>CM047748.1:7945979-7999878 GCA_026225825.1 Pistacia integerrima
TCCACCCCCACAGGTCAACTGTACGAAGCTTTCTAGTTCCCTCTAATGTGTTTTAACTTTTGGATCGAATGTTACTAATTTTGAATTTTATTGGCACAGTATAAGCGCTGCCCAGTGACATTGATGGCGTCGAACGTTGAGCAGATCCGACGGCTCTTTCACGATGTATAGACATTAGACACAGACACTTCTTAGCGAATAAGCAAATATACCAAGAAATGAGCAGTGCCTGTACAAGCCAAATAAAAATAAAGTAGCATAGAGTTAATGTTATAGGTGCCATACCCATGGCTACCAATTCTTTTAAGTCATTTGTAAGCCTCGATTGTCCCTGCCAGAGGGATGATTTTTACACATTTGAATGCAGTTTTAGAATGAATTGATGTTTTTATCTTAACAGCAATTCATTGGCTTCCCTTTCCCACATTTTCCGATGAATCAAATCATTGCTTATGTTCTTGAGGGCTTCCGGTTGATGGTAGTTAAATCTACATTTCACATTGAGGATAATCAACGACATATAATTGAAGAGAGCTTCAGTATTTAAATAAAATATTAGAAAGAAGATGTACAATATTATATTAAATATCTTCAACTTTCGGGGCCTCAAAACTTATAAAGAGAATTTATGATATAATATAATAGAAGGAAAAACGTGTGGGATAACCACTGTGATTCAATGGTCAACTAAGATTTTTAAGTGTATTATTAAAGAAGTTCTGAGTTCGATTTATCTGGATTACTAATTAAAGTGGATCACTAAGAGGATTTATCCAGTTGTTAACTTCAAAGTCTCAAAGAATTAGTTAAGATACGTGTAAGCTGACCTGAACACCTTTAATTATCACAAAGTCACTAAATGAAGAAAAATTAAAAAAAAAAAAAAACTATAGCACTGGCACAAGCTAATGAGGTAGGAGATATTAGCAAAATAAAAAAAATGAAGGATTAAAATGAGCGGCTTAATCGAGGAAGTGTGACCTACCTATGCAAGGCACATATTCGGGATAATTTATCTCTTTCATTCATAGTTCAACCTTTATTTAACTTACTATTAATTGACTCATTCAACGTATAAATCCCCATTACCTCTCCTTTATAACCCCCACATAATACTTACCTTCCCAAAAGTTAAATAACAGAAAACAAAAGAAGTAAAATACTGACTCTAGATAAGCAATAACTGACTATTACACAGTAGAAGTGATTTGACGATGTTTGAATTGAACACGATCATTGGATGCCATCTGCGGCGGCGATGGTTCTCCCAGGAAGCGACGTAGTTTGGTATGAACACAACAATTGGACGCCGGCGGCCGCTGCTTTTTCGCCAGAAAATTACAACCTTTAAAGTGAACATGACAATTCGACGACGCTACCTCTGGCAGCGATAGTTGTAAAAGAGAACGACGACGTTTCAAATGAACACGGGCATTGGCGACGGGGGGCGGAGGTGGTGATTCAGGAAACAACCTTTTGGAGACTATGTGAGACCACCCAGAAACATGGCGCCGTTCTCCCAGGAAACGACGTCTTCCGGAATTAACACTACCACTGGACGCCGGCGGCCGCCGCTTCAGCGCCAGAAAATTACAACGTTTAAAGTGAACACGACAATTCGACACCGCTACCTCTGGCAGCGATAGTTGTAAAAGAGAACGACGACGTTTGAAATGAACACGGCAACTGGGGACCACATGCGGCCGCGACGGTGGTGTAAATTGACCGCTTTCAAAGTGTTGAGGAGCATTGAGGACAGGCGAGGGGGGAGGTGATTGAGAAAACCCCCTTTTGGAGGCCTCATAAGCATGAGACCATCCAGAATTGGGGGATCGTTCTCCCAGGAGACGACGTTTCAAATGAATACGGCGACTGGGGACTACATGCGGCGGCGATGGCGGTGTAAATTGACCGCTTTCAAAGTGTTGAGGAGCATTGAGGACAGGCGAGGGGGGAGGTGATTGAGAAAACCCCCTTTTGGAGGCCTCATAAGCATGAGACCATCCAGAATTGGGGGATCGTTCTCCCAGGAGACGACGTTTCAAATGAACACGGCGACTGGGGACTACATGCGGCGGCGATGGCGGTGTAAATTGACCGCTTTCAAAGTGTTGAGGAGCATTGAGGACAAGCGAGGGGGGAGGTGATTGAGAAAACACCCTTTTGGAGGCCTCAGACAATCCAGAAACACCTTGCGTTGCATGAGGAAGCTGAAGAATCAGTAGTATTGCAAACAAAGAAAGTAGAGAATTCAGAAACATTTTTTTTTTAATTATTATTATTATAAGAATAATGTTCGTATCTTGCATGCATGGCCTTTTTATAGAGCAACGGAGCGGATGAGCCGGAGGATACGATACCGGTTTGTGGCTTTGGCCACTAACGAGTAAGGACAAACGTAGACAATTAATGTAGGTTCAGTGTCCACTTCGACGGTCGAATACTCAGGTTGGCTATGCGGTGCCTCCTCTTTTTTATTTTTTTAATTCTGCAAAAGATGCCGAAAAGCTTCTGGAAAGATAAGTAACTGAAGAGTTTGACTCTTATAATTATATGGATCAAGTCTCAACTGACAATAAAATAAAATAAAACAAAATTGGTGATGCCAAACTGATGAAATTCATCATTCTGGATTAGAAAAGAATAACGGCAACCGTCTACAGGTATGACGTGTAGGAAATTTGTTTTGTTTTTTTTAATCCTGCGCATTACACTTGCCAAAACGCTAAATCTAATTAACGACAACCGTCTACAGGCACTGTTGGGAATTTTTTTTTGTTTTTTTAATCCAGTTGCAAAAAACGCTTGTAGCCTTCTAGAACCGTCGTCATCTTACATGAGCTTGGTTTCTTTCATTCAACCTGAAGAGTTTGACTATCGTATCTACCCATTGATATTATATGGCTCAACTAAGCATTGATATATTTAATTAATTTCATCAACACAATTTAGCTCTCAAAGATAACGATTGGAATTATAGTAATAGAAAAGAGATGTAATTTATTAATAGTAGTAAATAATTGTGAATTAAATTATAATTATATAAAGATTTTAAAAGAAATAAAAATATCAGTGATGTTGATTTCATGCAGCGGTTGAAGAGAGTGTTATTGAGTAAAGATTAAGCAACCCCTCTAACATTAGCAAATATGGTGGCACGACGTGGAAGTCAAAAGATCTTTTTTTACTTGCAAGTTGAATTTAATAAATGCTTGTATACTAAATAATTTTCTATTTATTTTATGACAAATTAAAATATATATTTGATGTTTCAAAACAACAAAATAAAACAAAATTGGTGATAATGCTTTAGATTTAATAAAATAAAGGTGAGCTAATGTTAAGATACAGAGTAAAAGGGTTTAATTAAGTTTTCCAAGTTCAGTGGGGGCATTAGCCCTGTATTCACCCATTAGTAAGTTTTAGTCTTTGTGTACGTTATTAGATAGTTGTCTTAACGTGTAATTTTATAACATATGTTAAGAACACTAATTAATGAAATATTTTATTTATTTCAATAGATTTAATGTACAAAATAACACATTTTTCAAGGTGGATGTCTTCCGATGCAAACATAGACCTAAGAGCTAGTTTAGTATTCACAATTCAACTCAATGAGAGAAAAGAGGTTGCAAATCTTGTTATTGCCGGTCTCGCTAGCTCTTTATTCCTTTTCCACTCATTTTTATACTTTCCCATAAGATTAACCTCTCTCTTCAAATATAAACTCTTGCTTCATGATAAGTATATGAGGTTTCAATCCCTTTTTATAATCACCAACTTTAATATGTCAACAAAAAGTGGACTTTTAATTTAACCAAATTAAATGGTAATGCATTGCCATACAGACATGCACCTACGTATACTTTGAATAACCTTTTCTCTATATATCCTGTACAAACTCATTTAAAGTTCTTTTTTTTTTTTCCCTTATCAAGAAAACTATCAATTTCACCTTTATTTGGATTAATATTTTGCTCTTTGAAAATGTCAACTATATCATCAGCATCATCCTTATTAACTTTCTTTGTTACTAACATCTCTTAAAATTTCATTTTAACATCTTCAGGAACTTAACTACATAGAGTTAATGTTATAGGTGCCATACCCCATGGTTACCAATTCTTTTGTCTTTTAAGCCATTTGTAAGCCTGGATTGTCCCTGCCAGAGGGATGATTTTACACATTTGAATCCAGTTTTAGAATGAATTGATGTTTTCTTATCTTAACGGCAATTCATTGGCTTCCCTTTCCCACATTTTTCGATGAATCAAATCCATTGCTTGTGGTCTTGAGGGCTCCCAGCTGACACATTCACACATAACTAAAACACTTGCATGTGCCATCAGCTAAAATGGTTGCACGTGCAAGTCAAAAAAGGCTAAAGCTTTTTTGACTTAGATTTCGTTAATAAATTTTTGTATACAAAATAATTTTCTATTTATTTTATGACAAATTAAAATATATTTGATATTCCAAAACAACAAAATATTTAAAGGGCCGGGCCGGGGAATGTGCCCAATGCCCATCCCTTATTAGTGGCCCAGACTTCAGCACGTTATTAAAGGGTTATCTTAACATGTTGTCTTATAGCGTGAGTTAAGAGCACTAATTAATAAAATATTTACTTATTTCAGTATATTTAATGTAAAAAATTACATATTTTCCATATTAATATTCTAACTATTTTGTTTGTTAATAATATTTATGTATGTCTTTAAGATACCCATCAAGATAATTCATTATTAAATAATAGAGAGATGCTGTAGATGAAAAGTGTCAATCTTGAAGCTTTGAAAGAGGCTAAAAGACTATCAAATCAAACCAATGTTGTAAGATCCGGACAGGGACTCACCCGGTCAAGGGGCTGGTTCTCAGGTCGGACCGGATGGATCGGCCGTTCGGATCGGTGATGACATGAGCATGGCATAATAAAATTTTAAAATCATAATAAATTTCTAAAATAATTACATCCAAATCCAAAATCCATATAACAATATAATATAAATAAAATAAATTTAAAATCTCAATCTAAAGATGAAATGATAAATAAAATTAGTCCGAAATCCAAATCCAAATAACAATATAACATAAATAAAATAAATTCAAATCCATTTCAATTTCAGTTTCAATTTCAAAAAAAAATAAAATCTGGGCATTAGGTGCAGGTGAGTTCTATGTGGCTTTTTGTCGAATAGGTGGTGTGCAGGTTGGAGTCGATAGAAGTTAGGTGGGGAGTGGCCGGCTACCGGTGAACATAACACAACAACACAAACAAACCTCCACAAACAACTCCAAACAATCAACCTCCAACAATCGACTCCAACAACCCAAAACCACAATCTCCGAGCAATAAAAAATCTCACAATTTCAAGGGTTGTCGCACAAACTGACTAAGCGAACTACAATCCAGATCGAATATTAGAAGATTTGAAGGAGGGAAGATGAAGAACTATAGATTGAAATTGAAGAATAGAATTTAGGGAATTTAATTTTAATTTTAGGAATTCGGTTTAGCCACCGATTCTCTAACCCGATGGTTGAACCAACGATTCGACACTGTTTTGTTGGTTCAATCCTGGGTCAATCATGTCCAACTTAGTATGGCAATGGGTCAGGCCAGGACCGGGTACCCCTTGGCCTAGGCCCAAGCCTGACCTCATGACAAAGGCCCAAGCTCGACCCGGCCCCGTCACGGGTATGATAGGTAAAGCCCAAGCCCGGCCCGACGGGCTTTTTGTAACCTTAGGTTGGACCCAAGCTCGCTCATTTTTATAATGTGAATTTTTAAATATTAATAAATTTCAAATTTTTTTATATTTTTAATTCTAGAAACAATTTTTAATTTATTTTTTAATACTCACCAAATATATAAATAACTTTTCACAAAGTGCATCCATCTATCCATGTAGGGTTTGGGAAAAATAAGTATATATATGTAAGATAATCTTGTAATTAAATATATAGTATAAGGGTAATTTAGTATAATTAGTACTAAAATTGCCAGTTCAGACCGGCCCTGAAGACATACCCAGGCTCAGCTTGTACTCAAGGTCGAGCCTTAAAATAAGGCTCAGGCTCAAGCCCAAGCCCAAACCCGCGAACATCAAGTAAAGCCCAATCTTTTTGGGCTGGGTCGGGCCGAGTACCCAAAAATATCGGGCCCATTGTCATCTCTAGTTCAACTACTATAACCGGGTTTAGGATATACCTGGACCAGATAAGGGTCCGGTTCTCGGTTGGACCCATTGAACAGACCAATCCAGTCCGAGTTTTAAAGGAATGAATCAAACCAATCAACTCAAACTCCCAAACCCACACCATCAAATCATCACAAAAGATCATTAAAAAAAAAAAAAAAATTTAATTAATGCATGTTAAAAGTAATTCTACAAGTTCGAATCCAAATTTGTGATTAATTGATGTTTATTCTTCTCAACAAATTTATGTGGAGGATAGATTAATGCATATCATCTAAGAGCTGAAAATCCCCAATTAAATTCCAATCAAAAAGTGTTCAGCTATTCAACAGAACCTTATTTTACACATACGCATTTCGACTATTTGCCTTATTCGTTCGTTAAGTTTTATATAACTTCTGTTTCATTGAGCTCAAGGTCGTTTTGAAGAACATGCAATAATTCTCAAAACCATGTATTTTCCTGGCTAAACCATTAACAATAGCATGATCCTATTTTGAACATTTCAGGAAATTTTATATAATTAGAAGGTGGAGGATTTGTTCTTTCTAACCATCTATAAAAGCCAACATAAGTTTAACATTTGCATCACAAACTAGATAAAACGACCAATATATTTACGAGACAACTAACAATAGGATCATAATACTACCAAAACACTTCTCCCATGCTAAACCATCTCATACTCCATTAGAAATCAAGCTAAACTTCAGCAACACCAATTTCCAAAGCTTTCTCCAATCTTGCTTCAAAGGGGGTAGATAGCAACTTCAATCTCTCATCCTGCAAAAGCAAAAACAAATTTATCAATACCCGCATCGACTGATGCATACGTGAACACACAAGCCTAACTTTTATTATACCTCACTATTTCTGCTTCTTGTTTTTGGGATTCCATGAGTAGAAGAGCCCGAGTCTGAATCTATAATTTTCCCTGTATGTTTCCAGAAGCTCCCAACAGTCCCTATTACAGGTTCCTGTGGAGTTGTAGATCCAGATAATTGTTTGAGCTCCTCAACTGTCGAGGCTCCTAAAACTGATTTGTCTTCATGACTTCTTGATGAATTCACAATCTGAGATGGCGAATTCCCGACAGAAACAGAGCTAGTCTTGGACATCGGGGTGGTTTCAGATTCAACCAACCAGCTTGAGAGGCTGGTATCAACTGCAATTTCTTGTTCCACAACCTTCTTATTATTAAAATTCAATTTTGCACTGTGAGTTAATAGCTTGACATTAGGCTCTGGACTAGTGGGAACATCATGATTTTGCACCGAACTGATGTTCTCCTTATCTTGGTACTTTGATACTGGAGGTGTTGCTCTTGCTTTTACCACTTTCCATTGACTAAGATTTTCAACTGGACTCAAGACAGAATGAACAAACTGACTCCTATCTCTAGCATTTTTACTCAATCCAATTTCCTCGAGTTCTTGATTCGTGCAATGAATTGGCATCGGACAACTATTCACCTCCTTTTCACCTGATTCAACTTCAGAAAATTGCTTCCTGGACTCTATTGATAAAGAAAACAATGACTCAGATGACTCTGCTTGAACCAATTTTTTGTCATCACCATCACTGTTAACATCATCTACTTCACATTCTTCTAAGTCTAAATCTTCAATTTCTTCCTCACTACTTGCACAATTTTGGTATCTATGATTTGAAACATGAGGTATTTCAATTGGGGTATTTGAATCAGAATCTAACTTGATTTCTTTGGTTGGATCCTCTCTCTTTTCACTCCCTTCCTTCTCCTTGTTTTCGACTAAATTATCAAAAACATGAACTTCCTCACACTCTTCCTTCTCCTTACTGGTTTTAACTAAATTATCATTAACATTAACTTCCTCATTGGTTTTAACATTCAAATCAAAACTAACTTCTCTTTCAGTACTACCACTGTTTGGCTCCTCAAGCTTCTCCCTACGTATATACACATAAAAATCAAATAAATACATAAGAAAAAAAAAGAAATTAAATCATTTATAAAATAGAAAGAAAGCACAAGGAAAAATGTATGTACATTATACATATTATTGCCCTAGTTTTGAGAATACTACTCTCAATGCTCATATAAACAACTTCAAAAACCCAGAAACCATTGACCTATTTAATAGTTGGAAAAAATCAAAACCCGAGAAAAAAAAAAATATATAAAATAAAAGGTTAAAAAAACACTAGATTTAGACTTGTTGAAAAGGATAACTCACTTTGATTCTGAAATGGGTTTCTTAGTCTCTGCTTGCTTAATCCATTCAGTCACTTGAAGAACTGCGCTAACCTCATCATGTCTCTGCAAAACAAAATTTCATTCACCAAAACGATTTACTCTGGAACAAAAAAAGAAGAATCCATTTAAAGTATCAAGGTTGGAACAATTCTTACAAGGTCTCTATAGTGATTTGTATTGGCCAAACGCTTGTGCTTTCGATGCTTATTAGCGCTAAAACATGAAAAAAAGCAGACCATTATGAGAAAAAATGCTGACTTATATGTAAAAAGTGCTTCTTTTTCTTCAACAGAAGCGCTTTTAGTTGAGTGGTTTAGAAAATGATGGTCATAGAGAGAGAAGAAAGAAGGGAAGTTAAGTGGGGAAGAGATGGATGAGGTTGACATGGAGGACAGAACGGTAAAAAGATTCTGAAGTATCTGATGAGGATTGAAAATTTGACCGTTAAGATTCCTTTATTTTAAATTTTGTTTGGGCTTTCATTTAAGGCCAGAATGGATTTCTCTGAGTCGCGTTAATTAATACAGCAACTGAGTTACTTAACTAGTTTAAGCGGCTTATGTATTATTGTTACTTTTTATTATTAGAAATTTATTATAAATAATCTTCTATTATTTATTTAAAATTAATGTGATACTGAGAGATTAATAATAGTACTAGGCTAAGGGGTGTTTGGATGGGATTATATGTGATTACTGAGATAATGTTATCATATATTACTTATATTACCATGTTTAGTTGTCGAGTAATATAAAATTCTAACAATCTTATAAAATCAATAGTAATTACTGTTAGTTATATACGTGGTAATCTGGTTACCACCATTTTTTTAGGTATTTTGAGATTACTTAATTATATAAGTTTTGTTATAATTTTACCCTTATTAATAAAATTTTAAGACAATAATGCTCTTATTTTGATTTTAATTTACATGAATTTACCATTACAATTTTATCCCTAATTAATTAAGTTTTTTTTTTAAACAGTAATCCCCTTATATTTAAAACAAATTGCAGGCCACCCAAGACCACCACCACCCGCCAGCAACCACCGTCGGTCACCGCCGACCAACATGTCCGAAACGACGCACGACTGATTAGATCTGGTCGATCATGCGCTGATCTGGCCGTTTTTTACTAGATTTTCAAACTAGATCAACATTGGATCTAGCCGAAAACTGCCAGATCGAGACACGATTGGCCGGATTTTGTCAATCGTGCACCATTCCAGCGACTGTCGATTATCGTCGGACGGTGGTGGCCGACTGTCATCTTGAGTGGCTGCTGAGGTGCTTTAGTTAATTTTTAAACTTTTATTGTGGGGGTATTTAGCTAAATTAACAAATATAGAGGGCTAAAAAAATAGTCTAAAATAATAATAATATTAAAATAGAAGGGCAATTTAGTAATTTATATAACATATCCATTAATTATTCCTCCCAACCAAACATATAAATATAACATACCGATCAATTTATTTCAATCTAACTAAACACATTTCTTTAAATAGTCCTAATAATCATCAAAGTAATCTACTTTCCTATTAATATGGCATTCTCATTTTCCAGTAATACAATATTTCCTGAATGAAACACACATTTTAAAGATAAGATAGTACTACAATTTTTTTTCTTTTCAAATTTTAAATTTCAAATGCATATTTTCTTTTTGAATTATATGGTTGTAATTGAATAAATTATTGTGTGTATCGATAAAATTAAAATGGGTAGGGGTAGGGAGAGGGTTTTAGTATAAGCTAGATAGATTTAGATGGGCTGGCGTGGTCCATGTTTGAGTGTATTATGTAGGAGGCCTAGGCCATTTTTCTGTGTTTTGATAAGTAACTTCCTAACTTTGTACGCAAGGCAGAATATCTCCGAATCATTCTGCTTTGATTGATCTTTTTCAGACAAAACATCTTTCAAAGTTCTGTCAAGAGCTTCAAAGCAATACCTATTTGCCATGGGTGCTTCATCCCAAATGATCAAAGCTGTTTGCGCAAGTAGTTTTGCCAATTGTGTTCCTTTTTTGATATCACATGTACTCTCCTCAGTGATATCTAAAGGAATTCAAAAATGTGAATGTGCTGTTCTTCCATCGGATAGCAGCAATGCAGCAATTCTTGATGTAGCTACAGCCGATAGAATTTTACTCTCGGATCTTAATTTGGCTATGATTGTTGACCACAGGAAGGTTTTGCCTGTTCTACCATGTTCGTAAATAAAAAATGGTGTTCCACTTTGATTGTTGACGGAATCAAGGATCGTATACTGGTCTCTGGCCATTGTTGAGACCCTTGTATAAATCACTGTGCACGATTTTCATGTTGTCGATATCATAATCCAATTTCTCAGTAATTAATCTGTTCTGGGAATTCTTAAAAACGAAACAGTCCGGAATACGTCTAGAGACATATTTTGATCAAGGTAATGTAGTATATCCAACATGTAAGATTTTAAGAAACTGACCATTACCTACTGTAAGATGATCAGCAACTTTGTACTCAGTTTGAAAGGAAAGATTACTCAGCTCTGAAGTAATGTGGTCCGAGGTGCCACTATCAAGGTACCATGCTGGATCAATACCGTGGTAGGGGAAGCTACAAAAGCCTGAAAGATAGCAGCGGGAACTTGTGATCCAGATGAGGAAGCTATATAAGCTTGTGACTGTGAAGAGTTTGATTTCTGTTGAAAGGAAGGTGGAGGCATAGACTGAGTTTGAAAACCAGAAGATGATTGACGTTTTTGATAGCTTATATCAAACCCATGATAACACAGTACAACATTACGACATGGTCTAATTTGCCACAAAGTGACAAATAGGCTTGCCTCAGCCTCCACCAAAACGGTCACAACCATGATCTCTAGCATTGTACTGAAATGAAGCATGCTTATGGAAAAGGAGCAGAATTTGGAGGCCTTTTGGCAACATAAAAGGCTGAACCGCCTCCTTACAAATTGTTGAAAGTTGAATCATTTTGGTAGATGATGAAGATGATGCTGCAGAGTTTATCTGGAGGATGAAGATTGGCAGCAAATTGGAAGTTGAAGATGTTGTGGCTTGAGAAAAGGAAGGCCTTAAGCAAGTGTGAAGATGAAGTTCTCTGAAGTCATGGATTTGAACATTCAATTTTAGAACAACAGTTGAGTTCGGTTGTACCTTCATGTTTCAATCTTAAATGCAGTTATTTAATGTAATCTTAGCCCTTTATGAATCTATAAAAAGGGATTGAATGTAAAGTTGTATTATGGCACATGTATGAGTTTTTTATGAATGAAATTTATCTTTTCTCATGCATGTGTTCATCTTTATGAAATTGGAAGCCTGAGACTGGATTTATTTGGCTTCCAATTTCCAACACAAATCAATTGAATAAAGTGATTGTTGACCAGCTAATCTACTCTCATGAGCTTAGGGTAAAAACTGAGCTTCTTCAACAGAAATCGACTCACAGCAAGATGTCAAATTTATCACTACAGCATCGAACTCAAGACCAAGTCCTCTAAGTATGTATGACACCAATTCAGAATCAGTAACATTAATTATAGATTTAATAATGCATCAGCCGCATCTTTCATTTTGTGTATATAGTCATCAACAGACAAAAAACCTATGCAAGTTGTTTGAAGAAAATACCTAAGATGCATAACCTGGGATTTTTCTTTAGTTAAAATGAGTTTCTCAAGAGCAATCCAAATTTCCTGTGTGCTATTACTCTTTACAACATGACGCATCATCAATTCAGAGATAGATAAAATTAACCAGTTTACATGAAGTTGATCCATTCTACTCCATATACCATAATTGAGATAAAACTGAGTAACAGAGTTTGTGTGTGTATGATTACCTTGACCAGAAGTTATTGAAATGAATTCTAGAGGGGGAGCTCTAGATTCGGTGAGAAAATGTTCTAGATCAAATGCCCTTACGAGAGAAAGAACTTGGGATTTCCGGTAAGAATAATTTTTCTAAACCAACTTAATGGTTATCGGTTTCAATGGGGAAAAGTGAGCTGTGACCTAATGAGGTTTCAGTTGCTATATTCTCTGGCGAACTGCTGTGGCATTCCAACCCCAGAAGTCAAAAGCTTATATTTCTTTATGTTGCATCATAACAATAATGTACGAAGTATATACTTACCACACATAATCCTTCGCTATGAGATTTAAAGCTCTTTAAAAATTTATTAAGATGAACAAAGAATTAATTATGATGAAGGATGTACTCTGGCACATACATAATATCCTCTGCTGCAAAGATATGAAAACTCTTTAAAATTTTATTGTGGTTATGATTTTATATTGATCTCAAAAACAAACAAACTAGCTGCGGATTGTTGAAAATATGGTGATCACGTAGTCCTAAGTTAAATAAAATTGTGTCAAATGTCAATGGAGTTAATATATAAGACTTAACTATATTCATAAAAGTAGTGCCCAATTGATTTATTTGAACAATGGAAATGATGAGCATATTGTGGAATTTTGAGATTGAAAGTGTTTGAAGCTTAAAATGAAGATCTGAGAAGAAAATGGACTTTCTCTATTGATTGAAAAGTTAAACGAAAAGCAGCTGACTTCTCTTTAAATATGCAGAGAAGTTTCAGCTAAACTTTACTAAAACAGAGAAAAAAAGAAACTGGTCAAAAACGACACAGTTTTGTTTAACATTTAAACTGCAAAAACGTCAATGTTTTCAGTTGCCACTTAAACTGTAGAACGACAACGTCTTGACCATGCTTTTATCTTGCTAACACATATTACACTTAAAAATATACAACAAGGCTACAGTACACGAATTCAAAGTTCAAATACAAAAATACACATTGAAAATAGATCTATCTCCTAATACAATTACTGAAACCACACAACTTGCTTAATGGAACAAATGGTTTGTATTAAAGTTAGCAGTAGCAGTATAATTGCAGCAATAGTTCCTGTGCCTTTCCATGGATTGCTGAAATAAACTCTTTTCAAGGTTGCCCTTGTATGGTTCCAGCCATTCCTATAGTGTGCATTTAGATCCCTGGCAATGCCACTATAACGGGACTCACTTAAAGCAATGTTAAGGCAAAGTCCATTAAACATCCGTACGATTGCAGCACTGTCGCCCATCAAATTTGAAATAATTCCTTCGTCAATAAGCAAATCTACATCCTTCTCCGTCTCGACAAGAAAATCCATGAAACTGATGTAGTTACAAATGTGAGTTTTTAATGGATAATGACATTGTTCAAATGCCATTACATTCCGTATCACAGTTTCCGTGTTGTCGTCTACTTCCAAACAGGGAATTTTTAACTCAATTCCACTAAAGTATGGAATTGGGATTTTAAAATTTCTCTGTCCTAGTTTTATATCGAGTAAACGCTCTTCTTTAAGAGCTGTAAACTTCACTCCTGATTCTTTCAGTTTGATCGCCGAAGGTAAATACAAGGCGAGAGAATCAACTGCTTCGCTGGATAAGCGAAAATATTTCTCTTCAAATCAGCGAAATGTTTAACGTTTGGATAATAATCAGGGTTTTCTTCTATACTGCACATACTATCATAGAAGAAAATAATAGAAAGCTTAAGGAAGTCAGGGTACCCTTGTACTTTAAATTTAGTTGACCTGTATAATTCTTCGAGGACGAAGTATGGGAGTTGATTTTCAAGTAATTGTAAGTCTCGCTTTAAACCAACTTCGAAGCATGGTTTTAGCAAAAAATCATCTTTGCATTCTTGAAATTTTGATCTAACATCTAAGGATGGACTGCTTTTACCTGCGTGTTCCCGAAATTTCAAGAAAAGCTCAATGATGAAGATTGCATCATACAAAATCATTGTTACAAAATCAAGACTTTCAAGAGGGGAAGTCTCTGAATAGCAATTACGAATGTGTTGCTCCTCCTTTTCTATGAAGGTGATAAAATCCTCCCAATTCTCCTCAGTCATTCTTTCACCAAACTCTTTTTTATATCTTACTTTTTGTTTTTCCATTTCAGCCAAATCCTTGTTGCCATGATGGAAAGGACCTATTGAAACTAATTGAGGAGTATATGCCGCTTCATTTATTTTGCGAATCTCTTTAGGAACCCTATAAATACAACACTCAGAGTCAGGTTCTAACTTTTCGTGTATATTAATTTTCAACTCTCTGAGTTTATGCGCTTCGATGATAGCATTTGATAACCTCGGCCTGTCTCTATCAATCTCCATTTACCCTAGTAAAACATATAATATGCAAAAGTTAACAATTTATCCAGAGCATTAACTTGAGAAAAATGAATATGCAACTTCTCATCTAACTTTCTCTTATCACAAATAACTTGTACATATTATGACGGAATGAAAGATTAATTACTAAAATACAAGTAATACTATACATCAATGTATGAATTTTTCATCTTTAATAAATTATCATCATACTATCAAAGGTTTCTAAAAAAGAAAAAATGTATAATTTATTCAATTTTCTTGTTTCACTATAGCTGATTATTAACACTTATAAAAGAAATATAATTATACAGGGGTGAAAAAGTAAAATTAATTTTCCGGAGGGCTAATAAAATTCTTGAGGATTTATAAGAAAAACATAATACCCAAATTATAAATTTAAGTTTATTATAATCTTGTCCAGAAAAGAGACAAGAGTTTTTTTTTTAATTTAAAATTATAGATAAATAAAGAAGAGAGGTGTTGGAAGTTTCGAACAAGAGAAAAAAAAAAAAGTTAGTATAAATTGAATTCTAACAAAAAAAATGTTGAGAATTTAGATAATTAAAATTATTTATTAGAGCCAATAATTAAATATTATATAGTAAATAAATAAATTTTAGTTATTTCTTTAAAAAAATAAAAATTATTCGACTATTATATATAACAAATTATATAAAAATAACTAAAATGTATATATAAAAAAATGAAATAAATCTTAATTATATAATATGCAATTCTAGTGAAAAAAAGAAAAAAAAAGACTTGGGACAGAATAAAAGGAAGGTAACTATTATTGGGTTTAAGAAAACTGATGTCAATAGGGCTAAGAGTCTATTAATATCTAGGATTCTTGTAAAGAGAAAACTAAACAGAAACGTAAAAGAAGCAAAGTTAAAAGCAAGTCCATGAGGTTAGCAAAAAAACTTATGAAATTCTTTAATCAATTTTTATTAATAATATTATCTTCCGCTGCCTATATAAAACACGGTACTATTAAATAGAGAAACAACTTATTCTGAACAGGGTATTTTGGTGCATATATAAATTAAAGAACTTGATCTTCAATATGAATTTCACAAACCAATATACAGAAAAAATTAAAAAAAAAAAAAAGAGCATACAAACTGTTGAACTTAGAACATCTCCAAATGACTCTTTATATGACTTAAACTCTTTATTATAAAGAGTTTATCCATAAAAATAAGAGACCAACAGAGTCTTCATCTTTAAAATATAAATTAGAGAGTGAGTTTGACTCTCCACATTTAGAGAGTCTAATTTTACTCTCTATCTTAATTTTAATTAATAAATTACAAGTTCTTATGTATTTTATTTATTAACTCTCTCTCTCATTAAGTCTTTTTCTTAAAAATAAAGAACATCTTTATTAAATTTAAAGAGTCTATTGGATTTGAATAAAAATTGTGTTCTTTATATTTTAAAATCAATAAAGATACTTTTTATTTATATAAAAAATGCTCTTCAAAATAAAGAGCACCATTGGAGATGCTCTTAGAAATTGTCCAATTTAGAAAACCTAAGTTCTAAAGTAACCAAAACATTCATAGCAAGATAGAGATATAAAGAAAATAAGAGCATAAACAATAAAGAGCATACAATAGATTTATAGTGGTTCAGTAATCAGATTGATTACCTACATCCACTCTTCAGGATAATAGAAAACATACATTATGAAGAGAAACCTTACAGAGTTTGTGAGTCAGTTTTACACCAAGAACCCAGTGACAACTCCCCTCTGTAAACCACCCTAGATTACTCCCATGTGTCTCACACCTCTCACATACAAATGCATAGAATTAATCAAAAATTTATACAAGAAGAAAAGGAATAAAATCAGATACAAAGAAATCTCATCACCATCGTTGATCTCATCCTGTGAATACCAAAGCTCCACCTTGATGATTCCTTTAACAACTTTCTCTCCAACAGAGAACAATCTACAGAGCAAAATAAAAGTGTAGAGATAAGGCACAACAAATATCCCAAAAAGAAAATTACAGAACTGCCCCTTTCTTTCTTATAAATTGCCTCTCACCAAAGTTTAAAAACTTTGACTCCACATTAACATAAATCAATGCCACATCAGCACACAAACAAAGCCAAATTAGAGCATTTTCAAATCGATTGATAGATAACCTGACAGGCCTAAGGGTGGCTCCACCTCTAGGAGTGTGGCCGGTGATCCCTTTGATTCTATGTGGGTTGACGACGGATAATAACATGTATCGTGTCCAAAACCATAATGGAAAATTTTCCTCTACGGTGTATTGTACATCAATTACCTATGGACTCGAGACGTACCTTAGGTTAGAGTGACATTTTGCTAATCTCTTCACTGCATTAGTTCTACTTATTGTTTGCTTTAATTTTTATTTTTAATTTTTTGTTATTACTTTCTAATAATCTACAGAGTATATGATACAAAATATATGTTAAAATAAATCAGAGGAAAATGTAAAAAGTAAAAAAATAATATCCAGAAGAGAAAATGTCATACCTGAATTGATCGGCTATCTACTGCTTCAAATATTTGAGAAGGTGCAAGCACAGAAAGGATTGAAGGCAACAAGATCCATTTACGGACAAAATATCACTCTGAATCCAAAATGCTTATTATAAAAGAGAGCTGATAGTTTAGATCAACAGAACTAACTGCATGAATATGATAATAAAGAATAGTATAAAATGCCACAAAGACTTTTAGAAATTTAGGTGTATCTGTGTTCGTCAAACTTTGGTAATGTGTTTACTAAATCCTTCTCGTATATATAGTAATAAAGATGTATGGAAAAGAGTTATTTCATTTGTATTTCAAAGTGGTATGGAAACATATTTTCTCTTACCCAAATGTTGATTATAATTTTTTTTTTTTTTTTTTTGAAGTAATTGATTTAGACATAAAATAAAGTACATTTAACATAAGATATAAGAAAAATGCTACGGACACCGACATTTTGCACCGAGTTTTTGACGTGTCCACTGAATCAGATAAGTCATGTATCACATTAACAAATATTCTGCGAATGAACGGTCATCCATATTTTATGCTACGGACACCAATATTTTGCATCAAATTTTTACACTGAACGACGTGTCCACTGAATTAGATAAGTCATGTATCACATTAACAAATATTCTGCGAATGAATGGTCGTCCATCAAATATGGATGACCATCCATTGTTATTGGACGGCCGTTCATTTGAAATTGACTCTCGTCCATATTATATAGATAATCATTCACCTAGAATGGATGTTCGTCAATAGTTTAAACTAAAAAAAAATTGACCTAAATTGTTTATGGGCGCCGTCCTCTTACGAGGACGACCGTCCGTCCATCTTTTAATATTAACAAATTTTAGTTTAATAAAAAAAATTCTTTTAAATTTTCAATTAAAATGTTTAAAAATTTAGGCCTCCCAAAACCGGTTTCATTTCTCATTTGCTTTGTATTTTGTTTATAAATAAAAAAAAAATTGAAAATTAAAAAAAAAAGAATGGATGCCCATAAGAAACCCGCTATGCTAGAATAATCACAAAATAACAGTAAAACTCACAAAATATATATAAGAAAATATACATGTAGATAAGTATAAAATAATGGGCCTATAATTAATTTTTCTTTAAATACAAATCTTTATAAAATATAATAAAGTCACAAAACATCAACTCGACAGTGTTGCCCAACCCTTCCATTGCGTGAGGTTCCAAGTGACCGCATCTCACCTATTACCTGCAAAAACATTGAAAACAACAGGGTGAGCACTAATTGCTCAGTAAGTAAACCCGCTATGCTACCCTTCTCTCTTCGTTGCTTAATTTCTGAATTTTTTTCCTTACATCACACTTCTTTATTCTTCTATGTTCTTTCTCTATTCTTTCTCTGTTTCTAATTTCTTACTACTCATGATAATAGGCATGGTATCATGCATAGGTAAGATTCTTGCACAAAGAAGTGAGATTAAATTTTAAAGTTTTGAATTCTTATATGGTTGTATATGCTTAGGGTTTGAAAAGGAGAGAATTCTACCAAAGAGAGAGTATAGTGTTGGAGTTGTTCAAATTCAAGGTAAGTAAATCCAACCCTAAGTTTGATTTTAGTAAGTTTGTAAAGATTTGTACATGTATGTATGTGCTTATGTTTTTGAGAAGTTTTGAAGAGATTGATACTTGATGATAATTAAAATTCAGCCATGAGAATGTAGACTTAGCCTATATAGTGATTGATGAAAGTTTGGTTGAATTTAGAAAGAGTTTGAGTGGACTTTATGGAGTGTAGTTTCCTGGCCAGGTTTAGTGTTGATTTAATGGAGTTTTGCTCCAAATATTGGTGGCTTGAGAAAGAAGTAGAAGTGTAGCCAAATAGAGTTTGAGTATGCATGCAATTTGTTTGATGAAAATCCTAAGAGAAAACATATTACCATGGTTGCCTTGTCACAGCCGTGACCTTCTGAGTGATTTTTGGGTATCTTACTGATTGAACTAGGTTAAGACCTAAACATAAAAGTTGTAGTCCTGTCTCTAAGCTTTAAAACAAAACCAAGATCGTAGCAATCCAGTATGTATAACTCGAGATATGCCTTCTTGAATATGACATGTGCAGAATGACTACCTCAAAATATTTTTTAGTCTAATAATTTATTATTGATTTCAAGTATGGGAATGTTGTTGGTAGAAAATACTAGTTCTCTAATGATATTTTTATATGCCATAATGCATTCTCACATTCTCACATTTTCATTTAGAAAGAATAGCAAAGAATGAGCATAGTTTCATGCACATACACATGGATGCAAATAGTAAAGAATAAAGAAAACGAAAGAAAAGAATTAATTGTAAAAAGATAAGAGAAGAGAAGGTTGTTGCGATGGGAAACCCATGAGTGACAGAGAAGAATAGTCTCATATACACGCCGCTTTCAGTGAGTGGCCTCAGAATTAGAAAGAAGTAAGTGTACATTTCGTTAGAAGTGTATGTGGATAAGAACTGTACCAACAGAATTTACCTACATGCACGTTACCTTTAGTGAGCGGTCTAAGAATAAGAACAAAGAATTGGTACAGTTCGTAAGAATGCATGTGGGTGAGGGTTGCACCCAATAAAGAAGAATACACTCACATGGCTAAAGTTCTAAATTCATGCCTCAATCGAGTCCCATCGACAAAAGAATAAGAAAGACAAGAAAAGAAAAGAATAAGAAAAAAAAAGAATAAGAAAAAAAAAGAATACGAATAATAGAATAAGAATAGAAATAAGAGAATAAGAACCATCCAAATGAGTGGACTGGCATCCATTCTCAAATTTTTTTTAATTTTCAATTTTTTTGGGGGTATGAAATGCTCAGACAATGTCTAATTACATGTTCATACTTTTACTTAAAATCAAAGTTTTTTTCTTTTATTTCATCTTAAAATTTTATATTTTAAAAATAAATATTTCATCTTAAATTAAACAATGGACAGACACCATCTAAAAGGGACGTCTGTCCACTGAATGTAAAATTTTTTGAACGAGCATTTATTATTTTTCTTTTAATTTTTTTTGAAAGTAAATGGACACTAGTTCATATAATATGAACGGGAGTTTATTAAATATGGATAGATGTTCATAAATGTTGGACAATAATTCATTTAAAAAAAACTTCAGTGTAATCACATCTGACTGGTTGTCATATCCTTCGGTATAAAAATTTAATGTAAAATTTTGGTGTCCCTAACGTTACTCAAGATATAATATAGATTAAATGAGTTAATTGCGTTTAAAAGAAAAATTTGTCATAATTTTAAGGTGTCAGAGAAGAGAAAAAATATTTAAATAAATTGCAATATTTTTTGTCATTTATTCTTACCGTCAAAAAGCGGGGCAAATGTGTTATACGTTTAAATTCAAAATCGACCTTCAATCATTTTAACAAATTTATTAAAAAACTGACGTGAGTCTATTGAAGTCAATTGACGTGAGTTCGTGGTCTTAAGTAAGGGTATTCGGTTCTAGATATTCTGTATTTTTTTAAGAAACCGATGATTTCTTAAAATTTGGAGCCACAACTTAAACCAACAGTTCTAGTTCTTAGGTACCCAGAATCGAAATCTGTAACAACAGTTTCGGTTTCAGTTCTCATAACCTTCCAAAAGTTTTTAAAATAGCAAAAAAACCCTTAAAAACTTACAAATACATCCCTGACACTTGTTAACAAAAATAAAATTACAAATTATAAATTCAAAATTACAAACTCTATTACTTTATAAAGGTAGATTCTCAAAAGCTAAATTAACTTACTTTAAATGTTATGAAATATAAATATAAATGTATTCACATTATTTTTTTTACAAAAGTTTTTATTAACCCCTACTATTTAATTTTATTTTATATTAGTCTCGATTCTGGGTACCGGTTCTGGTTCCTAACTATAGGAACCGAAACCGTATAGTAATGATTATAAAAAATTTAAAATCAGAACCTACCTATTGATGACTAATTTTGGATAAGAACCAAAACTAAACTCTAAGTACCTGCTAATTCTGACTCCAATCGGTTATTTTGATCACCTCTAATCTTAAGTATAAACACTTGTCACAAATTTTATATTTTATTAAATAATTGAAAACTATGTGGTGGCTACCAATCTTTTCGAAGTTCGAAAATGTGGTTCTCAAAACACAGCGGCCCCCACCCATGTGGTTCTCAAAAGTTCGAAAATGTGGTTCTCAAAACATAGCGGCCCCCCTCCATTTAAATTTCTTTCATTAATTGCCCACGATCCATCGTATAATTTAATAGCCTTTTTTTTGACCAAACCCAAGGTTTATCATAACAATAAAGTGATACCTAAAAGATTTAAAAATGATAAACAGGTATCTTCAGTCATATGCTATTAGTGATTTCTGTTTGTTAATAGTGAAAAGACTAAAATACCTTTGAAAGTTTGATATTTTAGTTTTTTATAAATTTAAAAATTTCTAAAAAACCCCCTAGGTTTGCTAATTTAACTAAACACCTCCATATATAAAAAGTTTGTTAAATGACAAAAATACCCCCACACCTGCAGTGCCAGATTTCGGCCACCACCGTCGGAATCTAGCCGAAAATTGTGTTACGACACGGACCACTCAAATCGTGCTGTAGCACGATCTGGCCTTTTTCGGCCTTTTCGGATCAGTATCCTGATCTGGCCCAGAAAATGCCAAATCTACGGTTCGGATGCGGTCAGTCGGCGTCGCAAATGGAGTTTTACGGCCACGACGGCCAGATCTAGCCGTAGATCTAGCCTTTTTCCGGCGGATCAACCACGTCTGGCCGAAAAGGCCGGTCGAAGCGACGACACATATTGGCGACTGTATGTCGTAATGCAATTTCCGGCGAGTTTCGAGCGGTGGTGGCGGAATCGCTAGCTGCGGTGGTGGGGGTGTTTTTGTCGTTTAACAAACTTTTTATATATGGGGGTGTTTAGTTAAATTAGCAAACCTAGGGGGGTTTTTAAAAGTTTTTAAATTTATAAAAAACTAAAATATCAAACTTTTAAGGGCATTTTAGTCTTTTCACTATAAACAAAGAGAAATCACTAACAGCACATGACGGAAGGTACCTATTTGTCATTTCCAAACCTTTTAGATACCAATTTATCGTTACGGCAAATCTTGGGTATGCGCAAGTCGTTCGGCCCCTTTTTTTTTAAATAATAAGTCTTTGTGTGTTTAACCTTTTTCAATAATATTATAGCAAGAATTTTTTACACAAATTTACGTAATAAAAAATTTTAAATAATTTTAAATTTAAAATAAATTTTTATCCAATCTCACATAGGTATATAAGAGAAAGTTTATATAAAAAGTTGTAAGTATAATATTACTCTTTTTCATATTAAACCCTCATGTATTTGGTATTTACAATTGTCAACACTTGTTGGTTTCAGAATACGATTCTAATCCTGTGTGTTTGATCTTTTTTCTAGTGAATATTTGGTAGTTTAAAAAATGTGACCCTAGCCGTCATATGCTTAGCCTCTTTTATAGTAAGCACCTACTCATTTTGAAAATATCATCAGTTCAATCTTTAAATTTATCAACAATATTATCAATTTAACTTTCGGAAAATATATTAACTCTTAATACTATTGACAAATTTTGAATGTTAGATTGATTCAATATAAATGAATAGTAAAAATTCTCCTACTAACTTAAATAAAATAACTTAATACATGCTCACTACGGAAAGAAAAAAAAAAGGATGAAACACATAGGTCATATTTTTGAACACCGCGGATATTCATATAAAAAGGTTGAAAAATACTATACCTATAATTTTTTTTCCTACAAATCTATGTGAAAAAAAATGATCCGGTAAAATTACATCTTAAATTTAAAATTATTAATTAAATATATTATTTCAAAATCAACTCTCAGTCATTGTACTATTTTGTCAAATTTTTTTTTTTTTTTTTTTTTGTAATTTAAAATGAAAAAGGAAATTAACAAGTTTTGCACAAATAAAGATAAAATTTGGGGAAATAGACTCCACCGACAGATGTGTTCTAAGAGTAGATCTATGATATAATCGAGTACCGTATCATCCACACCATCAACCAATATATTATTCTCACATAATTTTTTAAACTGATAATAGTTAATCGCATTTATGATAAGAATTGATAAAATAAAATTACTCTTAAAAGTGTAAATACTTTAATTGATTATATAAATGATGTAATATCCAGTAATACTCTATATTTTTCCAATTAATAGTGCATTCTATCACTTGTTATCCTGGTTTGCTGTGAGATTTTGAAAACTTTTTAAAATTTATTGTGATTATTGATTTAATAATAATAAATAAATAAATAAGCTAGCCGCAGAATTTCATTAAAACAGTGACGTAAATTTATTATTAAAACATTGACGTAAGCCTGTTGAAGACAAGTGACGTGAGCCTACAAAGTTTGAGTGATCATTAAGTACACTGGTGGAAAAACAACCTCTGCCCGCCCGACCCGTGGCGGGTTGTAGGGGCTCAGCCTGCCTCTTAGCCAGGAAGGCTGGCCCAGCCTGGCCAACCAACCTTAATCTGGGGTTATCATGCCAGACGGGACTGGGTTATCCCTCAATTTTTTTTTTTAATATAATTCTTTTTAGTTAACTTTTTAAATATCAATAATTTAATTAAATTAATTTTTTTTTGTTAACATTTCAAATATTAATTTAATTTTAATACAATAAAATTATAATATAAGGAAAATTAAATTTATTCACTTATCAAAAAATAAAATAAGAAATTACAACAATTATTGTCTCGTTAAAAACCTTACCAAGAAAAACCCAATGGGACAAAACCTTAGTAAAAAAAAAAAGAGTGTAATAATTGACAATCAATTTACAAGTTACAATTTACAAAACAACTAATTTGGAGGTTGACTATGACTTTCTTCATCCGTATCATCTATATTACAAAATTGAAATGATTCTATTAAAATATCATCGACAACCTCGTATTGATCATGATGGCACGACCATTTCCAATCTCGAAGACATGTGAGAACTTTAATCATTTTTTGTGAAAGTTTAGTCCTCCTTTCATTTAAAATTCTTCCACTTGTACTAAATGTTTGTTCGAATGAGACGGTTGAGACAAGAACAGTGAAAACATCCAAGGCAAGTCTTGATAATATCGGAAAAATACATTTTCTGGTTTTCCAATATTCTAAGACATCAAAGTTGGCTCTTTGTTGTGGATCTGCTAGTAATACTTTGAGGGTTCTCAAATATTGTTGAAGCTCGTTGCTTTGTGACTGCATGGAGAACAGTACATTCGTTGTTAGTGCTTCTGAAGAGGAGGCTATGCTTCGGGTTCGGGTCCTCTTCAGCTTATTAATTGCACTCCAGGAGTCGAAGTCTTCATTTGTTTCTTCTGATGCAACTTCCTTGGGTATTTCGCCTCTTTGCTAATTCCCATACCTTTTTTCATATTGCGAATATACTTCTGCAAGACACTCTCTTACCTCTCCTAGTTGATTGGCATATGCTTCGTTTTGTAAATTTTCAGTTAATGTGTCTAAAGTATTTTCTAAACCCCTTACTTTAATTCTAGGATCAAATATAGCACCTAAACAATAAAGAAAATGAATGGGTTTCCAATATTTAAGAAAAAAAACTTTCCATTGCCTTTATTGGTCCTCCTAAAATTTCATTGTTTCTATTTTTTTCTAAATAAATCTGAAATCTTTATAATTATATGTATTACTAATGGACTAATAGGATAATGCACACTAGAAAGTTATAAAAATGGATTGGCAAAAAATTTTAAGAAAAAAATGAATTTTTTTAGCTATATGCCAATCATTTTGTAGCAAATAATAGAGGTCCCTACCAAATAATGAGAACCTCTATTATTTGCTACAAAATAACTAATTAAATTTGTATAAGGTAAACATGAATTAAGCATTAAATAAGTACTATTCCATCTAACAGGCATGTCTAATGCAAAAGTTCTAGGAGACATATTTGATTTTATACAAGCATCTTGAAATTCAGCATTTCTTTTATTACTACTAGTAATTCAAACTAAAAAAATCCCTAATTTTATCAATATTATCTCTAATTATTTTCATACCACTTTTCACAATTAAATTAATAATGTGACATGCTCAGCGTTGGTGAAAAAACTTCAAATTGTCATGAAAATGATAATTAATTTTGAAAAAATCTATAACTGTACTATTAATACTTGTATTATCTAAAGTTAAACTTATCACTTTATTAATAACATCATAATCTTCTAAAGCTTCAACAATTTTATTATAAATTTGTTGACTACTATGATCCACATCCATTAATCTAAATCCTAATAAAGATTTATTTAATTTACATTCGTTATCAAAATAATGACTAGTCACACAAATATAATTTTGTTTAGCTCTACCACTCCAAATATCGGCAGTTAGAGCCACACTAATATGACAAATATGTATTTTATTTTTTAATTCTAATTTCATTTTCCCAAACAATTTTATTAAATCATTTCTAGTTATAGTTTTAGAATAACTTTTAAATCCTGAAAAAAATGAATTTTTAATAAATCTTTCAAAATACATATTTTCAGCCATATTAATAGGTTGATTAGTTGCAGCAATATATAAAGCCAATTGTTCCCTATACACATCAAAATTATAATGCCAAGTAGCACCCATGTTAGTTATTTGAGTTTGATTGGTTTCTCTATTTCCATGTTGAGTTACTAGTACCATTGCCTGAATCAGCTTTATAAATATTTCCACAATACTTGCATCTTGTTTTCTTCACTTGAACTCTATTTTCTGTCTCGTAAAACTTATCGAAATGCACCTAAACATCTGATGTGTACCTGTCATCGGTTTCAACAGCAGTTGATGAACCTGCTTCTGCTTGAGATAAAGTTGGACGAGAACAACGATTACGAGGACGACTTATAGAACCACCGGGAGTTGTAGCAACATGGGGAGGAATCGAGGGAATATTATGAGGTGTATCAGATTCTGAGACTAGGACAACAAGACTATTGAATCTACTGCATTTATGTTAGTAAATTTAGGGGGACTAGGATAGTAGTTTCCTTCATCATCGAAATTGATGGGATGGAAATATCTATCAATTGTAGTTAAAAAAAAAAAAAAATTGATATAGAAGAAATAAAAAATTAAAGAAGGAGAATTGGATTTTGGAAATATGAATTGAAAATTGCAAAAACTAATAAAAATTAAAATGAGAGCAAATTGACAACAAAGAGAATAATTGAGAGATTTCAATAGAGATTAGAGAAAATGAGAGAATTTGGGATGTGAGAAAATATGAGAGTTTAGGGCCTATTTATAGAAAAAAAAAAAAAAAGGGGAAAAGAAAATGACAAAAAAGACCTCCCTCTAACTGTTATAAAACGGCTATATTTCAAGGGTAAAAGGAGTACTTGTAAAAAAATAAAATTATTTTTTTATTTTTTTGGGCCAACCTATCTGGTTGACCTTTGGTTTGCAATGGCCAAACCACCGGGTTGAAAACTCCCAACCTGGAGGGTTGGCAAGTTTTTTTGTTAAAAAAAAAAAAATGTAACCCGCCGGGTCATCGGGTTGCCATATTATAACCCGACGGGGTACATGCGGGTTAAACCCTCCTTAATGCGGGCCGGGTTAGGATTGACCCACGTAACCCAGCCCATTTGCTCCAATTAAGTATATACACTTGTCCCAAATTTTAAAAATTTATTGAATAAATGAAAACTATGGTCAGGCTGTGGCTACGAGTTTTTTTGATATTCGAATAAATGGTTATCAAAGCACAGCCCCCAAGGTCCCTACTCTCATTTAAATTTTGTCATAGACCTTGACTTTTCTACTATCTGTCTATTCAGAGTCCACGATTTATCACGTAATAATTTCAGTCAGTTGGGTTCATTATTTTGATACTGTTTAGAATAATATTTAAAAAAAAAAAAAAAAATTGGATGGGTATTACAATGTTAGATTTGAAAATAAACAAAAATATCCCTTTATGTTTGTTTATTTACTAAACACGCTTATAATAAAATATTAAAAATTAACAAAAACACCCCTAACCCACCTATTAAATATGGACAGTCAGCTACAAATGCCAGAAGGTGGCACCTTATCGGTGCACGACTGGCTGGATATGGCCAATCATGCGTCGATATGGTGGTTAGATCTAGCCGCATTTGGTCGTCAACAAAGGCCAAAGATACGGCCGTTCGTTGATGACTGGCTACAGCCAAAGATCAATGGCCAGATCTTTGGCTATAGATTTGGCCTTTTCTGGCCAGATCCATTGTGGATCTGGTTGGAAAATGCCAGATCGGTGCAATACCGGCCATATTCAGCCGGTAGTGCGCTATTATACCAGATTTTGGCCAGTTTCCAATAATGGTGGCCGGAATCTGGTAAATGTGGGTTATTAGGGTGTTTTTGTCAATTTTTAAAAAAAATTTGGGAGTGTTTAGTTAAATTAACAAATTTAGGGGTTTAAAAAAATTAAATAATATAGAATAATATTTTGAAAATAAGAAAATAAATGTGTATTTTAGATAGAATAGGGAATAGAATACTAAAAAATTCTCCACCTCACAAATACAAACAAGCTATGAGTTGTTGTGTGGAAACAATATTTTACGGTTTTTGCCAAACAAAATTTTGTCTTATTTTCCTCATATTTGATCAACATATCAGTAAAACTTAACAACTATAAAATTTAGCATAGTTTTCTTCTAAAATTGTACTCTCCTACATGAAATTTCATAAAGCAATTATCATTTTTTTTTTTTTTTTAATCAGTTGCCTACATTTTGCTTATAAGTGCTAAATAATAGTGTATAATGTTAGGTGAAAATTTTATTTTATAATTCGAACTCATCAAGCGATTATATATATAAGAGAAATTATTGACTTTGATAGAATCAGAACCGATGTGTGTGTAATTGTAACGCCTACATTGAGGTACGTAACTTTTTTATGCTTTTATGCCATTAGTTTTTCTTGTTTTAAGATTAAAGATGAAAAATTGGGAAGTGCAGACTTCGTCATGGCAAAAGATCTTTGTCGCCGCGGCAACAAACTCTCTACCCAAAATCGAGTTCTTAAAATTTCAGGCTTCACTGCGGCAAAGAAGAAATTTTGTCGTGGTGATGTATGCTCCGGAATGCTTTGTCGAGGTGAAGAAAAAGTTTTGCCAGGGTGAAGAGTTGGCTGAAAACTTTAAGAAAATTCTAGAAAAAACTTCCTCAAGGTCAAAATGACCTTTCTACCGCTAATTAGTTGTAAATGTGGGGAGTGAAAAGTAAGAAAATTTTACGGAAAATGCAATGAAGGTGAGGGCATTTTTGTAATTGACTAAAGGGCAAAGATGGAATTTTTTAGAAAGTGTAAGGGCAAAATGGGGAAGTAGAAGCAATAATATGAGATATTAAGGGTTCAAGAGAAAAAACCCTATCACTCTCTACAGCTCACACGCCACCTTCACTCTTAAATTCTCTCAATTCCTTCATCAAATTTTCAAGATAATTTGGAGGATTTTTGGTTGGATTTTGGGTAGATATTCATTCCTAAGCACCTCAAGGTAAGAATTCTTGCAAACAGGTGTGAGATTAGAAGAAGAACAATCAGGAGTACCTGAATTGAAGTTTGAAGTGGCTGATTTTGAAGAAGTTGAAGAACCAAAACCTCGTCCAAAACGCAATCAATTTCAGCAAAAGAAACACTCCTCACAAAGTATGTCCTCCCTGACGAGTTTAAGTATTTATACCCTTTATGCAAGATACTGTATCCGAGAAATACACATTGAGCTTAATGAAAACCAAACTTGTGTTTTGCCTAGGCCTGAGATATTGAAAACAGGCACACATAAACACTTCGAGAAAGGAATAGTCTAGTTTCTGACGAAATAACACTTCATAGGGAGAAACATTCTGCAATACAGGAGTAGGTAATCTATTAATAAAAAATTAAAAAAGTTTGGAATAAGGTCTGCCACCAGTATACTAAAGGCATGGAAGCTTGTGCCATGAGGGCGAGACCAATCTCCACCAAATGTCTATTCTTTCGCTTAGGCTTTACCATTCAGCTGAGGACTATTAAGGACAAGAATAACGGAATATAATACCATGTTGCTTCAAATAAGGCATTAGAGCAGCAAGAAATTCACCACCTGAATCAAACTGAAAACACTTTAAAGATGTGTGAAATTGTCGTTCAGCCATAACATGGAACTGTATAAACACTTATTTGGTTCTGATTTAGCTTTCAATTGAAAAATCCAAGTAAATCTACTAATATCTTCAATGAAGTGAACAAAGTACTTGAATCCTTTGGTGGACAGCATAGGGGTAGGACCCCAAACATATGTATGAACCAAATCTAAAGGTACTGAGGTTTTTGATGTTGAATGAGGGGAAACTAATTCAACTGTGAAAAATCCATCAGTGGAATAAGCATCAGTGTAGTTGGTTGGGGAACAAGTCTTCAAAGGTAATGTAAGGCAATAAAGACCTTGTTTAAGCTTCCCTTGAAGCAGGATTGTCTTTGTGTTCTTGTCCTTAATCAAGCAACAGTAGAGTGAAATTCAACAAAAACAGGATTATCAATAATAAGCTTTGATATTCTGATCAAGTTCTTGGTAAAATAATGAAC
Source organism: Pistacia integerrima (assembly GCA_026225825.1). Taxonomy (NCBI): domain Eukaryota; kingdom Viridiplantae; phylum Streptophyta; class Magnoliopsida; order Sapindales; family Anacardiaceae; genus Pistacia; species Pistacia integerrima. The sequence continues at coordinate 7,975,790 of CM047748.1, forward strand.
ATGAAGCTCCTTATTAAGAGAAAGAAATTGAGCTTGATAACAAGGTAATGTAGTATATCCAACATGTAAGATTTCAAGAAACTGACCATTACCTACTGTAAGATGATCAGCACCCTTGTACTCAGTATGAAATGAAAGATTACTTAGCTCGGAAGTAATGTGGTCCGAGGTGCCAATATCAAGGTACCACGCAGGATCAATACTGTGGTAGGGGAAGCTATAAAAGCCTGAGAGATATCAGCGGGAACTTGTGATCCAGAAGAGTAAGCTATATCAGCTTGTGACTTTGAAGAGTTTGATTGCTGTTGAAAGGAAGGTAGAGGCATAGACTAAACTTTAAAACCAGAAGATGATTGAGGTTTTTGGTAGCTTATATCGAACCTATGAAAACGCTACATTAGGACATGGCCTAATTTGCCACAAAGTTGACAAATAGGCTTGCATCGGTTCTCCACCAAAACGGTCACAACCATGACCTCTAGCATTGTACTGAAATGGAGCATGAAATTCCCCTTGTGCTCATGGAAAAGGAGCAGAATTTGTCAATTTGTTCATTTTGTGTATATATCATTAAAAGACAGAAAAACCTTTGCAAGTTGTTTGAAGAAAATACCTAAGATGCATAACCTAAGATTTTTCTTTAGTTAAAATGAGTTTCTCAAGAGCAATCCAAATTTCCTGTGCACTATTACACTTTACAACATGACGCATCGATTCAAAGACAGAAATAAGTAGACAGTTTACAAGAAGTTGATTCATTCTACTCCATATAGCATAATCAGGATTAAACTAACAGAATTGTGTGTGTAGGATTACCGTGACCAGATTTCTTTATGTTGCATCATAATCAATGATGTACGAAGTATATACTTACCACACATAATCCTTCGCTATGAGATTTTAAAGCTCTTTAAAATTTTATTGTGGTTAATTATGATTGTATATTGATCTCAAGAGCAAACAATTAATTACGATGAAGGATATACATACTCTTTCTGTCTGCCAGACACATAACATGCTTCGCTGTGAAGTTATGAAAACTCTTTAAAATTTTATTGTGATTATGATTTTATATTGATCTCAAAAATAAACAAACTAGCTGCGGATTGTTGAAGCCTTGGTGATCACGTAGTCCCAAGTTAAATAAAATTGTGTCAATGGATTTAATATATAAGACTTAACTATATTCATAAAAGTAGTGCCCAATTGATTCATTTGAGCCATGGAAATGATGAACATATTACACTTAAAAATATACAACAAGACTGTAGTACAAGAATTCAAAGTTCAAATACAAAAATACACATTGGAAATAGATCTATTTCCTAATACAATTACTGAAACCACTCAACTTGCATACAAAAATACGCACTGAAAATAGATCTATCTCCTAATACAATTACTGAAACCACTCAACTTGCTTAATGGAACAAATGGTTTGTATGAAAGTTAGCAGTAGCAGTATAATTGCAGCAATAGTTCCTGTGCCTTTCCATAGATTGCTGAAATAAACTCTTTTCAAAGTTGCCCTTTTACGGTTCCAGCCACTGTCATAATGTGCATTTAGAACCCTGGCAATGCCACTATAACAGGACTGACTTAAATTAATGTTAAGGCCAAGTCCGTTAAACATCTGTACGATTTTAGCACTGTCGTCCATCAAATTTGAAATAATTTTTTCTTCAATAAGCAAATCTACATCCTTCTTCCGTGTCGATAAGAAAATCCATGAAACTGATGTAGTTACAAACGTGAGTTTTTAATAAGCAAATGTAAACTCCACTAAAGTATGGAATTGGGATTATAAAATTTCTCTATTTTCATTCTATATCAAGTAAACACCTTCCTTCAAGAAATGTAAACTTCACTCCTGATTCTTCCAGTTTGACTGCTGAAGGTAAAACTGAAAAAGAAACATTGTCTTCAGGGTGGGTATGCAACAAACTATTTCTCTTCAAATCAGTGAACTGATTAACGTTTGGATGATAATCAGGTTTTTCTTCTATAATGCACATACTATCATGGAAGAAAGAAATAGAAAGAGTAAGGAAGTCAGGGTACCCTTGTACTGTAACTTTAAATTTAGTTGACCTCTATAATTTTTCGAGGACGAAGTATGGGAGTTGATTTTCAAGTAATAGTAAGTCTCGCTTTAAACCAACTTCGAAGTATGGTTTATTTAGCAAAAAATCATCTTTGCATTCTTGAAATTTTGATCTATCTTCTTTTTTACCTGCGTGTTCCCGAAATTTCAAGAAAAGCTCAATGATGAAGATTGAATCATACAAAACCATTTGTTATAAAATTGAAGACTTTTAAGAGGGGAAGTCTCTGAATAGCAATTACGAATGTGTTGCTCCTCCTTTTCTATGAAGGTGATAAAATCCTCCCAATTCTCCTCAATCATTCTTTCACCAAATTCTTTTTTATATTTTACTTTTTGTTTTTCCATTTCAGCCAAATCCTTGTTACCATGATGAAAAGGGCCTATGGAAATTAATTGAGGAGTATATGCTGCTTCATTTATTTTGCGAAGCTCTGTAGGAACCCTATAAATACAACACTCAGAATCAGGCTCTAACTTTTCGTCTATGCCAATTTTCAACTCTGCGCGTTTATGCCCTTCAATGTAAGTATTTGATAACTTCCCGTAGCTAATCTTCATTTATCCTAGTAAAACATATAATATGATGGAAAGAAAGATTAATTACTAAAATACAACTAATACTATACATCAACGTATAAATTTTTTATTTTTAATAAATTATCATCATACTGTCAAAGGGTTTGTTAAAAAAGAAAAAAAATTATAATTTATTCAATTTTCTTGTTTCACTATAGCTGATTATCAACACTTTTATATAAGAAATATAATTATACAGGGGCAAAATTAAAAATTAATTTTCCAGAGGGCTAATAAAATTGATTTACAAGAAAAATATAATACCCAAATCATAAATTTAAATTTATTATAATCTTGTCCAGAAAAAGAGATAGAGTTATTTTTTAATTTAAAATTGTACATAAATAAATAAGAGATGTTTGGAACAAGAAAAAAAATAGCATAAATTGAATTCTAACAAAATGTTGAGAATTTAAATAATTAAAATTATTTATTAGAGATAATAACCTTATTTATTATATAATAAATAATGTATTTTAGATATTTCTTTAGAAAATCAACATAATTTCGACTATTATACATAACAAATTATGCATTTTGTTATATTTATAACACTGAAAAATATTAATAAAAAATTTTTAGAAACTTCCCCGGGCCACTGCCTGGGGCCCTGGCTCTACTGCTGCTTTTATATAAATGCCTAATGTAACGGAGATTTTGACAATTTATTTAAGTTGGATAGTTTATGAGCTTAATTACAGACTAAAATGTATAAGAAAAAGTGAAATAAATCTTAATTGTAATGTTGGAGAAGTAACATAATATGTATTTCTAGTAAATAAATAAATAAAAAGACTTGGGATAGAATACAAGGAACTTAAGTATTATTGGGTTTAAGAAAACTGATGTCAATAGGGTTAAGAGTCTAAATATCTAGGATTCTCAAATAATTATAAAGAAAAAAAAAATTGCCAAAAACATTTCTTTAATCAATTTTTATCAATAATAATATCTTCCGCTGCCTATATAAAAAAAAATCCAAAATCCTTCTTCTCAAAAATAACTTCTACAATAAATTAATTATTTATGTATATATATTATAAAATTTTTAAAAGTTCATGAAATACCCAATCAAGAAATGATTCTAATTTAGAAATTGAATGATAAATATGCAATGAAATAAGTTACAAATATCCTAAACTAATCTTTTAATACTAAAACTATAAGAACTTCATAGCTCAAATTAACGTTAAAACATAGTACTATTAAATAGAGAAACTACTTGGTCTGAACAGGGTATTTTGGTGCATATATAAATTAAAGAACTTGATCTTCAATATGAATTTCACAAACCAAAATACAGAATAAATAAATAAAGAGCGAGAGAGAGAGAGCAAACAAACAAAGCCAAATTAGAGAAAGTTAAAATGAACCTGGATAATTCGAAGGAATAGGAAATAGTGGTGAGATTGACAAAAGAAGAATAGCTTCAAAAATACCACAATGAACTTTAGAACTTTTGGTAGATCTATGTAATCTTCCTTTCACTTTGATAATGTGTTTCCTCTTCTTCTAATATATATATAGAGGTTTGTGAGAGTATCCGTATTTTAAATACAAACCGGTAGTTTAAAGAGGTATTTGTCTGAGCTTATGAAAATTAGCTTATAAGCAACAAGTACTTATAAGTAGTTGACGTGTTTGGTAAAATGTGGCTTATAAGTACATTTTATTATAAAATGACTAAAAAAAATACTACATTAAACAAGGGTATACTATAGAATTTTAAAATTAAATAAGGTAATATACTTGGTCAAACTAGCTTATAAGCAGAGTGCTTATAAGCAAAAAAAAAAAAAAAAAGTACCTCCTCCCCCAACTTATTTTTTTTTTTACTTATAAGCTCAACTTATAAACTCAAAAAAGTTATAAACAAACAAGTCAGCTTAATTTTACATTATAAGCTTAGACAAACACCTCCTAAGTCGAGGGAGAAACCATAAATTAATTTCGGTGATAAAGGTATTCATATATAAATTGTTTTTTCGATTTTGTTGATATGAGAAAATTTATTAATAAGCAAATACTTATAAAATTTAATGAGTTTTATTATTTTAAATTTATATTCTTATATATTTCAAAAAGGTAGAGAAATAAAGATAATACCCACAATATAATTACTTGAAAATTAAGATAATCTATTTAATAACATTAAAAATATTTTTTTATAAAAAAATAACTTAAATACTATGTAATAAATTATATATTTAAATTTAATTGCAAATTTTTTTTTTTTTTTTTAAATTTTTACCAGGCTTATGCCTCTCTCCTTCGCAGCTACCAGTACACTTACACCCAATAGTTATTGTTTCTCTACATCATCCAGTTTTCAAAGACAAAACAGTGTTGTTCTTATTTCTAATTTGATTAAAAATATGCAAAATTGTTTGCTGTGAGATTTTGAAAATTCTTTAAAATTTATTATGAATGTGATTTTATTTGAATCTCAAAAACAAACAAGCTGGAATCAGCTTATCCTATTTATTTTCACTTTGGCAATTGTTGCAATTAATTCGCCCAACAGGCAGTTGGCTACTATAAATAGCCTTAAAAGCCTCCTGTAAATCGTACAATTGAAACAAGAGCACGTGGATGAAATCATGTAGGCCCCTTTTACTTTTCTAAAATTTATTGTCATCCATATTATTTTATATTTCTATATAAAAATTATTCCATATTTCATATTTCAAATCATGTGTAACCATATATGATGTTAAAATGTAAATAAAGTGATTTAGTGAAAGATATGGAAATGTCAAATAAAATGACATATCACTTGGGATGTGAATTTTGAGATATATTTTAAGATGTGTAGTATTAGTTTTAGTCTTTCTAGGATTATAACATGTCATTAATATGACAAAGCTTTGAAAGGTATCTTAATTCATACTTTATTTCAAATTATTTATATGTTATCGTTACAAATATGTTTTGTGGTTGTCATCAAATAGGAATACGTTTTTAGCACCGTACCCCAAAAATACTCGAATCAATAATATTCCAACATGCATTTTGTCGATTTTAAAGAGATAATGCACCATGTGCAAATAACATTGGTTAAACAAAAAAATCTCTAGATTACAGTTCACACTAACATCAAAGGAAAACCAAAGAGCTTTAGAACACTAGGGAAAGCATAAAACTGTAAAATCCACCTTCATTCCAGGTTGCATCTTTCTTTGTCTTCAATACACAAGTTTTATGATTGAGACTGTTAGGATAGCCTGAATGCAAGTCGTGCTCATGCAGTTCGTTTAAGTAAAGCTCATGCAATTCGTGCTCATGCATTTTGGTTTAAGTAAAGCTCATGCAATTTGTTTAAGTAAAGCTCATGCAGTTCGTGCTCATGCAGTTCGTTTTAAGTAAAGCTCATGTAGCTCGTTTTAAGTAAAAACAGAGTGTTTTACTCTGCTGACTTACCATGTAAACTTTGACTTTTACTTTGTTCACTGTTCACCCTATATAGGTGAACTCATGTAAAATATCTCAGTAAGAAAAGAGTAGAGTTTTAGCTCACACGTTTTACACTCTACTTTGATTTTTCTGCTAAGTTTCTTTTTCTGCAATTGTACTTTCGCAACCTGGTATCAGAGCCATTGACTAACGTCGGAAATGGCTGATTCCTCTTCAAATCCATCCTCTCTTGATGAATCAAACAAGAATTCAAGCTCTAAGGTGATCTTCGACACAATGAATTTCACTAATCATTCATCAGTTGCTTCATCCACACTTCCTGTGATTTCACCAAAGCTAACGCATGATAACCACAAATTCTAGAAATCGCAAATTCTTTTTGCCGTAGGAGCTCATGATCTCGAAGAACACCTAACGGGACTAATTTCATGTCCAGCTCCATTCGTTAGAGTTCAATTGGACAACTCAAATTCAGAGGTAACAACAAAACCTAACTCAGAGTTTACTCTTTGGAAGAAAACAGATAAACTTAATGAGCTGGTTATTGTCTTCAATTTCGAAGGCAATGTTCTCTGTAATATCGAAATGTCAAACTGCCAATGATATCTGGCTTATGCTAGAAAAGGAGTTTTTAACTAAGTCTAGAGCAAAAACACTATATGTTAGAAGTCTCTTGCAAAATACAAAGAAAGAAAGTATGAGTATGCATGACTATTTTCTAAAGATGAAAGGATGTGCTAAAATTTTGTCTGCCAGTGGTGTTGCTGTTTCTGATGATGAACTGATAAACTACATATTAGACGGACTTGATTTCGAATATGATGCAGCAGTAGTAAATGTTACCACTAGGCTTGAATCCATAGTTGATCCTATAACAGTTCAAGAAGCACAGATTGTTTTACAGAAGTTTGAATTACTGTTGGAAAAGGCAAATAGTGCAATGAATTCTATGGTACATGCTGAATTTCATAGTAGCTTAGCAAATATTGCTAATTTGTCTACTGATAATGATGCAAAAAAAATTACAGTCTGGACAGACTTCATCCCAACTCAAGGTAGTGTTACTCAATATAACAACCAATCCTCACCTATATCACAGTCTCCAAGTCTTAGTTCATCCTATTTTCCAAATACACAGAGCTCACCTATATACACACCCCAGCAAACTCAGTTTTTCACACCACATTCTTCTGGAAACGATACTGGTGGCAGAGGCAAAGGTCATGCAGGAGGTAGAAATAGATTCATATGCCAAGTGTGTGGGAAAATAGGTCACTTGGCTTTAAACTGTTACCATTGCTTCGATGTGAATCCTTCTCAACACTACTCACAGAGTGTTAATACAATCCCCTCAATGCAGCTTCAGAATAATTTCCAATCATCTCCCTCACCGCTTCTTCGCTTTGGACACTAATTCTGGTACTTCACAGATGCATAATCAAGCCTTCATGGCTCACTCACTGAATCATAATTGACCTCCTACAGCAATCAATTACATTGCTACTCCATCCTCAATCCAAGACACTGCTTGGTATGGATTCTGGTGCAACAGACCATGTTACCTCTAATTTTTCCCAACTGACTCCAAGTTCCAGTTACATGGGCAGTGAGCAGCTTCAGGTGGGAAATGGTTAGTTGTGTTCAATTACACATACTGGTTTTGCAGTTTTATCTTTTGTTAATAAAGTATTGCATCTTAAGAATGTATTATTTGTTCCTCATATCACCAAAAATTTACTTAGTGTTTCTAAATTAACTAGAGATAATGATGTCTTTATTGAGTTTTTCACTGATCATTGTGTGGTAAAAGACAAGTCTTCCCAAGCCATTCTTCTCCAAGGAACACTTAAGTCTAGCCTGTATCAGCTTCAAAGTTCAGCCTGCTCTACTCCTAAGTCTACTGTAGTCTTGCTTTCATCCTTCAATTCCATGCCAAGACACTGTCTTGCTTCATTTCCTTGTTATTCCAGTAAGGAACCTAGTAATCCTATGAATAAAGAACCTGATATTATCAATAAAACTAATACTTCTATTCAACTATTTCCTGTGCAAAAGACTGATCATATGATTTGGCACAAGCGGCTAGGTCATCCTAATAAATTCGTACTCACACAAATACTTAAACACTTACAAATACCATCCAATAACAAATTTGATATTACCTTTTGTCAAGCATGCCAATTTGGCAAGATGCATCAGTCCACCTATCTTAAATCCACATTTCGTGCCACCAAACCACTTGAACTGGTATATTCAGACCTTTGGGGACCCTCCCCTATCCCCTCTCCCGAAGGTTTCAAATATTACATTCAATTCTTGGATGACTACACAAGATTTACCTGGCTATTTCCCTTGAAAACTAAATCTGAAACATATTATGTTTTTACACAGTTTCACAAGCTAGTTGAAAAATAGTTTGCTACTTCCTTAAAATATGTTCAAACTGATTGGGGGGGTGAGTATAGGACTTTAGTTCCATACCTAAAAGCTCATGGCATCCTTTTTAGACATCCATGTCCCCATACTCATCAACAAAATGGGAGGGTAGAGAGAAAGCATAGGCAAATAGTGGAACAAGGTTTAACTCTTCTTGCTCAAGCATATATGCCTTTTAAATACTGGTGGTATGCTTTCCAAATAGCCACCTACCTTACAAATGGACTTCCTACCCCTGTGTTAGACAATATTTCCCCCTTTCAGATGTTATTCAAAGCTGTCCCCAACTACTCAGTTATACGAATTTTTGGTTGTGCTGTATATCCATTTCTTAGACCCTATAGTCAACCCAAATTCAACTTTCGTACATCTAAGTGTACTTTTATAGGTTACAGCCTTAACCGTAAAGGATATCAGTGTCTAGCACTTTCTAGCAGAATATACATTTGCCAAAGTGTCACTTTTGATGAATCAGAATTTCCTTTCAAGTCTTTTCTTGAATCAACACCACTTACATCAAACAATACCATGAATTTAAAGTGTTTTCCTTCTATGTCAGGTCATCCTAGTTGGTCTATTCCTGTCTCTACTCTACAAATTTTATCCCTAGTCAATTCAGAATCTACATGTCCTACTACACATGATCAGTTAAAAACATCAATTCAGGCACCTAAAACAATGCCATCCATAAAGTCAGTTCCTTCAGCGGTAGGTTCCTTAGCTTCAGACCTTGATTAGTGCATCTCTATATCAGCTTTCAGCCCTAAAGTTTCTACTAAATCCTTGCCTACATCATTTGAATTCTTGTCTTCACCATCAACACCTACTGACACTACACAATCTGCTCCATATGATACTGATCAATCCTTTAATATCAGAACCTTTGCTGATCTTGTAATCTCAGTTTTCTCAAACTCAGATTCTCTCAAATCTTGGCTGTCACCTGTTACAATTTCCTCTCAAACCTCTTATGATACTATCCCTCTTATAGTTCATCTGCCTCTAACTGAACCCTCTGGTCCTTCTGCCATTAATACTCGCCCTATGGTCACTAGAGCCAAAGCCAAAGCCCATAACATTGCCCTTCTTTCCATTTCTGCACTTGATACTAAGGAACCAGTATCTGTAACTAAAACACTTACACATCCTGCTTGGAAGGCTGCTATGCAGTCAGAATATGATGCTTTGTTGTCTAATAAAACCTGGGAACTTGTTCCTGCCTCATCCGAGATACAACCAGTTGGGTGTAAGTGGGTTTTTAAAATCAAAACCAATCCTAATGGCTCTATTCAGCGGTTTAAGGCCAGATTGGTGGCTAAAGGATTCCAGCAGACCCTTGGTATTAATTATCTTGAAACTTTCAGTCCTATGGTGAAGTCTCCCACTGTTAGAGTTATACTGAGTTTGGCTGTGAGTTATGGCTGGGATATACAACAAGTGGACATTAATAATGCTTTCTTGAATGGTGACCTTACTGAAAAAGTTTATATGGTTCACCCTGAGCGTTTTTTGAGTCCTCATCATCCTCATCATGTATGTCAGCTTACCAAGGCTTTGTATGGTCTGAAACAGGCACCAGGGGCCTGGTTTGATAAATTAAAGAAAGCCTTTCTTGTTTGGGGCTTCAATCATTCCTTGGCTGATCCGAGTCTGTCTATTTACAAAAAGGATGAGAAGATAATGTATGTATTGGTGTATGTTGATGACATACTACTCACCGACAATGATTTCAGCTTAGTTTAGCAAACTGTCACTGATCTAAATAATCAGTTTGCTTTAAAAGCATTAGGTTCACTCAAATACTTTCTAGGCTTTGAGGTGACAAGAAGAAAGTCAGGTCTTCATATGACATAGGAGAAATATGCCAAAGACTTGCTGATTAAAACTAACATGCTTGACAGTAAACCTTACTCAACTCCAATGGCAATTGGGACCAAACTTACCTTTATTTTATTTTATGTGAACAGCTATAATTCTTATTTAAATCCATACGACACAAACTTATACTATTATGTGACATAAACAATACAATCTATTTCATCAACACTTTAATAAAAACACAATATTAAGAATGATATTAATAAAATATCATAATACCAAACATCATCATAATACCGTACACATCAATAAAAAAGAAAGTACATTAACCCATAATTAAACCAAAATTCTGATATACTAACCATTAATACTAATATCACATTGAAAGTATCACATAACAATACATGTACCTATCAGCTTTGGATAAATATATATCTTATAGCTAATGGTTTATTACAATGCAAATCATAAAGTTTATCATTTATATACTCATACTTAAATTTTCAACTGAGAGAGACTTTGAGACGCTTCAATTTTGTTATTAATATTATAGTTTGACATATTTAAAAAATTGTCTAACTAATTCTATGGAATTTGTTGCCTAACCATCGTCCATAATTATGATTGCTCAAAGCCTGTTGTGGTCGATAACTTCACTGTCAAACCATCAATTTGGCTATAGAATGGTAATAAGGCAAACACTGATATATAATTCATCCATCATCTAAGAATGCTTGAAATTTTGAACAGATGAAGGTATTATAGAGGTCTACATTGCACTGCCGAACCATAACTAGGATGTAATTAATTGCATTTATAATTTGTTATAACTTTTCTAGGAACACTGCTAAACTATGAATTTGATCGGAATTTGTATACATTGATACAATTCCATCCGATACTATATCGATCACTTTCAGGTTATTTTTTATAGTCAAATGAAGTGTCAGACAATGAGATTTACGAATATTTCATTGGCGCAGGTCCAAAGGAAAGAATAGTAAATATTTTGTTAAACTCACAACTTAGAAAACATTATAAGGATGTCAAAATGGTTAAATCTTCGGGATGCCAATGCAATACCCACATATTGTTGAAAGAAATAAAAAACTCGATTCGTTTGTTATAATTCATTCTCATAAAATATCATAATCCAGAAAGCACACATTTGATATATTGCCTGAGTAGTAATAAATACATAGATGATTGAGACACATAGTTGAATATCTCAAAATCACTATATATTGAATACAACCAACAAATCTTTACATCATTAAATTTCAAACCGCAAATGTTCACAATCTAGCAACACTAAACCAGAATAACCAAATCTTAGACTCACCATTACCATCATCCAGAAAAGTAACCATGACACCCTCACAACATGAATCGTTGACATCTGCAATGACCAACTCTGATACAATAAGATTCCATTCATAAATCACAAAATCGAACCTCAACTACTATCAGATAATGCTACTTTGTGACAACAGTGCACCGAGCAGCACAAAGCAATGATAGTTGAGGGCCAATTGTGTCACCTGAAAACACAGCTAGCAAAAACAACTCATAAAAGCCTTGTTAACATAAAACAATCCATAAATGTTTCATATAGTTCAGTCCCAAAACAAATACTTACATATCGCCTGGGACAAATAGATAGCATGATAGAAAAATCAGTAAAAAAACATTTAAACAAAATACAAACCATCAACGTTTAATGTTACTCAATGTCAACAATACAACGAAAAACTAATTGCCCACAGTATGAATATACTGACAACAAATACTCACTATTCGGAAACTGTAAGCCAATCTATTCATGTTATTTCATGTAGTTCACACCGATCGACTGCAACCATTAACATTCCAAATCAATAACCTTACCAAAGACTTAATAAACACAACTTGGTACAGAACATGTTGACCATTGTATGAACACGTCAACTTTTTTCCCTGTAACCTGAAAATGAAATCAACAGAATCAACGAATTAACATTTCATGCCGGTTAATCGGCAGAATAGATGCAACGAAAAAATAACTCTACAAACGAAATAATAAACACATATCCTCATCCACTTGAAAACAAACACAATAAAATATAATCAATCTTCATGTCAACATCGTTAACGAACAATTATCCATTCGTATAAAAACTAGTACCTAAAAACGGAAACAACAAAAGTTAATTAATCTTCATATTTAATTTATCAAGGAACTGACTTACCATTCGGAAGGAATAACACAATTAATCATTCAAATAAATTGACCGAACAAAAACAATCATTCAATCTAACAATAACCGTTAAAATAGATAGGAGACGTACTTATAGTTTCACTTTAAAATAGTTAGAAGATATACTTACAGTTCAGAAGAACAAATCAAAATAACAACTCATTTGACAGTGTCAATCGTACATCATGTCTTTATTCTATGCCGATTCATGATCTTTGACCAGTAAACAACAACAAAAACGTAAATAATAAGAAAAAAACACGAAGAGCAGACATATTATTGACACAAACTAACATGACCTATGAACAATTAACAAAAGAGTAATGCTACAGCCACCGAAGGTTGCGCACCGAATTTGTGCACCGAATAACGTGACAAAATCCTGATCGTTGATTCATTGTCAGTTAATATTAATCAACGGTCACGATTTTGTCACGTTATTCAGTGCACAGATTCGGTGCTCAACCTTCGGTGGCTCTATCATTTTCGTTAACAAAATGCCATATGTATTGTGGACACCAACTAACAAATTGCTATGATCCACAACTTAACATGCGACCCTTTTATAACCTCTTATTTAGACCTTCCGAATACCAATGCAATTAAATACGAAGAGAGTTTTCCAATGTCAATACGATGTAATAAGTACTAGCAATCCAATACACATATGTACTTGTTATTAATTCGCATATTTGAAATGCCAATGCAATGCATCTGTGTTATTATTAATAAATATCAACCCAGCGTGTCAAGATTAAACAATTTGATTAGCTTGTCAATTCAATGTGTCAAAATTGAACAATTTTAAAACTTTAAAAAATGTGTTGCATGGCAAACAATTCACAAGGGTATAGATGACGTAATAAAGACCAACCTAACCTATCAAGATAAAGTAATTTAACTAGTTTGTTAATTTAATGTGTCAAAATAGAATAATTTTATATTTTTCAAATATATATTATTGATATTCAACTTTATATATATATATATAGAGAGAGAGAGAGAGAGAGAGAGAGAGAGATGTTTGGTAATCCCTCCCCCTCCATAACATTAAATTTCATTCGTACACTTGTAATCAAAGTATGGAACACTCCAGTTGTTGCATGTTTCATATTTCCCCAGCACGAGAAAAATTTTCAATTTCTCAGAAGCCCATAAAAATTAAACGAGATAGTAGAAACATATCGTAACGAGATGGTGACGTGGTCCAAACTCCCCAACCGCCGCCCGACCACCTCGGTAAAGTTAGGAAAAGCATACTTCGATTTTTCAATGCTGCCGTAATCATTCCCATCCATTAACTTTAATGGTCCCCACCTCCTCAATCCTTCATCATCAGACCTTCCAACGGCCTCGATCAAACCACAATAAAGCAAAGCCTCCTTTACAGGTTTCCACAAAACTCCAAAATTATTAATTCACGAGACATCACTCTTCCTGGGCCCATCTTATTGCAAACATCATCTTTTATTTACTATAAAATTTTTAAAAATAAATAAATAAAACTAAAAATTTAACTCTTTTTTTCAATAAGAATTCTTAGATGTATTAGTAAAAAGATTCTAAATTCGAGTCTCTCCTCACATATTAACAAGGATAATTACTAAAATTTTTATCTGATCGATAGTTTTAAAATTTCGAAAAAATCAGTTAAAATACACATAAAATAACCTAAATATTCTCGTAAATAATAAAAATGAACATTAACTTGGTCATTAGATAAAGTTTAAAAAGAAATATACTTTACATGTTATAATTATGTAATTAACATATTAATACCTCTAATTCTTTATCTTTCTTTCGAAATTTATAATATAATATAATATTATGAAAATTTTCTCAGTGTGAGTAAATTTATTTGCTGAGAAATATTAGTCATATAAATGTTTACGAGAAAACAAGAACCTAACCATTACTCTTGTGGTCGGATAGTAAAACTTTAGCCATTAACTCATTAGACTTGCAAGGTTCAAAAAATTATTGAGATACGCACAAATTGATTAGAATATCTTGACTAAAAAAGAAAAACCAAACCATATAAGAATAAAACAAATATTTAATCGTTTGATTAATCTTCAAATAGATTATTAACTACTTTTTTCTTAATTAATGTATTAAAATCTTTAGTATTTATGAGTTTCAAAACCATTTCTAATTCAATAAAGATTAACTCACGATTCAATCTTATAATTTTTTTTCCATAATCTCGATGTGATAATTTATAATTAATCAATTAATAATTAAGTAGATGAGATCTATTGTGGAATAGAAAAAACTTTATTATGAACTACTACGTCAGAATTATGAGATAAATTTTTTGGAATTGAATTAGAAGTGTAGGATTGCCTTTTGTCATTTTCTACCTTTCGCATGCTTTATATGTTTTTAAAAGTATTCCAAAATAATGAAAATTTAATCAAATTTAAATCCACTAGTAATCACTCGACTAACCCACGTCCCACAATCTCGCAGTACGTTGCCGTTTTCACACTAGTCAAATTATAGAGCTATGTGGGTCCTTTCAAATAGATGTACACGTGTAGGTCACAGACAGAGATCATCCATCGCCATGTATGGATCAGAGGGTGCCACGATAATCATAACCCAACTACTTCTCCACAAAATAAGAAATTTTGTTTTGTTCAGAATCAACCCACTTTTCCCGAAGATAAAGCCAATTCAAAGTTTCAATCTTTACTCAACACTTAACTGACTCACTCCATTGACTCCAATAATCATCGATCAATAATAAAATCACCTTTTTGTTTTATATAATTTTCATTAATTTTTGTCATCTTAAGCTAACTAAACAGTAAACACACCACTTCACCCACCAAACGTGGTTTCTTTAATTTTCTTTCATTGCATATTTTGGAAATGACAGCTGGGAATGATTATGACTTGAGAACTGGGACTCGACACTGAGAAAAGAGAAAAGGATGACAGGACTAAAGTGGGGCTCACTTCTAATGGAGGACCCCACTTGAGCAGGAATATTTCTGAAATGGGTTTTGTGTTTATGCGGTTTGTTTTGTTTTGGATGGGTTTCAGTCTGTGGAACTGCAACAAGTGACACCAAAATGTAGCAGTAAATGAAAGAAGTGATGAAATTTCTGTTTGTTTCTTGAGAAACTAAGCTAAAAACGTACTTGTGGTTAGTTTTTCAATGTATTTATCTTTACCTCTCTCTCTTTGTGGCGGTTCCTGGTTTTGTGCTCATGTAATAAAACTTGATTATGGATTGTCATTTATGGGTTTATTTTATTACTGCATTTTGTGTCGTGGGTTATCTAGAAAAGGACCAAAGTTACAAAGCTTACAGTTTGGAGGCTTCTGGCAACTTGCCTTTTGCGGGATCTTTTTTTTATATCTTGGTTTTGGTTATCAACTGTATTTTTAAAGCTTTCTGGGCAGGTGTCTTTGTGCATGTGACTTTTAATGGGAATATTAATCATAATTAATAGGATTATAATCCAGTTACAGCTGTGAGCTCTCAGTCTTTTCTTTAGGTTCTTCTAGTTCAAGTTTTTATGATGATGATGTAATAGTCGACTTCTTTTTTCTCCTTAATTATCTCTTTGCTTTAGCTGAAGTCTGTCCAAAGGACTGTTCACTTTCTATAATCATTTTCTTTTGTTCTTCAAAGTTTTATTCTTATCTTTCAACTGGGTTCCTGTGAGTATAAGTTTTGAAACTTATATGTTCCAGAAGTCTTTGAACAGCTCATATAGATTCTAAGGCTGTGTTTGTTTATTTTATGTCTAATTGCAAAGTTAAATTTTTGGTAGATTGTACTGAATTTTGATATATTTTCTCGTTTATTTTGCAGCTGGAAGGCAGACAGAAGTGGACCAGCAAAATATAAAAGATTTTTTGAATGTGATTTATATGGCTGAGAAATTGAGAGTGAATAATTAGAGAGAAAACCATTTTCAAGCATTTGTTAAAGATGAAAAGTCCTAAAGCCACAAATAGAAAAAGTTGGATGTAGTTTCATGTGACTGAAATTGTAAGTTAGTTGGCAAGCCATAAAAGTTTCAGAAAGAAGGCTTGGAGAGGCTTTTTGAGGTTCTTTACTATTTGAAATACTTTGACAAATTTTTGGTGAAGAAGGGGAAAAAAAATGGACGCACTGAACCAGAAGTCTCTTGAAAGAGTTGTATCACAGAGAGCTCTGCAAATGGGGAGTTCATTTCCGTGTCAAATTTGTGTTGTGGGTTTTCTCTGTGGAGTCTGCCTCACCTCTTTGTTTCTTGCTGCTCTTACTTCATTTGGTAGTTTTCAGTTTGGTGGAATTTCATTTTCTTCCATTTCAATGGGAACTCCACCTGGGAATTCAAGTTCAGAAATTATCAGTAAGTGAAATTATTTCTTCTTTGTTCTTCATTTTGGTGATTTTTCTTCCTTTCTTCTGCTTCTTATTTCTGTTTTGTGGTTATGCAATCTTCAATTTTGGTTCATTTTTTTTAACCTTTTCCTGAGAAAAATTCATCACCTTAATTACTTGAATAAAGAGGAAAGAAAATGAAACTTCTTCTGAAAATTTTTGAGAAATCTTTGAAGTTGAATAAAAGTTTAGTGTCTCAAGAATAATTTTTAATTGGGTTTCAGTCAAGATTAAAGGCAGTTCATGGATGAGAGATTTAAAAAAAAAATAAAAAAATTAAAAATTAAAAATTAAAGATGGGAATGATCAAAGGGTGTGTTCAAAGCAATTTAAAGTTAAGAGTAATTTATTGATTACATTTATACTTTACTTCTCTAATTGCGTTTGACTTGATTTGCTAAATCATACTTTTTCATAATTATTCTATCAACAAGCTTCGCTAGATTTGCTTGGTATTGAAGCTAATACTCTTACTTTTAGACTAATGAATGGAAAAAAAAAAAAAAATTGGCTCTAAAGTATTCATTAATTCATTATGAAGATAGAGATAATTGGAGATTATTTTTTAGGCCATTGGCTCTAAAATTGACCTGACCAGACTCGACCCAACCCGGCCCGCGACAGGTTACTGATAATGGCGGGTTGGTCCTGACCCGCTCGGTAACATTGGTTGGCCCAACCCGGACCGCCAACCCTAACCTGCCGGGTTAGGCCGCGGGTTGGGTTGGGTTAACCCGCTTTTTGATTTTTTTTTTTTTAAATTTTGTTTAAGTTTAAATGTTTAATTAATTTTTCAAATGAATAATTGTAACACCCGCTCTCTACTACTATTCTTATAGTTCATACTATGTAAATTATAGATATACATAGCGTATGGAAAATAGTGGGCTCAAATTTTTTTCTTTACTCAATAAAATATAATTCTTTACAAATACAAAATACTATGTATTAAAAACTTTCTACTTAATACAAAATATCATAACTGGTAGACAGTAGTGCCAATACTCTCTGCTCCTCGACGTCCATCCGACCGTTGCTCCTATTTCCTGCAAAACAAGGAAGAACAATGCGGTGAGCACAACAATGCTCAGTAAGTAAATCCTCTACTACCTGTCCCCACAACTCACTCTTTGGTTCTTTCCTTACTCTATCGTTCTTCTATTTCTAATTCTCACTGTTTTTCTCTTTCTTTCTTATACTTTTATTCTCCTTTAACTCGTTCTGTTCTTTTTTATTCTTTCTTTCTCTCTGTTCTTATTCTCTTTTCTCCTTCTCTTATTCCTACTCACCATGAAGGAAAATCATGGTTCTCTCTTATTCTCATCATACTTACCATGAAGGAAAATCATGGTTCTCTCTCTTATTCTCGTTATACTCTCACTAACCATGGAAGAACTCATGGTGCATGCATGTATGAGATGTACATACAATTAATGCAAAAGGACTGCATGTTTCTTTCTTCTATTCTCTATTCTTACTAACTCAAACTCTCTCATTCTTTCTCATACTCTCTCTCTTTCTATCTCATTCTTTCTCAAGCTTTCTCATTCTTTCTCATTCTCTCTATTATCTCATAATTCATTTCTACTAACTCACTATTTGAATGTCACGGCCCCATCTTATCGAAGGCATGGCCGAGGCTTCTCCCGCTCTACGTGACTTCTACTGATTCTCTTTCTGTCTCTCTTTCTCATAACTCTTTTCTATTAACTTTCTGTTGTAGGTCACGGCCTATCTTATCTTATGGAGGCACACTGGTACTCATCCCACTCTTCGTAACCCTACTCATTGTCTCTCTTTATTCTTTCTCATGTTTGCTCATTCTTCCTCACTTGCATGTCACGACCTCATCTTACCGGAGGCATGGCTGGGTGGAGATCACAAAGCACCAACCCACTCTTCGTGACTTCTACTCATTCTCTGCCAATCGGACTCGGTCATACATGGATTCGGAACCCTTGGCCACGTGAGTGTATTTTCTCTCTCTCTGAATGTCACAGCCCCTCCCCATCTAAGGGGCAGGGGCACTGGAACCTCATGTTCCACTCTTCGTGACGGTCACGACCCTATCTAACCGGAGGCACGACTGGGGATCACAAAGCACCCACTCTCGTGACTTTACTCATCACTCACGGGTTTCCCATCGCACAACCTACTATATTCTCTTCTGTAGCACTTTTCTCTCTTTTATTCGCTAGTGCTCAATCTCTCTTTCTCTTTACTATTAGAGTGTTCTCATTCTCTTTACTCATAGAATTGCTATTCTCAACATTCTCTACTCTTTCTCACTCAAACTATTACTCATAGTCTAGCTTATACTCAAAATTCTCTACTCTTGCTCAAGCTAATACTCGTCTCTTCCTCAAGCTAGTACTCCTAGTATAGCTTAACTCTTAGAGTAGTCTATTCACAAGGTTCTCTACTCTTTCATAAGCTACTTCTCAATGCACAATTAATGCACATAGATGACTCATGCTCAATAATGCACTTAGGAAATGCCAATATAATGGTGCATCAAAGACAGTCGTTCTGCGCAGGTCACACTCAAAAAGGCATAACTTGAGTTATACACATCGGATTGCTACGATTTTTGTCTCGTTTTAAAGCTTAGAGACATGGCTATAACTTTTATGTTTTGATCTAAACCCAGTTCAATCCGTAAAATTCCAAAAAGTTACTCAGAAGATCACGGCTGTGACATGACAGTTTCGCACTTAGGCATTTCATCAAACAACTCATGTGCATACCAAGGCTCTACTTATCTATAACTCTACTCTTCTCTTTAATCATCCAAAATGGGAGGAAAACTCCCTCATACAGTCATAATTCCTGCCAAGGAAAACACTCCCAAAAATATTCATACACACTCTCTCATCACACATCAAAAACACTTCTCATAATTTAAGCATATCCAACAACTATGACTAAGCACACATCTCATCTCAATTTTTTAGTAAGTATAACATATATATACATAATTAAAATAAATCTCTACTCATTTTCTCAACAAGCATCATATATACATGTATAAAGAAAATCTCTACTCAAGGATTTCTTAAACTTTAGCTTGAGTTGGATTTACTTACCTCATGCTTGAGTAGTCTTCACTAAAACTCTCTACTCTTGTTGGACCTTAGCTTTCCCTTATTTCCTAAGCATAAACTTAGTAAGAACTTAACCCTTACATAAATAAAACTCATATCTAGAGTAGAGATTCTTACCTCTTCTTGCTTAGGATCAATTCTTTGTCAAATCCCAACTCAAAACTCTCAAAAATCCCTTGGAAGATTGAGTGAGGAATTGAGAGGAAATGGGAGATGAAGAGGTGGTGGAAAATGGGTGAAATGAAGGGGTTTAGAGAACTAAACCCTTATTAGCTCATATAATATACACTCTTTCCTATTTTACCCCTACTCTTTCTTGAAAATTTCATCTTCATCCTTTAATTCTTTACAAACTCACCCCCATTCTACACTATTCTCCATAAAATTTTCTTGCATTTTACTCCCCACTTTTCCTACTAATTAGGGGTAGAATGGTCATTTTGCCCTTAGGAAAGAATTCTCTAGAAACTCAAACAAAAACTCAACCAGCCCTTTGCCGCGGCGAAGGATTCTCTGTCGCCCCATCGAAGAATTATAGAACCGACACCGCCATACACAAAGCCAACGTCGCCGCGGCGAAGACTGCAACTCTAAAATCCGCTAAGTCTTGATCAATTTCAGGGTAAACGCTCAACCAATCCCAAAACATAAACTCAACCAAGGGCCAACCAAACAACATGAATAAGATACAACCTCATTTAGGGGCAATTCAGTTAACCTTGAGGCCATAACATAAACAATGGCTATGTATCTCAAATGGGGCGTTACAATAATTAACAATTTATAAATGAATAAATGTAATTGTTTTTAGTTAATTGTTAATTTCTTTTCAAATATCAATAATTAAATTAAATTAATTTTTTTTTTTGTTAACATTCCAAATATTAATTCAATTTTAATACATTAAAATTGTAATATAAGAATAATTAAATTTATTCATTTATTAAAATATAAAATAAGAAATTATAATAATTATTATCTCGTTAAAAACCTCACCAAGAAAAACCCAATAAGACAAAAACTTGGTAAGGAAAAAGAGTGCAATAATTGACAATTAATTTACAAGTTACAATTTACAAAACAACTAATTTTGGGGTTCACTAGGACCTCCCTCATCTGTATCATCTATATTACAAAATTGAAATGATTCTATTAAAGTATCGTCGACAACCTCGTATTGGCCATCACCTTGATGGCGCGACGGTTCCCAATCTCGAAGACATGTGAGGACTTCAATCGTTTGTGGTGAAAGTTTAGTCCTCCTTTCATTTAAAATTCTTCAACTTGCACTAAATGTTTGTTTGGATGAGACGGTTGAGACAGGAACAGCGAAAACATCCAAGGCAAGTCTTGATAATATCGGAAAAATACATTTTGTGGCTTTCCAATAGTCTAAGAGATCAATGTTGGCTCTCTGTTGTGGATCTACTGGTAACATTTCAGGGGTTGTCAAATATTGTTGAAGCTCATTACTCTGCGACTGCATAGAAGACAGTACATTAGTTGTTGTTGTTGGTGGAGCTTCTGAAGAGAAGGTTGTGCTTCAGATTTGGGTCCTCTTCGGCCTATTCAGTGCACCCCAAGAGTAGAAGTCTTCATTTGTTTCTTCTGATGCAGCTTCCCTGGATGTTTCGCTTCTTTGCGAGTTCTCATATCTGTTTTCATACTGGAAATATACTTCGAAAAGTGTATTTTTTACCTCTCCTATTTGATTGGCATATATTTTGGTTTGTAAATTTTCACATAAATTGTCAAAACCATTTTCTAAACTTGCTAATTTAATTCTAGGATCAAATATAGCACCTAAACAATAAAGAAAAGGAATGGGTTCCCAATATTTAAAAAAAAAAAATTTCATTGCCTTTATTGGTGCATTTAAAATTACATTGTCTTTGTTTTTTATAAATAACTCGGAAATTTTTATAATTGTATGTATTATCAATAGACTAGTAGGATAATACACACCAGCAAGTTGTAAAGTGGATTGGTAAAAAGTTTTAAGAAAAGAATGAAATACTTTAGCTATTTGTCAATCACTGTCTACCAAATAATGAGAACCTCTATTATTTGCTACAAAATAACTAATTATATTAGCATAAGGTAAACATGAATCAAGCATTAAATAAGTACTATTCCATCTAACAGGCATGTCTAATGCAAAGTTCTAGGAGACATATTTGATTTTATACAAGCGTCTTGAAATTCAGCATTTCCTTTATTACTACTAGTAATCCAAGCTAAACAATCTCTAATTCTATTAATATTTTCTTTAATTGTTTTCATACCACTTTTCATAATTAAATTAATAACATGGCATGCACAACGTTGGTAAAAAAACTTCAAATTATTATATAAAGGATAATTACTTTGAAAATAATCTATAGCTTTACTATTAGAACTTGCAATATCTAAAGTTAAACTTATCACTTTACTAACAACATCATAATCTTCTAAAACTTTAACAATTTTATTATAAATTTGTTCACCACTATGATCAACATCCATTAATCTAAATCCTAATAAAGATTTATTTAATTTACATTCATTATCAAAATAATGACTAGTCACACAAATATAATCTTGTTTAGCTCCACCACTCCAAATATCGGCAGTTAGAGTCACACTAATATGATAAGTATGTATTTTATTTTTTAATTCTAATTTCATTTTTTTAAAAAATTTTATTAAATCATTTCTAGTTGCAATTTTAGAATAACTTTTAAATTCTGGAAAAAATGAATTTTGAACAAATCTTTCAAAATATTTATCTTCAGCCATATTAATAGGTTGATCAGTTGCAGCAATATATAAAGCTAATTATTCCCTATATACATCAGAATTATAACGTCAATTAGTACTCATATTAGTTATTTGAGTTTGATTGCTTTCTCTATTTCCATGTTGATTAATATGTTTATTAGCATGTCTTTTTAAAGTACTAGTACTATTACCTGAATCAGCTTTATAAATATTTTCACAGTATTTGCATCTCGCTTTCTTGACTTGAACGCCATTTTTTGTCTCGTAAAACTTGTCGAAATGCGCCCAAACGTCTGATGTGTGTCTGTCTTCGCTTTCGACAACAGTTGATGATCCCGCCTCAGCTTGAGATGAAGTTAGACGAGCACGACAATTACGAGGACGACTTCTAGAACCATCGGGAGCTGTTGGAATCGGGGGCATATTTTGAGGTGTATCGGATTCTGAGAATGGGAAAGCGGGACTATTTGAATCTCCTCCTGCATTTATGTTAGTAAAATCAGTGGGATTAGGACTAGGATAGTAGTTTCCTTCATCATTGTAATTGATGGGAGAGAAATATCTATCCATTGTAGTTGGAAAAAAAAAAATTGATGTAGAAGAAATAAAAATTAAAGAAAGAGAATTGGAATATGGAATTTGGAATTTGGAAAATTGGAAATATAAATTAAAAATTGCAAAAACTAATAAAAATTAAAATACGAGCAAATTGATAACAAAGAGATTAAGAGAATAAATGAATAATTGAGAGATTAGAGATTAGTGAATATGAGAGAATGAGAGAATTTGAGTTGTAAGAAAAATGTGAGAGTTTAGAGCCAATTTATAGAAAAAAATGGGAAAGAAAAATGACGAAAAAGACCCATCCAACGGCTATATTTCAAGGGTAAAGGGGTAATTTAAAAAATAAAATAAAATTTTTTATTTTTTTCGGCCAACCCGCCGGGTTGGCTGTTGCAACCAGGCGGGTTGGCCGTTATTCCATAACAGTCAACCCGTCGGGTTGATAACAGCTAACCCGACGGGTTGGCGGGTCTCTTGCAAAAGAGACAAAACAGCAACCCGTCGGGTTGCAGGTTGCCATTGTTCAATCCTGCCCGCCCGGGGGTTGTTGTCGGGTTAGGGTCAACTCGGACCGCCATCTTGGAGGTCTGGATTCAATCTACTTCTTTACGGGCTAGGTTAGGGTTGACCTGTCTAACCCGGGCCAAATGTTCCACCTCTAAACACGAGAAAAATTTTCAATTTCT
>CM047748.1:7999978-8459056 GCA_026225825.1 Pistacia integerrima
GAGAAAAATTTTCAATTTCTCGGAAGCCCATAAAAATTAAACGAGATAGTAGAAACATATCGTAACGAGATGGTGACGAGGTCCAAACTCCCCAACCGTCGCCCGACCACCTCGGTAAAGTTAGGAAAAGCATACTTCGATTTTTCAATGCTGCCGTAATCATTCCCATCCATTAATTTTAATGGTCCCCACCTCCTCAATCCTTGATCATCAGACGTTTCAACGGCCTTGATCAAACCACAATAAAGCAAAGCCTCCTTTACAGGTTTCCACAAAACTCCAATATTATTAATTCACGAGACATCACTCTTCCTGGGCCCATCTTATTGCAAACATCATCTTTTATTTACTATAAAATTTTGCAAAAAGTACTTTTAAAAATAAATAAATAAAACTGAAAATTTAACCCTTTTTTTTCTAAATAAGAATTATAGGATATATTACTTAAAAAAGATTCTAAATTCGGGAGTCCCTCCCTCCTCACATAAAATAACGAACATTAACTTGGTCATTAGAAATATACTTTACATGTTATTAATTATGTAATTAACATATTAATCCCTCTAATTCTTTATCTTTCTTTCAAAATTTATAATATAATATAATATTATGAAAATTTTGTCAGTGTGCGTAAATTTATTTGCTGAGAAATGTTAGTCATATAAATGTTTACGAGAAAACCCAAACCTAACCATTAGTCTTGTGGTCGGACGATAAAACTTTAGCCATTAACTCATTAGACTTGTAGGGTTCAAAATTTGTTGAGATATGTATAAATTGACTCGAATATCTTGACTAAAAAAAAAAAAATCAAACCATATAAGAATAAAACAAATATTCAATCGTTTGATTAATCTTCAAATAGATTATTAACTACTTTTTTCTTAATTAATGTATTAAAATCTTTAGTATTTATGAGTTTCAAAACCATTTCTAATTCAATAAAGATTAACTCAAGATTCAATCTTATAAATTTTTTTCCATAATCTCGATGTGATAGTTTAATTGATCAATTAATTAAGTAGATGAGATCTATTGTGGAATAGAAAAAACTTATTATGAACTATGTCGAATTATGAGATAAAAAAAATTTTATGAAATTAAAGGAATGGGTATAAAATTGCCTTTTGTCATTTTCTACCTTTCGTATGCTTCATATGTTTTTAAAAGTATTCCAAAATAATGAAAATGTAATCAAATTTAAATCCACTACTAATCATTCAAGTAACCCACGTCCCACAATCTCACAGTACGTTGCCGTTTTTACACTAGTCAAATTATAGAGCTACGTGGGTCCTTTCAAATAGATGTACACGTGTAAGTCACAGACAGAGATCATCCATCGCCATGTATGGATCAGAGGGTGACACGATAATCATAACCCAACTACTTCTCCACAAAATAAAAAATTTTGTTTTGTTCAGAATCAACCCACTTTTCCCGAAGATAAAGCCAATTCAAAGTTTCAATCTTTACTCAACTCTTAACTGACTCACTCCATTGACTCCAATAATCACCGATCAATAATCAAATCACCTTTTTGTTTTATATAATTTTCATTAATTTTTGTCATCTTAAGCTAACTAAACAGTAAACACACCACTTCACCCACCAAACATGGTTTCTTTAATTTTCTTTCATTGCATATTTTGGAAATGACAGCTGGGAATGATTATGACTTGAGAACTGGGACTCGACACTGAGAAAAGAGAAAAGGATGACAGGACTAAAGTGGGGCTCACTTCTAATGGAGGACCCCACTTGAGCAGGAATATTTCTGAAATGGGTTTTGTGTTTATGCGGTTTGTTTTGTTTTGGATTGGTTTCAGTCTGTGGAACTGCAACAAGTGACACAAAAATCTAGCAGTAAATGAAAGAAGTGATGAAATTTCTGTTTGTTTCTTGAGAAACTAAGCTAAAAACGTACTTGTGGTTAGTTTTTCAATGTATTTATCTTTACCTCTCTCTCTTTGTGGCGGTTCCTGGTTTTGTGCTCATGTAATAAAACTTGATTATGGAGTGTCATTTTTATGGGTTTATTTTATTGCTGCATTTTTTGTCGTGGGTTATCTAGAAAAGGACCAAAGTTACAAAGCTTAGAGTTTGGAGGTTTCTGGCAACTTGCCTGTTGCGGGATCTTTTTTTTATATCTTGGTTTTGGTTATTAACTGTATTTTTAAAGCTTTCTGGGCATGTGTCTTTGTGCATGTTACTTTTAATGGGATTATTAATTATAATTAATGGGATTATATTCCAGTTACAGCCGTGAGCTCTCAGTATTTTCTTTAGGTTCTTCTAGTTCAAGTTTTTATGATGATGATGTAATAGTCAACTTCTTTTTTCTCCTTAATTATCTCTTTGCTTTAGCTGAAGTCTGTCCAAGGGACTCTTCACTTTCTATATTCATTTTCTTTTGTTCTTCAAAGTTTTATTCTTATCTTTCAACTGGGTTCCTGTGAGTATAAGTTTTGAAACTTATATGTTCCAGAAGTCTTTTAACAGCTCATATAGATTCTAAGGCTGTGTTTGTTTATTTTATGTCTAATTGCAAAGTTAAATTTTTGGTAGATTGTACCGAATTTTGATATATTTTCTCGTTTATTTTGCAGCTGGAAGGCAGACAGAAGTGGACCAGCAAAATATAAAAGATTTTTTGAATGTGATTTATATGGCTGAGAAATTGAGAGTGAATAATTAGAGAGAAAACCATTTTCAAGCATTTGTTAAAGATGAAAAGTCCTAAAGCCACAAATAGAAAAAGTTGGATGTAGTTTCATGTGACTGAAATTGTAAGTTAGTTGGCAAGCCATAAAAGTTTCAGAAAGAAGGCTTGGAGAGGCTTTCTGAGGTTCTTTACTATTTGAAATACTTGGACAAATTTTTGGTGAAGAAGGGGAAAAAAATGGAGGCACTGAACCAGAAGTCTCTTGAAAGAGTTGTATCACAGAGAGCTCTGCAAATGGGGAGTTCATTTCCGTGTCAAATTTGTGTTGTGGGTTTTCTCTGTGGAGTCTGCCTCACCTCTTTGTTTCTTGCTGCTCTTACTTCATTTGGTAGTTTTCAGTTTGGTGGAATTTCATTTTCTTCCATTTCAATGGGAACTCCACCTGGGAATTCAAGTTCAGAAATTATCAGTAAGTGAAATTATTTCTTCTTTGTTCTTCATTTTGGTGATTTTTCTTCCTTTCTTCTGCTTCTTATTTCTGTTTTGTGGTTATGCAATCTTCAATTTTGGTTCATTTTTTTTAACCTTTTCCTGAGAAAAATTCATCACCTTAATTACTTGAATAAAGAGGAAAGAAAATGAAACTTCTTCTGAAAATTTTTGAGAAATCTTTGAAGTTGAATAAAAGTTTAGTGTCTCAAGAATAATTTTTAATTGGGTTTCAGTCAAGATTAAAGGCAGTTCATGGATGAGAGATTTAAAAAAAAAATAAAAAAATTAAAAATTAAAAATTAAAGATGGGAATGATCAAAGGGTGTGTTCAAAGCAATTTAAAGTTAAGAGTAATTTATTGATTACATTTATACTTTACTTCTCTAATTGCGTTTGACTTGATTTGCTAAATCATACTTTTTCATAATTATTCTATCAACAAGCTTCGCTAGATTTGCTTGGTATTGAAGCTAATACTCTTACTTTTAGACTAATGAATGGAAAAAAAAAAAAAAAAAATTGGCTCTAAAGTATTCATTAATTCATTATGAAGATAGAGATAATTGGAGATTATTTTTTAGGCCATTGAAAGTATTTTCACTTCATATTATTTTTCAAGACATCCCCTATATGGTTAGTGGTTGTGGATCGATCATCGAATTGCACTGGAAAACTTCATTGCTTACTGATAAATTATAATGCTTCACTTTTATGGTTAAAAGAAATTTTGTGAATTGAATTGTAGATGATGTTACAAGTACAGACTGCAAATTTAAATTGAAGGAAACAGAGAGACGGGTTGATTCATGTCGAAATGAAAGAGAAGCTGAGGATGAGAGAGTGTCCTTATTGTATTCAGCTTGGGGTGCTTTACTTACTGAATCAGTAATTGAAGAAAGAGAGTTTTCAAAAAGGTTTGGACTAGAAAGATCCAGTGTGCCCAATGCTCCTCATTTTGAGGACTGCAAGTTGAGTGCACGAGTTAATACACGTCTTGATGCCCGTTCTGAGAATGGGGACTTCCCGCCTTGGACAAGTTGGAAGGGACTACTGGACACGTATCCCGCATCTGCAGCAAACGAACAAATTAAACATTTTAGGCATCGAGCCATTTCGGAAGGTGCTTATCCTCCTTGGGTATGTATCTGATTTACACAATTGAATTACAATGCATGTTGCAGTAGTACTTGGAAGAGTACCGCAACATTTATATTTGGTGGTTACCATTATATCAGCATGTTCACATGTCTTAACATATGTAACCCAGCAAAGCGAGGTTGAACAACACGATGCATTTCAAAACTTGTAGTTATTACCAGCATCTATTTTATGATGCATTCAAAATATGTGAGCTTGTTACAGATTACAGGGTCAGATGAGGAAAATTATCCCCTTACTAGGAAAGTGCAACGTGACCTATGGGTCCATCAGCATCCATCAAACTGCAGTGATCCTAATGTAAGATTTCTTGTAGCTGACTGGGAAAGATTGCCTGGGTTTGGTATCGGGGCACAGATTGCTGGAATGTGTGGGCTTCTTGCTATTGCAATCACTGAAAAAAGGGTCCTTGTCACTAGTTATTTTAATCGCGCTGATCATGATGGTTGTAAAGGTATAAGGTGACAACCAATATATCTGATAGCTCTCTCGTTAAACTTAACAACATTTAGGAATGTATATAGATCTCTATATGCCCTTGTACCAAAGGGTTTCAACTTAAAAAAAGGCATAATTTCCTCAGACACCGAACTTGTGAAATCTTTGGTTGAAAAAAAGGCTTACAACTACTGTTTTAGTAGCACTTCATTTGTTCACTGTTTTTGCAGGTTCATCTAGATCAAGTTGGTCTTGTTACTTCTTTCCTGAGACCTCGCAAGAATGTCGAGACCGTGCATTTCAGCTTATGGGCAGTAAAGAGGCATGGGAAAAAGGAATGATAATAACAAAAGACAATTATAGTTCAAAGGCAATATGGGCTGGAAGGACTCCTAGGCAAGTGATTACATGTTTAACCAATTTGTTCTTAAAAACTTCAATGACGTTGCCATTGGAGGCCATTAATTCATTAATGTTAATATCTATAACAGGGTATGGGGTGAACCTTGGAGTTATTTGCAGCCAACAACAGAAATAAACGGCAGTCTAATTGCATATCATCGCAAAATGGATCGAAGATGGTGGAGAGCACAGGTGCGCCTTAGAATTTATCTGAAAATGAGAATTGTTTATAAAGTTAATTAAATAATACTACAATGTTTAATTAAATAATTAAAAATGGATCACGTTATTAAACATTCTATATAAAATTAATTATTTAAAATTTTAATATAAAATCAAATATTTAACTGCAGGGTGAGAATGTTGTAACTTACAATGTTAGATAGTAATCCAATGGTTCATTCTAATCCAATGGTTGTGAATGGGATGGTTATTTTTTTATGTCAACTCATCAAATCTAAACCATTGGATTGAACTATTAATTAGTGTTCCAAATTTATGTCAAGAAGTTAAGTCAAAATTTAAAGTTACTCTAGGCTTACTCTTAACATATTTTGTATTATATTTTAATATTAAATTAGCTTTAACATGAATTGATTTTAATTCGTTTCTTACTGACACGGACCTAATTTAGTATGGCATTACACCCATGATAGGACAATACAATATATAGTACAAGCTATACTATGTATTTCAATCTCAAAGAATTAATCTAGTCTAGTTGTGCCCAATCTAGCCTGCGAAACATTTGTGTATTTGTGATCCTACTACCATCTGATTTTTAAGAATGGAGGTCTGTTAGGGCATTTTTTGGTGATCATTTCTATAAATATTTTATCATCGGGGAACAATTCCTTTAGTAAGCAAATGGGATTTCTAATAATGATAATGTAATTCACAATTTCTTTGCGTTACTATCAGGCGGTACGCTACTTAATGAGATTTCATAGTGATTACATGTGTGGTTTGATGAATGACGCCCGCCACGCTGCATTTGGAAAGGAAGCTGCAAAAATGGTTCTTGCAAGTCTTCCCAGAGAATGGCCAAAGGTTGTAAGTCTTTGAACTCTGTGCCATTTTATTTGCCTATCTTGTAAAGACAGAAATACAATTTTGAGTTTCATGCCCTTGAAAAATACTTCTACGCTGGTGCTAAAATGTATTTTAACAGTTTTGAGTAAATAATAGATATAAACTTTCATAATCACAGACAAATCAACTATAAATTTTTTTAATGGGAAACCAGTAACCTGTTTTACCTAGATCTCATTGTGACATTGAAGCTTATACGCTTGTATGCTAAACATGAAAAGTTTTCGAAAATAATAATTTCCAATGAACTCTGTTATTGCAGGAAGTTACAAGCAACTCAAGATCGGATATTGAAGAGTTTGTATGGTCAAGTCACAAACCATGGATCCCAAGGCCATTGCTAAGTATGCATGTAAGAATGGGGGACAAGGCATGTGAAATGAAGGTGGTCGAATTCAAAGAGTATGTGCATCTTGCTGGTCGTGTTAGAAAGCAGTTTCCGCATCTGAACAGCATTTGGCTCTCTACTGAAATGCAGGTTAGCATTTGCTACTGTTCTATCTCTCTGTATTTGATAATAGTATTGTGGCTTCTGTCTTTCTGATTCATTATCTTAAAAATCAATGATCTTGTTACATTCAGAAAGTTGTTGATAAAACAAAACAATATCCCCATTGGAACTTCTACTACACAAATGTGACGCGTCAAGTGGGAAATATAACAATGGCAAAATATGAAGCTAGTCTTGGTAGAAAAACCAGCACAAACTATCCACTTGTAAATTTCTTGATGGCAACTGAAGCTGACTTCTTTATTGGAGCTTTGGGTTCGACATGGTGCTTTCTTATCGATGGCATGAGGAATACCGGTGGAAAAGTAATGGCCGGATACTTGAGCGTCAATAAGGACCGATTCTGGTAGAAATGAAGTGAAACATGAAGTTGTATAGCTATGTAAATTAGAACAATAGTAAAAAAATCTTTTGAAAAACAAGTCAGACGTCTTCAAGACTGCGTAATTTATAAGGAAAGAACTCTTATAACTTCCTTCCATTGGAGGCAAAGTATCTGAAAATCCTTGGTCAAAAGCTTTATGATAACAGTACAGTACTGAGAAGTGAGGAGGTTACTTGGCATCTCAAAGCTGAATCATCATCTATTCTTCAGATGAAGTACTATGGGCTGAATTCCGGCATAAATATGCGGCTTGGAAGCCAATGCTCCAATAGTATGGGAAATAATCAAACTGTATGTGGGTAGGTATTCATTTCTTGTCTAATGTTTGTATTGTACATATAATCTAATGTACATGTAGTTGAAACATAAACATATATATGTGTATCTAAAATTACCATATCCAATTTTGTATCTCCTGAATACCCTTGCCAGCTAAGACTCAAGAACAATGCCAGAGTGTTGCTGCGAGTTACATGTTTTAAGAAAATAACAAATTGAAGACTCGGTTGATGTTGCAGTTTTTGAGCATGCTGTGTGACACGATGTAAACAGAAAACCAGATCACATTGGTCCCATTTGATGAAGAGATATTGGAAACTCAGTGTGTTGAAATGAGGACCCATTGGTGTGTTATTTGCGAAAAGAGGCAGAGCCCTCTGCCCATTCGTTCGTTCATTGTCCAATGGCTTCACGGTTACGGGCGAAAGTTTATAGTGAACTTGGTGTTCTGAAAACCAGACTGGCCGATCTGACTGGGAATTAGCGTCCTCTCCAATCCAATTGTTCCCTAAAACTGAAGATGGCAGTTAAACCAGATTGACCTGCAGTTGGACCGTCGAAATAGTGTCGAATCGCGATCCAACACCAAGTTAATCCTACTTGATTCTAACATCGTTCGATGGAGATAGCACCACCATAAGACTCGTCGGCATCTCCACAACAAAACCCTTCCATTTTCAGTGGCCACCATTCTGCCGTTCGTCACTCATTGTCCACTTTTTATTTGCACGATCGACAACCTTCCTTCTTGATTTCGATGCCGTTCGAACTCCCTGACACCACCATAAGAGTCGTTGATATCTCTACATCAAAAGCCCCATCATTTCGAACTCTGGCAATTGCCCAGATCTTAGGGTTGTTTTTGCTATATTTCAAACTTATAGGGACGCATGAAAATTTTGTAGGGGTGTTTTTACTGGATTTCAAACCTACAAGGACTAATGTGAGATTGATGATGTCCCCAGTCCGATCGATCGGTTGGACCAGGCAACCTGGGAACCAAACCGTTGAAAAGGCCAATGCCCGGTCCAGTTTTCAGAACATTAGAAACCAATCTCCAATGGATGACTCCTAGATCTTGTTCAAAAAATTTATATTTCTAAGCTAATTAAGGTGAAAAATATTTCCATGATTTCACTACGCCATTCAATAAACATGTGTTCTTTAGTTTTACTTCGTTACATATCTTGGGAATGACAGCTAGCTATGATTAAGACTTAGAGAATTGGGATATGAGAGAGAAAACAGAAGACTTGAGTGAACTAAACATTGGGGTTAGCTTTCCAATGCCTTGATCTTTATCTATTTCTCTCTTCTCCTACTTCTGTGCCTGGGTTTGTGCTCAAATTATGGAGTCATTCATTTCTAGTTTTATTTTATTACAGCATTTTGTACTATGTGTTATATAAACAAACGAAGACTTAAGTTACAGAGCTTACAGTTTGGAGGTTTCTAACAACTTGCCTATTGCAGCATCTTTTTTTATATCTTGGTTTTCATTTTATAGTTTTCTGGGCATGTGTTTATATCTTGGTTTTGGTTATCAGGGCATGTGTCTTTGTGCATATGACTTTTAATGAAAGGCTGAATATCATTATCCCACCTTAACTTTCAAAAAAGTACCACTTGTCATCCCTGGTTTGACAAACTAGCAACTTCTTACTCATTTTTTTAACTCATCTGTTAAACTTTACGGAATATGGATATTAATGTCATTTTTCAATGTATATATAAAGATGATTTATTTTTGAATTTAGGATATTTCATTGTTAGTAATAGTTTGATTTATATTTAATATTTATTTATAAGGGTAAATTTGGTATTTTATCAATTAAAGTTAGTTCAATTAAACTATCTTTGGGTGACGGAATGGTTCGATAGGGAATCTTGGGTGTATTACTTAAGAGATCATGAGTTCAAGTCTCTCCTCGGTTGCTAATAGGAGTAACCACTGGAGCTCTTACCCCACGGGTAGTTCAACTTCAAGGGTCCCGAGAGATTAGTTGAAGTGCACGTAAGTTGGCTCGAACATCTCTCTGATCATCCAAAAAACAAAAAAAAAGTTAGTCCAACTATAAATTAGTTTGACAAAGATTAAAGGTGGGTAGGAAGTTGTTAGTTTCCAAAACCAGAGGTGGTAATTTAAAAGTTGAGGGGGGACAACGTAATTTAGCCATAAGAAGGATTTAGTAGATTAAAATCCAGTTACAGCTATGAGCTCATTTCTTTAGCTTCCCTAGTGGAAGTTGGTTTGATTGATGATGTTATAGTCAACTTCTGTTTACTTCATTGTCCTTAACTGTCCTACTATCTCTTTGCTTTAACTTAAGTTCCTATCTTCAATTTTTCTTCTGTTTTTTCAAAGATTGCTTTTTATCGAGGTTCTTGTCAGTATCAATGGAGTAAAATCTCTATTCATATTTTTTCTGTTTGGAATAATTAAGTTCAGTTGTAACTTGGGAAGTCATATTTGAATTACTTGACAAATTTTGGTGAAGAAGAAGGGAAAACAAAAATGGAGGTACAGGTACTAAAACAGAAGTCTCTTGAAAGAGTTGTATCACAGAGAGCTCTGCAAATGGGGAGTTCATTTCCTTGTCAAATTTGTGTGGTGGTTTTTCTCTCCGGAGTCTGCCTCACCTCTTTGTTTCTTGCTACTCTTACTTCATTTGGTAGTTTAGAGTTTGGTGGGATTTCATTTTCTTCCATTTCAATGGGAACTCCACCTGTGAATTCAAGTTCAGACATGATCAGTAAGTGAAATGATTTCTTCTTGTGATTTTTCTTTCTTCCTATTATTTCTTAAATTTTATTTTAGATGTGGTTACAAGTACAGAGTGCAAATTTGATTCACGTCGAAGTGAAAGAGAAGATGAGGATGAGAGAGTTTCATTGTTGTATTCAGCATGGAGTGCTTTACTTACTGATTCAGTAATGGAAGAAAGAGGGTTTTTACAAAGATTTGGAATAGAAAGATCCAGTGTGCCCAATGCTCCTCATTTTGAGGACTGCAAGTTGAGTGCTAGAGTAAATACACGTCTTGATACCCGTTCTAAGAATGGAAACTTCCTTCCATGGACAAGCTGGAAGGGACGACTGGACATGTATGCAGCATCGGAGGCCAATGAACAAATTCAACAATTTAGGCATCGTGACATTTCGGAAGGTGTTTATCCTCCTTGGGTATGTATATCATTAAGGCTTTTAAATTGGATTTGTCGTTCGCGTTAAATTTTTAAGTTATTTTCTTTTTTATCACCGTGGGTGTCTGGGCCGGCTTACGTACACCTCAACTAATCTCTCGAGGCCTTGGAACTGCGACCGGGTAAGATTATCAGTGGCCACCCTATTATTGTTTGGGGGGACTCGAACTTGAGCTCATGAAACTTTCTTTTGCTCTTTTATTATTAAACCACTCAGTAATAGTTAATTTTTAAGTTGGTTTTGTCGTTGGAAATGTAATATGATACATGTAAAATTATTAAACTAACCCCAAGGGTTTGCCCTGACGGTCAATGAAGTTTACTCTCTTCCTTGACTTCTTGGGTTTGAACCTTGGAGTCACCTATCACATTGTGACTTACCTAGTTCTTTGGGTTTATAGGGTGTTCAAGAGACCCCAAGGATTAGTTGAGGTGCACGTAAGCTAGCTCGGACACCTTGGTTACCCAAAAAAAATTACTAAACTACATATTTATTTTAACAAGTTTTTTTTTCTTAAATTTCTCAAATATATTAACAATTAATTTTTTACGTAAGAAAAAGCAAGGTTGAACAATGCAATGCATTTCAGAACTTATAATAGTTTTTACCAGCTTCTGTTTGAATATGCATTCCAAATATTTGAGCTTCTTGTTGTAGATTACAGGGTCAGACGAGGATAATTATCCCCTTACCAGGAAAGTGCAACGGGATTTATGGGTTCGTCAGCATCCATCAAACTGCAGTGATCCTGGTGTAAGATTTCTGGTAGCT
This sequence comes from Pistacia integerrima, assembly GCA_026225825.1. NCBI lineage: Eukaryota > Viridiplantae > Streptophyta > Magnoliopsida > Sapindales > Anacardiaceae > Pistacia > Pistacia integerrima. The sequence goes on from CM047748.1 coordinate 8,011,376, forward strand.
GACTGGGAAAGATCAGCCGTCTATGGAATCGGGGCACAGATTGCTGCAATGGTTGGGCTTCTTGCTACAGCAATCAATGAAAAAAGGGTGCTTGTCACAAACTATTACAATCGAGCCGATCATGATGGTTGTAAAGGTATAAATAATTAAGGTGACAATCAATTTATCTATTCCTTATATATATACTAGTTAAATTTTACAATATTCTTCAAGGTATCGATCGATTAGTTGAATTACGTGCAAACTAGTCTGGATAACCCCAGTAAAAAAAATATATATATATTTACAACATTTAGTATAATATATATAGATTTCTATGAGCCCCTATACAGAAGGGTTTCAACTTGACCAAAAAAAAAAAAAAAAAGTTAATGTCGTTTTCATAAATGATTTAAGGTTTTGATAAATGTCATGTTTTTATGTTGATTTATATAAACATTAATTAATTTGCAAGATCGATTATTTTTATTTGTAATATTAAGTTTCAATTTATCTTTATTAACAATATTTTAATTTATCTTCACTTCATTAGATATTAATTACTATTAGAAAATTATAAGAATCAATAATACTACTAAAATTACTTTATAAAATTTTGGGTGTCTAAAGTTTGTAATGGTATAATATCTCATAAAATTGATTTATTTCATTTGCTCCGGGGTGATATTGGAATCGAAATTAGGGGTGTATAAAAGAATTGGTCGAAACTAGAACTGACGGGTACCCGGGGCTTCGGTTTTGATTCTAACCTGAAACCAACCCTCACAGGGTAGGTTCTTGTTCTAGAAATTAGGAACCAATCAGTTTTGGAACTAAAACTGAGATCTGAGTACTTAGGTAGGAAATAGGAATCATGACTTAATTGTAATTTTTGTAAACTATTGGGGGTGTATATAATTTTAGAGGGTTTATTTGTCATTTTTTTTAAAGTATGGGGTAATTAAATTAAGCTGGGTATCAGAATCGGAACCTATGTTTCAGGTTTCGTTTCTTGGCTTCTAGGAACCAGAACCAATCGGCTCCAATTCTAATTCCAGTTTCGATTCCTTTGAATTTGGATGCTACCCAGACTCACCCACCCCCAATCAAAATGCTCTAATGATTTTCAAAAAGTATTAAATATCTCTTAAAATTACCAAAATCCCCACACACAAAAAAAAAAAAAAAAAACAAAACAAAAACAAAAATCGTCCTAAAATATGTAAACAGAAAACAAAAAAAAAAAAAAAACTCCTATGGGTTTGATAAGGAGACTTTGAACTATCATTTTAGCAGGCACTTAATTTGTTCAATGTTTTTGCAGGTTCATCTAGATCAAGTTGGTCTTGTTACTTCTTTCCTGAGACCTCCCAAGAATGCCGAGACCGTGCATTTGAGCTTATGCGCAGTAAAGAGGCATTGGAGAAAGGAATCTTAACAACTAAAAGCAATTATTCTTCAAAGCAAATGTGGGCCGCAAGGACTCCAAGGCAAGTGATTTCATTACATGTCTTTCATACAAAAACTTTTACCAATTCATCAATGTCAATATCTTATACAGGGAATGGGGTGAACCTTGGAGTTATTTGCAGCCAACAACAGAAATAAACGGCAGTCTGATCACTTATCATCGCAAAATGGATCGAAGATGGTGGAGAGCACAGGTGCGCCTTAGAATATGCATCTCAAAATGGGAATTGTTTCTATACGTAAATATTCAATTGCTTTCTATATTTACTGTCAGGCGGTACGCTACTTAATGAGATATAAGAGTGATTACATGTGTGGTTTGATGAATGACGCTCGCCATGCTGCGTTTGGAAAGGAAGCTGCAAAAATGGTTCTTGCAAGTCTTCCCAGAGAATGGCCAGAGGTTTTTTTAAGTCTTTCAATTCAACTCTGCCATTTTATTTGCCTATTTTGTAAAGAAGGAAGTTGTTTAAAATGATAAAATCTCCAATGAACTCCATTATTGCAGGAAGTTACAAGCAACTCAAGATCGGATATTGAAGAGTTTGTATGGTCAAGTCACAAACCATGGATCCCAAGGCCATTGTTAAGTATGCATGTAAGAATGGGCGACAAGGCGTGTGAAATGAAGGTGGTCGAATTCGAAGAGTATGCGCGTCTTGCTGATCATGTTAGAAAGTACTTTCCGCATCTCAACAGCATTTGGCTCTCCACTGAAATGCAGGTTAGCGGCTTGCCATTGTAGTTTAAATTGTCCACTTTGCTTCTAGTCCATACGGGTTTATTTTTAGATTCACGGAAAAGTCTTTCACCCAAAAAGTGTCCTATTTAATAATGGGTATTCAAACTTCGTAATCAGTGTTTTAAAACCTGGCCAGCCTGGCCGGTTCAATCAGGACTCCAGCCTTCACCAGGCCAAGTTACCAATTTTACTATTTATAGAAAACCTTAGAAATTAAGACGACAATTGACAATAATATGTGACTAGGATGTTGGGGGTTTTGAAGAGAATGGCCGGTGAGTCGAAAGGTGGTTTTCCAATGAGTGAAACGACTAGAAATCGCAAAAATAAATAGACAACAACAGCAGGCTATTGCCTGTGTTTGGTGAGGTGAATGGGGGTGAGATGAGATGGGTTTTGGTCAAGAGGTTGAGGAGAGAGTTTTCATGGTGATGGGGTGTGTTGTCGACGTTGAAAACAAGGCCTATTTGGCCTGGGTTTGTTAACTTTAACAATGTAATTTGAAGTGTTTTGTAGGATTTTAAACTTGTAGGGACTTCTGTGTAATTTTTAAGGATATTTTTGTTAATTTCAAGCCTTTTTAGATGCTAACGTCACTGGTTTGACCGACCGGTCAAACCAGTTCAACCGATCAACCCAGAACCCTGCTACTTTGCCAAGTTTCACCCCAATCCAAGTTTTAAAACCTTGTTGTAAACTAAATATTATACCCATTCACCATAAGTGGAATGTGACGCTCTCTTTGTTTGATAGTTTCTGATACCTTATCTTATATATCAATGATTATATAACTTTCAGGAAGTCGTTGATAAAACAAAACTATATCCCTATTGGAAATTCTACTACACAAACGTAACGCGTCAAGTGGGAAACATAGCAATGGGCAAATATGAAGCAAGTCTTGGAAGGGAAACCAGCACAAACTATCCTTTTGTAAATTTCTTGATGGCAACTGAAGCTGACTTCTTTATTGGAGCTTTGGGTTCGACATGGTGCTTTTTTATCGATGGCATGAGGAATACTGGCGGAAAAGTAACGGCCGGATACTTGAGCGTCAATAAGGACCGGTTCTGGTGAGAAATGAAAATGAAACATGTATCATCTAATATCCCGCGATGAACTGCAATTTCTGATATATGAATAATGAGATGGGCTTATCACCTGCAATTTTTGCTCAAAGATATCTCGTTTCTATATCAAATAAACAATTAAACAGTCAAGAACAATCAAAACGAAAGGGGGATGACATGGCAATTTGCTATGTAGTCTTACACGTCCCAAGAGTAATAAAAACCTAATTTAGCTCCCTCTGGATGTTCATGGCAACCAATTCAGTAATAAAAGCAAATCCAGTATGTATTATCATCCATCATTTTCCTTACTTGACAAATGAAAAAAAAAAAAACTAAAAAGAAGGGTGTGTTATTGGCTACAATGATGAAAAAGGAATACCAATCACAAAAATGTAAATTTGATGATCATCGACTTAGATACAACAATTTTGAGTCTAAGAAAGACTAAAATGGAAACAAACAATTAACCAAACGAGGAGATTCTGCTCCTCTCCAATTTCACATCACATGACAATGCAAGAAGCGATCATGTAAACATTATCCTGTAAATCCTCCGCCAGACAGTCCTAAAAATAAGAATAAATGTCAGATGGGCACAGGAAGCAGCACTTACCTCCTCCTTTCCCCGCTAAGCACCTTGAAACCAAACGGTATAGAGAGGTTTTCTGTGCAACTATTCTTTCACATCTTCACTCAACTGATGTCCCCAATCACCACCTGTGTTAAAAAGTACAATGAGAATTCCTATGTGATTATTCTTCCACTTCTTCACTTGTCTGATGTACCCCATCGCCACTTTTGGCTGTTGCTGCCTGTTTCTTGTGTTTCTTGTTCTTGGCTTTCTTGGCTTTCATGCGGCGCTTCTTCTCATTGGCATCAACCCAGGTATAGTCAGATGGTACGAGGAAAGGATCAATATCATCCTTATACCGGTGACTATCACTATCACTTGATTGGCCACCACGACTCCCTCTCATCCATGAAATCCAAGAGGAGGATCCTTCTGATTCTTTTGACTTGGAATCCTGGAAATGTGCCGGGCTAGAGAGAGGAGTTGAAAATTCCTCCAGTGGCTGCAGCTCCTCAAATTTTGTAAAAGTAACAAGGACCCGAATAGTTGGAACAATAGGGATAGCAACCTGCACTAGGGAAAATCAAAGATTATCACAATGTTCAAAAGAGAGTCCAGAGCACAAAAGATTAAATTCCTTTAGAACACTGGTTATAAAATTGGTATAAGATGAACAAAAATTCAATTAAACTGAATTATAAGTACAACAATTTTGTAAATGCCGGTTTGATGGAAAATAATCCAGAAGCATTATATTAGTTTTATATGAACACAGCAACTCAACTTCATTTTAAACACAGATCACGACCCATTAGACAGGCACAGTAGTTTACACTTCCAAGATCATTACATAAAACAATTATCATCTAATATACAAATAGCAGTTAAAAATAACCACAGTAGTGAACCCTGACCATAAGCAATTGTTGCATTCTCCTAAAAGAGAAACTATAGAACCATCCGAAAAGGAGAACCAGAGTTTTTTACTTCGATCTTTTAGAAATTTTTTACAAGTAGCTGCAACTACCATGGACTCCCAAAAATATTTGCACACACAGTACAAGACATGAAGTAGATATCCAAGTTCATAAAAAATTATTTGTTAATGCACATCAGGCCAAGCCAGACCAAGCCAAAAGCAGCCTATCTCAAACCAGGTCAACAATCTATATGAAGGCATAACTTGGTCTTAACAACCAAAAAGAAAACAGAGCCAACTACCAACAACGATATAGTTCTGGCTGGTCCAAGCTTTATTGGGCAAAAACAGTTCTTATGCATGAGGATACAAATTCAGAGGTCCTTGAGCTAAATTCCTTTTAACTGAAGCCACAAAATTCATTAAGCTTGCGTCTCAATTCAGTTATATAATTACTCAAATTGACCTAAATAGCTCTTGAAGCATGTATATACTGTATTGTGTCACATGACAATGGAAGCAACTGCTCATAGCATGTATCTGATCTTAGGCCAGAATGCATGTAGCAATTCAGGTCACTGGTCAGACATGAATAGGAATTAAGATGTGCCAATACTGGTTCAGAAACCGCTCAAACTCAACTTTATGGGTCAAAGATTAACACTTGGGTAACTGGACTCATGAGAACAAAAGGTAAAGATCACCCGCAACAAGCTAATAAAGGATTGATCTTTAACTTGCAGCTGAGTGGAAGTTGCTCCTGGTTTTGCCCAAACCAAATGCACAGTCCATATTAATAGTCAACAATAATGACTCAGCCCAAGGATAAAATTACTGAAAAGACACTTCCAACCCCAAAAGCTAATGCACATACCGGATCCAAGAAGCTTCAAAGACCCATTCATTTGTCTCCAGTCCCAAGACAACTTTTTTAACTTTAGAGAAACAGAATCATCTTTGAACCACTTAGCTTATGTATCAGGAATCCTGAATATTGTTACCCAGAAAAACAGATAGGATAAAGCATGTGTCCACTCTTATCCTCCAACTGCCTTTCCCAAAAAAGTAATAACAGTAAATAATTGCATTTAAAAAAAATATAACTTGTTTATGGGACAAAGTAATCAGGTTATCCATCCTAACAGCAGCAGACAGTAACAGAAACGTATAAGAGGAGAATTGCAAAATCAACCATATTTAAGGTAAACATACAAGATAAAATATCCCAGATTACCTTGACAGGAAATGTTCCATGAGGCAGCTTGGTGGTCAAAAGCTCCCTGAGTCTCCTAACAGCCTTGACCTTGTTGGCTAATATGTCAAGTAAAGGCAGGAGCTCATCCGTTTTTAGAGGGAAATCTGGTGTCAACCAGAGGACAGGTCTCAAACCTTTTTTATATTCGCTCTCATTCTTAGATTCACCACCGGGTCCTTTCTTCTTTTTCTTCTTGCTGCTTTTGTCCTTTCCCTTCTTTAAATCACCCACATCCTCCCTCAGATATTCAGATGAAGATCTTTGATTAGCAGCCGGCTTCTGGTTGCTACCTTCCGGAGCCAACTTCGAGAACTTCTTCAAGAGTTTCGAATCCTCAGGATCATCACTGTTGTTCTTGGTACCTTTCTTGTTCCAACCAAACCAACTCTTCTTTTCCTTAGCAGCACTATCAGATTCACCATTTTCATAGGGACCTCCTGAACCATTTTCTTGAGAGCCAGGGACCCCATGTTCATCATCCTCACAAGGACCATCAGAGTTCCCCATACGAAGTGCAGAATCCAATTGCATCCTTTCCTCAGCTGTCAATACATCATCATACTCCTCATTATCACCACCATTTGCTAACCTTTCTTCATCTTCCACGGCAAAAAGCTCTTCATCAGTCATAGCACCCGGAACCCGCCTTGACTTCACACTAACCATCACATGGAGCATATCATAAACTTTGGCCTTCCAATTTCCAACCATCTCAGTCCTCTCCTGTCGCCTCCAATTCAAGTGGGAAACAAGCTCAGCCTGAGTGACATCAATGCCAGGCCGATACATGTTAGTTTGAGACATCAAGGCCACTTCATGGGCAACTTCTGATTCTGTTGGCTGTGCACCTGCCCCTTCCAGAGCATTTGTGATTTCTTTCTCCTTATGGGAAAGAACAATCAAAGAACCAGGTGGCAAAGTTACATTACCATCCTCTGACATATAGCCCTCCCCCAAAAAGAGAAATGTTTGGTCCGACCGTTGAATGCGAAATCCATCAAATCCAGCAAGGGTCATATCCGCACGGAGATTGGATCCACGCTTCCAAATGCGGTAAGTATCAGATGGGGCAATGCGACCAATAAACGGAATGACTGAGCTCTCAAAATGGAAGGTTATCTCCATGTAAAAATCACGGATACGATTCGCTGAGGCAACAATACGTGGAAGTCTTCGACACCATTTTGCCCAGGCAAGAGGCTGATAATGCCTAGCAATAATCATAGCTATCGATTCCTCTCTTGTGCAAACAGCTTCTTGCAAAGCACTCCAACCATTCTCATTCTGAAGGCTCCAATCTGCCCCAGCTGCCATCAAAATCTCCGCAGAGATTGGATCCCGCAGCCTGACAGCAAGGTGCAAAGGGGTTTCACGTCCAGGAACATCCCGGCGATCAATGACAGCCGCGACAGCATCAGCTTGGAGCTCAGCAGCAAGAGAATCCTCTTCTGTATTAACCTCCCCAGCCTTGGAAAGCCGTGGGAGGTTAGCAATGATGCGCCTCAGGGAAGCATAGTCTCGGCGTGCAACTGCTAAATGAGCAGGACTATGGACATATTTGGTAAAATCTTCCATTGAATTTTTTTTCCGCAATTCACTTTCTAACTCCACTTCTAAGCAGTAATTTCGCCCATTTGGGTAAAGCAAATGACAAAAGTTAACAAGACAATTCTAATGACATCCACTCATAGCTGTATCCTCAAACCAAGATTAGGGTTTTAAACAATCAAACTGCAAGAACTTAAACAGCTCTTAAAAATAAATCAGTAACGTCTCAAAAGGTTAAGATTCACACAACTTCAATTAAAAGACTAAAAATGTCTTAATCTTCTTCGTATTCCTCAACTTTCTTTCCTTTTCTCAGCTCCCAAACACTCGTATCATACTTCAATTACCTGGCTTTGAGCTCCACAGAATGCACTTCAGCTTCTACAGAGCTCAAATATGCCAAAATTAAAACTAAAAAAAAAAAACAAATAAGTCCAAATCTAACAAAAAACACCTTCAAGAAACAATCATTTTCTTTTCCTTTTTTCATTTTGTTGACCTCAATTTTCGTAGGAAACAAACAGAAATTACTAAGCACAAGAAAATACCTGAGAGAGGAGGATAATTTTGAGGCGATCGAGTAAGTGAGTTGTTAGCGAAAGCTCAGATTGCTTTGGGTTCAAAAAATTTTCAGGTAGAGAAAGAGAGAGAGAAAGAGAGAGGGAAAATAATCAGAGGGTTGGTGATGAAATGGAAGAGGAGATCTAACGGTCGTCGGTATGTTTCTGTTCACTTACTCCACCATGAACTTCTGACTCATTCTCTCTCCAACTCGGTTCTTTAACTCAGATCTCTCTCTATCTCTATCTCTATCTGTGTCTGTGTCTGTACATTTTCACGTTGCGTCTCTTCACTTTTGCTTTTCTTTTATTTTTCTTTTTTTCTCTCTCCTCTCGCCGTTTTAGAGCTAGAGATAGAGAATGGTTTTGCCCCTGTTTTTCATTTTAAATTACTTTTATGCCATTGTAACTTTTTTTTTAAATAAATGTTTTCCTAAATTTAATTTTTATTTGTTTCTTAATTTAAATGGAGATTTTATTTACTTTGTATTTGGATATTTATTTATTTTAATTAGTGTTCTGCTTAATAAGTGAAAATGGATTAAGATAAAATAATGACAAACATCTTCAAAGTATCTAAAAATATTAAAATAATAATAAATGATTCTATAAATTCTTAATATTTTATAAAATTTATCAAAAAAAAATTAAACCAAATTGCGTTCCTATAAAATTAAATTAAATAAAAATGATTTATTTAAAAAATATTGATTTATATTAATGCATATTTGAATTTTTATTTAAAAATGTTTTAATCGATGAAACTGATGTTAAAATCTAGTTTCTTGCTCCTCATAACCTTCTGTCTGGTTCATTTTTGGTTTTGATATTTTATTAATAAGCGCGATTTTCTAATTGCCCTTTGCGATTCAGTTAATTACATTTGTGCCACTTATTACGTGAAACGGTGAAAGTAATGGACTCTCAGATAATTTTCAGCTTTTTATGATATAATATTATAATTTCATATCAAAAGGTCATTTTATATTTCCACCATATATTATCAAGTAATTAAATAGACAAATTAAGTATTATAAATCCCAATTAAAGTAAAAAATAGCGGAATGTTTTATTATTATCTTTTTATTAACTTTCCCAGTATGTGTATATATATATATATATTAAAGCAATTAGTGAAAAAAATAATTGTATTTATTTTAACTGAAAAATGTAAAAGTAATTATGGATAGGGATTTCGTAAAGCCTACTATAAGATACATTGATTTATGTAAGAATGATTAGTACGTGGATAATTTCTAATTATTATCCAAAAATAAATAATTAAATTGCTTTATATAATATTAAATTTCATAATTTTGAAAAATGAATTAACTCTACCATGACTTATTGAGTCAATAATAACCATTGAATCTCTCCAATGGTTAATAACCAACCATTCATCAATTGACCATTGACAAGCTTGTATGGTCATTAATGACCCCTCAACATTACCTGTTGTAGGGGTAGATGACCCCAATCAATTTTATCGGGTTATTTGAATCAGTTTTTATGTACCTGGACTAATTATCGGATCCCATTAAACATTATATAAGTCCAATGTTCCAAGGTAAGACACAAATATGGTAGGTGACTCCAAGGTGATTTGAACCTAGGAAATCAATAAAATAAGTAAACTTTCTTGACCACCAGACCAATCCTTTAGTAGGTTTGTCCGTTCGCACGAGTCCTACTTGAATGCAGATTTATTTTTTCAAACGTATGATTTAAACAACGTTATCCAATGAAAAGAATCTTATATTGACTTGAGCTAGTAGTTGATATGGTAGAGATGAGTTTGTATATATACATAATAGAGTGATAATGTTGGTGGTGGTGGTAAGGTAGCTTGAGGCTTGAAGTTAAAGGGTATTTGGAGGGTTTGCTAAAGAGCACCGACAGTTTTGGTAAGCCAAATATGCACCAACAAGTCTTAGTTACACATCTAAGCCTCACGTGGAATCTGATTGGATTGTGCGAATATATTTTTTTATAACCCATGTGACCCTTAAAGACCACTTCTCTTCCCTAACCATACAAACTCTAATTGGTTCATACCTTCAATTTCCCCACCTTCTACTCCTTTTCAAGATCTACTCTCTTTGACAATGTGGTCCATTTCCTCTTGTTTCTTCATAATATATCAAAAGGGTTTACTTGGTTATTAAAAATAAAAAAAATGATACAGTTACCAAAAAAAATATACTGAATTCACATACCGATAGACGTGACATCATCTTGATCCTTCTATAAATTATGAAATTTTTTTTTATGAAAAAAAGATAGTGCCACGTATGTCGGCGAGTGAATTCAATATATTTTTTTCGGTAACTGTAGCATTGCTTTTAAAAATATAGTTTTTGTCATTTTTTTTTATATTAAAAGAATGTTTATAAAGATTCAATGGGGTCGTTATAGGGAGGATATTTTGAAAGTATATTCTTAATTCATGTTGGGTTCATTAATTTATATCCCAAATGAATTTTTATGAAAGGAATAGTTTCCCCTCCTAACTTTACTATATATCAAATTTATTGTGTCATTTACTAAATAAACTCCAACATACATTCTTGTAATTTATGTTCCTACAATATAGTTATAAAATTTCCTAGAATTAATTCACATGAATGTTAACTTCAAGGTGTTGGTCTGATGGTCAAGGAGATTTGCTCAATTCCTTGAGTTTTTTTCTTCAAACCTTGTGGAATCTACCATAATAATATTGTGGTTTATTTAATACTTTAAGCTTGTAAGATGTTCAATGAATTTCAGGAATTAGCTAAGATATGCGCAAACTATTCCAGACACCTCGATTACCAATAATAATAATAATGTGGATGTTTATAGCACCAAACAAAGTTGGGTTGGAAGTAGATTGAGGAAAGATAGACATATTTATGCAAATTCTGTATGTAATTTTAATTATTTGTGGAGCATAATGATTTGAAATTTTGTTAGTGAGGGTTGAGCTAATAATAACTTGTCCCTTTTTGCTTCTCAACAACTATAACTCCTAGTACTTAAATTTGCCCATTGGGCATGGCCATTTTGGTCCCCTTCACCCATGTGCCCACTCCTCTCACAACTCATATAACCTCTTCCTTTCTCTTAGGAAAAGCCAAGCCCCCACCACACCACATTCACCATTTGCTTTTTCATATTTTTTAAAACTTTTGACTACTTATGTTTTTAATGTGTAAAAACGATTTTTCAAGTTAGAAAATTTTGATTTTTCTCTAAAAAAATGGTTTTTGAAGAATATATCCATTGAATGCTTCTCTATAAGCCTTTTAAAAAATAGGTTAATTTCATATGTTTTTAAAAAATGGTAGAATGTCGAGTGTCCCGATAATTTCAAAAACTATTAAATACCCTCATAAAATTATTAAAACCTCCTAGATTATCAAAAATCCCCCATTGAAATTAGAGTTAATTACTAGACCTCCCATTAGGTTTCAATCTTTCATAGGCAGATAGAAAAAATCATTAGGTTAACACAAACACCCATTCATTAAACTTTCATTAGGGCTTTGTTAGGGTTATTTATTACGCCTCCTTTAACATAAAAAATTGACAAATTGCCACCTATATTTAGCCATTTGCACCTCTTATTGTCAAGTTTTGGTGTTAAATTAGCTGAGAGGGGGGCACAAAGTTGAAAAGTATAATATTTTTTAAAGTAAAAATTAGGCATGAATGGGGCCGGACGGGGCAAGGATCTCATTCATCGTCCCCATGTCCACCCTCAAAATCACTCCCCACCCCTGCCTCGTCCCCGTTACGGGGATGACAAGAATTCCCCATCTCCCCACGGGGAATGTTGAAGGCCCATCCCTACCCCATTAAGTCTTTGGAGAGCGTTGAAGTTTGGCCGAATAGAGAGATCAAGTCAGCGTTGGAAAAGGGCAATATGAAGTCGGCTAAGGGCGAATGGCAGTGGCGATAGGTTTAAGACTTCAAGGTTAGGGTTTATTCTTGATCAATTGTTTAGGTTGAGGAAAATTGGGAAAATATGAGCTTATATAGGTAGGATAATTGTGTAATTAGGTGAAATATATAAAGGTATTAGTGCAATATATATATATATATATATATCCACCCCCACCCCCGCCCCATATGTGGGGACGGGGATTAAAACCCCTCCCATCCCTACCCCATATGGGGCAGGTCCAGATGGGCCCCCAGAATTTCGGGGACCATTGTCATGCCTAGTAAAAATATAAAAACTGAAAAAAAAAATTAAAATATATATTTTTTGTAAATTAAAAAATTCAATAATAACTTTTGTTAAAAGAAAAAGGATCGTCGATTTAGGCAATCCAAGAATGGTAGTTCCGGAGATTTCTGATCGTCCTACAAAGTAAAATATTTTAAAATAATATTAAATCTTAAATTTTTATATATATATATATATTTTAAAAAAATTATTATTTTGAAATATTTAATATATGATTTAGTATTTTAAGATAAAAGGTCTAGTTTACCCTTCCGTCAATTAAGTTTAATAGCAAAAATGGAAGGCAAAGGGTGTAAGTGACTAATTATAGGAGATAATTGTCAGTTTTTTATGTTAAAGGGGTGTAATAAATAACCCTAAGTCCCTAACAGAAGTTATGATGTTTATGTTAACCTAATGATATTTTCTATTGGCCTATGAAAGGTTAAAACCTCAAAGAAAGTCTATGTAATTGAAATTAAAAAAATAAAAAAACCTAAAAAAGGTTAAAAAAACCTCGTAAATTGGAGAATATCTAATAGTTTTAAAAAATTGATAAGATATTTAAGATTAAGACTTAACAATCTCGGTTAAATTAACCTTAAACAATAAATAAAAATGTTTGAAAACTAATTTCAAAAAAAAAAAAAAAAAACTCAATAATGGAAACAAAAACAAATAAGTTCGTCATTTATCACTGTCATACCCTCACCACTCACCACAAACAAAAATGGTAGCTGAAATGCAATAATATATAAAAATCTCATCTTCTCCAAGCCAATGTCACCATCAAAATTCTTGAATCTTGGCTACATGGGCAACTGTCACAATTCACAATTCTGAGGCTCATATGAAGGTGATGATGGCAGTTGCCCCCGACACCAAATAACTCTTGGAGTAACATACTTGCCTTCCACACTTGTCCATCCCTTTAAAAAATTTTATATTTTCTTCTTATTTTTATGGAGTAAACGACTTTTTCCCACACAAATAATAACTTACTGACGTTTTCTCACCTTTAGACTTTAAAATACCACTTTTTCACAAAAAAGAAAAAAAAAACGTTTAATGACACTTTCCCGTTGACCCACCAATCACTGTCCGATTCCAATATCATTGCGACTCTACATCACTGTCATTTTCTTTCACAATCATCACTCATCAAAATTCTTCAAACCTTTTTCTCGTCGACCCTGTCAATCATCAACAATCGAGTGATTAAGGATTTATGTAGCCGCCCATCCCAAGTCAAATTCTGACCAATCACAACCACCAAAATCCAACCTTCCATCACCAAAAGACTCACTGGTCTCCTCTCTTCAAAAGCCCCAAAAGAATGGGCCAAGTTTGCTCTCCGTTTGTCGTCAAATTGAAAAATGTATTTTTTTAAGCGAGAAAATGGTGGTTTAAAAGTCTGTGGATGAGAAAGTGCAATAAACCATTATTTGGATGGGAAAAAGTCGTTAACTCTAATTTTTTATGTCTATTGAGATAATACATGAGCATTTCCCAAAATTGAATTCAAAAGAAGCCCTATTTTACATGGTTGAGGTTGACCATTTGAATGATTCATTTTTATTTTTATTTTTCTATAATAAACCAAGAGCTACTATTCAACTACCCTTATTCATCCGGCTATGCACTCATCGGAATCCATTCTAAGATCTTGGCTTTCGTGCTTTGGTGGGTCTTCAAAATCCTTTTGATGGCCTCTGTTATATAAGAAATATCTATACGAAAATTAGGATTGAAATGTAATAAATATAAAAATCTCATCTTCTCCAAGCCAATGTCACTATCAAAATTCTTGGCTAATAAAACACAGCTACATGGGCAACTGTCACAATTCACAATCCATCATCAATTCTGACGGCTCTGATGAAGGTGATAATGGCAATTGCCCTAACTCTTTGAGTAAGATACTCGCCTTCCACACTTACTATTTTATCACTTTTCCATCCCTTCAAAAATTATATTTTCTACTTATTTTTATGTCTATTGATATGAATAGAGGGTGTATACAAATCGAGTCGAGCCGAACACCGACAAGCTCAAGCTCGATTCATACAAAATTTGTAGAGCTTAACTCGACGAACTCTGGAAACCAGGCTTGAGCTCGAGCTTAACTCGTTTATGAGTCGAGTACTATTTGAGCTCAAGCTTAGGCTTGAATTCGAGCTCATAAAGGAAGAGATGCTGAAAACATGCTTTTAATTCAATTCATTATTCCCACCTTTCTTGAAAAAAACACTTATATTTTAAATCAAACTAATATAAAAACATTTTATATTTGTACTTTTTAGAAGCACTTTTAAAAATACCCAATGACATTGCCAAACACAATGAACACGTTATTATAAGAAGTTGACCTGACAATCCATTAATAGAGTTCCAGAAGCAGACGAAAAATTCAAACATGAACCTGTGGAAGACCATTCAAAAGCAGTTATTATAAATTTCTCCCAAGAAATCAGCCAAAAAGTTGAAACACAAAGCAAAAATGATTTCTGGGTATGAATATTCACTATACCTAGGTCCCATGAAAGCAACAAATAACTAACCATATCATGAACTGTTGTAATCTTGTAAAGAGAATTGCAGGGGGGGAGTCAAGGTTTCATTAACAATTGATTTGACAATATGTTGTCAAATAAGCTTGGTAGGAGGGTGACCACCTACGTTTAATCTTACCAAATAAATCAATAGCTTTTAGGAATTAGAGATCATTTTGTCTCTAAAATCAAATCAGTTCTGGTACGGTTGAATTGAGAGACAACTATTCTTGTTATTTAATTGAAGGGAAAGAAACTGCCGAGTAGTTAATCCATCGCTGGATGGTTCAGCACAATTAAGACTCTTAAACGTATTATTTAATAAGTCTTAAATTTAATCTTTATTTAGAAATGCTAATAAGGATGATCATTGAAGAGATTTACTTAATTATCAACTTTAAAGTTTTAAGAGATTAATTGAGATGCGTACAAACTGATCCAAACACCTTTTTTATTTTTTCTTTTTGATAAATTTACAGAAGTTTGGTTCACATTCAATATTATACTAAAATCAATTTTTTTTATGATCAAAGCTGTCTGAACTAGTTTACACGCACCTCAATTAATTCCTCTAAGACCCTCAAATTAACGATCAAAAAATTTCCTCCAATGACCATCTCTATTAGTAACCGAGGAGAATCAAACTTAAAACTTATTAAGTAATACACCCATGAATCCTTATTCAACCACCCATGATGATTTATTTGGAAGCTAATTCTAAACACATTATTTTAGAAGTTCCGCGTATCCATATATTTCAAAGGGAAAATATCTATACCAGATTTAAATAAATAAATAAGGGCTTTTTTTATATGCAAAAGTGCTTATGCTTTCCCATTTTATTCTATATTTATGAAAAATAAAATAAATAAATTATGAGAGCAAAATCATTAGACTTTAAACCTTACCTCAATATCCCTTGATTTGGAAATTATTTTCACCTGTTTCGTTGGAGTTTGATTCATAGGGTATATTGTGAATCTATTGCTGTACCTGTATTACAAAGAATCTGATTTATCAATTACCAAAACCTTTTCCTCTCAAAACACAAACGCAGCTTAACCATATTTCAGACTTCTTCCTTTTCTTCAAATGGTTTTACAGCCTAACTTGATCTTAGCAAAAAGATCGAGAAATGTATCAAATAGTTTTTTATATAAATGTCTTAAACTAATTAAACTTTCTCAAGCTTCAGGATCTCTGAGCAAATAATTCAAAGGTAATTATATCATTCATGGATGCAGCAGACTTTCCGGCACCTAAGACCGGAACAAGGTTAAAAATAGGCTCCCCATCAATTTTAACCCTCTGATCGACTTCAGCGAGTTGATTGAATGCACTGGTGAAGATGGCCGACAGTGTCTCCATGGGCATGTCAAGGGTTGTTGGGATATAGAGCCTGAGGTTCTGCATAAACAAGCAAAGTACTTGGTGAGGATGGTTTGGGGGAAAAGAATTAGTAGAACCACAAGGAAATAGAATAATCAAAAGCTATATATCATATCTAAGAACAGTTAATTTCGTATGAAAATGCGCAGTTTTCGTTCAAGAAACTGACCATTACGTCTCCCCAAGAGAATTTGTTTTCCACGATAACTTTACTGAGAAGATAAAGGCAAAATTGTGATAGTCTTTCTATTTGTCCCTCTGTCAGAGAAGTTAGATGATCCACTTTATGATTGGCATCTCGAGCCTCAGGAACAGATCCTTGCAGCAACTTCACCAAGTGATGCTTAAAAACACAGCACATATCTTTTCGCCAATAACACATTTCTGAAGGCAAGAATCATGCCAATCTGCATGCTGGAAACCCCAATAATTGGGTGTGTTCATACAATATGGCTCTTGCACAGCCTCACTCTCTGTTTCCAAACCGTCCATGACATGAAGAATGGGTTTTATTTCTACTAGTGCCCTGCAATACCAAGAAGGAAGTATGGTGCATCTCAGTTAAGTGCAATTGATATCATAACTCACATGGAACATAATACAACAGTATAAATCCTCAATAAATTCCTAAGGTAAGAACTTGTAGCAATTCACTTTGGTTAAATTAATCATAAATTCCAATGAAAAGTTCTTTTATCACAAAATATTACTACACATTGATACAACATGTCTATTCAAAAAATAAATCATCCAATCAACGTGCAAGTGATGAAACCCTAAAAGTATATATTTATCAATATTACATTGAAAATCTTGCTAGAACGTAATATGCCATGGGCTAGAGAAAAATCAGTTTTGAGCATTTAAATTATGAGCTAAAAGATTTGGTTTATAAGGCTGAAGTTTGGCAGAAAAATCTCTCTTCTAATAATTTCCTACCCAGTCTATAGTGTCTGGAGTCACCAACACCACGTTGTCAATTTTAAAAAGTGATAGCACTCAGAGAGCAGCTTTCCATAGTGCTAACTAGGACCCCAGCACATTAAGGTGCTTTCAATTGCTCTGACAATTTAGTAATTGTGCATACGATGAATATTAGAGCAGCTAACATAACACCCAGAGCCTTAGGCATTTGAACACTTGATTATATTTCCATATTTTAGTAAGTGAAAGCAATGGTTTTAATTGGTTCCCTTCAGGCAAGCAACTGTTTAAGGAGACCCAGATAAAGTGGATACTGTTTCTCCAAACCTAAATTTACGACAGAAATGTCAATTGCACAGACTTGTTACCTTTTTGGTAGATCAGAGACAAGCACATATAGGAAAATAGGATCGAGTACTTTAGACATGCTTCCTTCTAAATTAGAGACTCTCAATTGCTTTAGAAAATTGTCCAGCTTGTCCTGTATTTTGTGTCTCTCAGATGATGCAACCCGTGATGAACAGTAAATAACAAAGAAAATAGTTGACATAGATATTGAACAATTAAAGCTTTTTGCCACAGCTTCACTGTTTTGTAGTGCTTGTTCCAGCTCTATAGCAGGGCCTCCATCACAGAGAGTCATGGTGGGAGGATCAAGGCCCAACTGCCCAGCCATGTGAAGTACTTCCTTATGCAAGGTTGCCTGAAAATGTCAAGACCACGTTGAATACATCTAGAGTATGGTAGCAAGAGTGTACTTGCAATTAAAGATCTTCTAAGAACTACTTTCATACCATATTCAACTACAAGCACACATCTCACTGAAAGCTAAACATGGCAGCTATATTGTAGCATTGAACATAGGACATTTAAACAATCCTTCGTTCAGACAGCAGAGGATAAACCCTGTTGCTTAACATCCAAAGAAAAAATCCTTGTGATGCAAAGCTCACTTCAGTAAAAAGTTTACTAACATTTTTATAGGGAAAATAGTGTTGGTGGTAGCATCAACAGAATGGTGATGACAGTGGTGGAGGTGTCAGTAGTAGCAATGATTGTGATTGGGATGAAGTGGAAATATCATTCTTGCAACTTTAATAGTTAAAATGGTAAAATTTTAGAGTGACAATAAAGGTGACACTACAGATGGACCCCAAATAACAGAATGTTAAAAGTGTGATCTAGCAATTTATTATACCTGACTGTATGGTCCAATGCAACTAGGTGCCCAGCAGGATATACTTTGTACATGCAAAACCTTTTTTTTGCTTTGATCTTTTCCCACTAGAACTTCAATATATGCCTTTCCCAAACCCGATTCCATCAAAGGCAATTCAATTGTACTGCGGGATGGAACACCAAATGGGCACTTCTCCAGCGTAATAAATTTCACATATGTCTCATTTGCTATTGCAAAGTCATTCATATTAGCAATGTACAGATGTATATAGAGGACATGCTCCCAACCAAAACCATATTCCAACAAGTTGTAATTCAATTTGCTTTAGAACAACTGTTAAATCTTCTTGCAAACCTGGTAATTGACAAACAACCCAAAACAACCAAGCGTCATAGTGCAGTCACAAGCAAAAGCAACAGAGCACATAATTTCTAAAAAAAGAAGAATATATGCATGGAATGTCCAGTGCATGTATGTCTCATCCTTGTGATATTTACCTGCTGAAGTTTTGCTTGGACCTTGCAACCAGCAACATATGGAAAATGTATTATCCTTCTTTGTCTTAGAGATGTTAAGTCTGAGATTTGTAACTTCAACTAAATTAGTGACTTCAGCAACAGACTGGCTAGTAGCCTCACACCTTTCAGGGCAGTCTCCTTGCACTTCAAAAACAACTCCGGTTTTCTCTTTACAAAAATTCTCAGTTTTCTCGCCGTCACTTAATGAGGCAGACACTGACTTACTCTCCAAATGAAATTTCAAGGGATGAAGGACCCCAACTGGAGCAATGGAATCTGGGGAGTGCAGCACAACTTGAAATTCATCAAGCACAATTCGAGCATTCTGAAAATTCAAAATGTTCTAAGACTAACAGAAATTGGAAAAAGAACAATAATCATGAACATTGTCATAACAGAAACAGCCTTTGTTTTTTTATAACAGTTTGACAAGAATAAAATACACAAATTTGTAATTGTAAACTCATTTTGCCCAGTACATCAAAGGAAAAGATAAAAAATGGACTATCAAACAAATGACATCATGATGAATATACCAACACAACATTAAAACTCGACCCTCTAACAGAATGTTGATACCAGTTTTTAGCTTTTATGGTTTAGTTAAAAATGTATGCGGTACTCTTATGATTCAATCAAAAGGAGAGTTAAAACGTATGAAAAATTACTTAGGGGAAGTGCAGATACTTTCGTAATTGATTTTAACCATTCATAATGACATTCTCAAGTTCTGGACAATCTCAGGCATCTGATACCCATCTCAGGTAACCATTCCAAGAAATTATAAAATTGACTGAAAAAGTCAAGAGTAGCAGGCAAGTTGACCGGCTTAAACCCTCCCACGCTCAAATCAATAGGGAGATCTTAATTTATAGCTCAAAACTGCTTTGGAATGTGTTTGTGTTTGCAGAATATTTTTTGTAGAAAAAATTCTTTAATTCATAAAAGAATGAGAGGCACAAATATTGACAAAAAGCACATAATGGGAGGAGTATCCCAGTCTCTTCTTGGCATAGAAGGAATAATAATAACTCACCGGACCACTAGTTAGTCAATCTCTCATCCATTAAAGTTTTCAAAGTGTTCATTAATTTATCCAGGCAGGATCAATCAATTGATAACTTCTCCTTTACTAATGCTCCCCCAGTTTTGGTAAAATAGTCTTGCTTGCCCTTTAGCAAAGACATTTTTATTCTTCTCATTTTGGGGTTGTGTTGGAGTGTTGCACTTGAATTAGCCACATCACACATGAATTAGCCCCTATAATGATGGCATGACACATTAATCTAGCTTCCACACATGTACTCATAGGATTTGCTGGAATATTAACAGCAACTTCAGACATAAAGAACCCTAGTTTCAACTGATGATTAAAAAATTCATCACTAGAAGCTAAAGTTCTTCTCTAATTTCTTGGGGTGCACTACCTTAGACTTCTTCTACTTGTGCTCCCAAGTTCACTTCCTAAGATCCTAGAACACAATTACAAGGACCATAACATGGATAAGGAGGTTAAATGTCAAGTGAAAGAACTCCCAATTAGTCCGTAATATGGAAGGATTCAAAATACCTCTAATAAAGACAATGGATCACTAACCACCAAGGGCAACCACTAGAAAAGGGATGAGGTGATAGAATAATAGCACCTTGCCTGAATTAACAAAAGGAAACCTGAGGGATAAGAGAAAGATAAGTTGACCTATTCTTTCCATTAATCTCCCTTTCTTTCCAGGTAATAGCAAGGAAAAAGAGGAACATCCTCTCATTTTGTGTCTCCTAAAATTTTTATGCCGCTCCAATTTTCTCTTTTTTTGAAGAGTTTTTCTCTAAGAAACTGAAGAAACACATACCACGAGAAATTGGGCCTTAGATTAAGCATTTTCCCTACAGATTTGAGTGTCAAAGGATTTACACCAGCAACCCTTGATCTTTTCCAATCATTTCACAATATCCCAAGATGGGCATCATATGCCCAAGATCTCAACATCAAAGCTAGATCCCAAGACTCACAGTTATGAACACTTAAAACTACTGGCATCCAAGCTTAAATTTTTAACTCTTCTTAAAATGAATCACAAAACTATCCTAGAACAACTATTCCATACAAATAAATTAATGTAGACATCATAGGCATTGGTGTATGGTTACTTAGATCTTCTGCTTTACATATCTTAGGGTTTAGTTAAGGGTATTTTAAACTTTTACTGTTTTAATATTAGGAATTTTTAAATTAGGATTTTCGGTCTATGAAATTAGGGTTCAGTTTTTTTCAGTTTCAAAATTGAATACAAATCGATTATTAAGGTATTTTCCCCTCCATTTCTTTCAAATTTTCTCCCCTTTCTTTAAATTGATTGTGGATCACAGAAGATAAAAAGAAAGGGGGAGAATGATATAAACACGTACTGGAACACCTAAAAACCTGGTATCAGCACCTACCATAAGGTTTTTTATTCAAAAAATTAAAGCATAAAAAAAAGTAAAAGGTGATGGTGGACAATAATCGAATCAAACTGGTTAATTAGAAAAGAAATCAAAGAATGAACTTACAACAAAGATTGGGCAATCAAGTGTCAATGTTTCATATTCACCTCCCTCACCACAAACATTAATCCCATACAACCTGAAGAGATATGACAAAAGAAATAGTATAAGCTTTAAGTTATTCTTGGAATATGCAAAACTGCATAATACATGCAATAAAAATTGTGTAAAATATGGAAAAAATTTCATACTCTTTCAACTTATGCAAATAGGAATCCAAGAATGCTATTTCTTTACCCAAATGTTTTCCAGGGTCCAGCCCCATGGCTGCAACCTGCAATTACAGATAGTTCACTTTCTCTACGCTGAGGCTATAGCATGAAAAACAAATTATTCTACTAATTTCTAATTTCAAACAAATACTAAGACATATGACTTGTAGATTAAAGACACCAGAACTTCCGATATCAACACATGGCATGCATACGTATACTCATCAAAGCACAAGTTTCTTCCCAGAGAATCACAATTGCTAAAATCTTCACATCAACTAAGTTGTAATAGGGCAGATACAGAGTGCAGAAGACTAGGAAATGAATGAGAAATTTAGAATCTTGTTTCATGTTATGGAAAAAGCAATAAACTATTGTTTTCTAAATTAGTTTTCAACTTGGTGGGTTTCTAGCTATAGCTACCACTTAGAATAATTCAGACCATATTATTTATTTAAAATCGCTACATAACTCTAGCAATAAACAGAAATAGAAAAGAAAGAAACCAACTCAGCACTGTATCTAGATAGGGTTGCATACAATCAATCAGATGATATAATAGGATCTGAAATCTTGTTTTAGTGAGAAAGGGAGTAAGTGGAGGGATATGAGTTTATGCAATTATATTTGAAACACATAGTAGCAGTATCTCAAAGGCTTCAAGGCATCAACTTAGCTAGTACATAACTTAATTGAGTACTTTTCAGTGGTAACTTAATACTCCAAAGAGGAAAGCACAGTGATATCTCTACTTAAGAAAGTCAATGTAAAACCCTGTAAGTCATATAAAAAATACTCAGAATGACAGAAACAAGTTGAAGTCTTCACAAATTAAAGAAACAAAACAAATAACTAACCGGAAAAACAAGGGATACCTTAACTGTGATAGCCTCAATAACCATTGGTTATCTGGATAAGGAAAACATCTAGTGAGACAAGAACTATGAATGTTGATCAATGAGCATTTCATTTTCATTATTAGAAACTTACCATTTTGTGAAGGAGAATTGACTGATCTTGCTTCCACAAATATGCTAGAGAAACTAATCCTAATCTAGAACAAACGCTTTCCACACGTAACCTTTGATAATCTGAAGCAATAGCACCTGAAGATACTGCTGTGACAGATGGTATTTGTCTTTTTACTTCATTCCAACAAAATAAACATATCTTCAACTTCATCTCCTGGTGTCATTTTGTAGGTAAGCTTTTGATGCCTATACACAAACCATAGAGGCCAACTAGATCATGAAAAGAACAATAAATCCATTCATCTAATAGATAAAAAACTTCAGCTTCATTCCTCATAAAATAGTAAATTTTCCAGGAAACATTCTAATCTGACATGGAAGAAGAGTTCCCCAATTTTGTGCATAAATTCACAAACCAGCGTTATCATCAATAAATTCACAGAAACATATGTGTGTGTACACTACATTGCATAACTGTAAAGATTATACATGCTACCAGAAGAAGTTACCAGTCCTCCTCCATTGTAAGGGCTATTCAAATTCATATCCAAATGTAAGTAATTTGAGTAGTGTAGACTAAAAATTCCACTCATTTCAAACTGATATTTCTATAACTGATAGACCTCCCATTAAGCAGGTGTATCAAATATAAAGGGCATAAGGGTAAAAAGGCATGAGAGTGCATGTGTGTTAGTGGAGGTTGGTTGATAATTCTGATGATTGTCATTTCCATTCCATTAATACAATACCAAATTGTTTCAGAACTACATTGTTCTTTGTTTTTCCTGCAATTATTGCCTATTGTGTTGCTGGGTTTGTGTGAGATTGATAGGGAGTTCCATCAATAACTAATCTATAACAAGTTAAGAAACCACTTGACCTAAAAGCTTGAGCTATTAGGCGATAATCTAACATTAATATTTACGTCTAATAAGGCTTTTCGAATTGTAACGTGAATGCATGAGACTGAACAAAACGAACCAAGATTTGATTTGACATGAAGAACTAGAACACAAGACCTATATCTTTGACATCTTATTAAGAAATCATTTGAATCAAAAATCTAAACTATTCAGTAAGAACAAACATTAATACTAAAGTCTTAAGAAACACAAATTCTATATGATTTGGTTCTCAAATACATCAATCCAAACTTAATATGCACCCACATATAATCAAAGGATTTTTATGTTAATATGGATTAACAGCTAATCCATATCAACTACCATAAAAAAATAGAGATCTAAAATTGACCAAAATACAATGTATGACATGATGCATGAAGATATCAATGTTTATACTAGTCTAGTTATGTAAAGATAAAACTAAAACTTGTCCAAATAAGACAAATGATTTTACCAAAGAATTCCCGAATAAAATGGCTTGCCTTGTGGAGCCTTTTATCCTTCTTCTGAACAACGGCAACCCCATGCACTCAGCATAGCTCACAATTATTTGGTGTCCAACCTGACAAGAAAAAACAGAAAAGCACTCACCTAGCCCCAATCATAAAGTGGAAAAAACAAAACCCTTTACCTTTCATTTATGAATTATGATTTAGAATGCTATGGCAGAAAGCCCTTTTGAATAACAGTGTTCAATGTAAAAGCTCTTGACGAAACTTTGAACGTATCAAGTCAGTTTCCAAAAAGAATGACACTGCCTTTCCTGATCTAAAAAGCATTTTTAGAGATACAGCAATCAAGTACTTCTCCAGAAAGCACTCCAAGCATCCTTTTGATACAAGAAGCACATTCCTTCATTTCAAATAAACACGACAAAAATAAATAAATAAAAAGAACCCTATTGACAATCTGCAAGCACTTTTCAGGATGGAAAAATCACTCTAGAAATTTCAATAACACTTCTCCAGTACATAATCAAAATCTCGAAACTTCCAATGAATTAGAGTAAAGATATTACAAACCAAACGCAGTGTTAACTGTTTGCCTATAGTGTGCTTCTTAACATTAAATACACATGAATGCATTTTAGAGAAGCACTTAAAAAAAATTCTTAAATGCTCCTTGAAAATTTACTCAATAAGTGCTTCTCTGAAAAGTACTCCAGTCAAAATCACTTCTACCCGGAAACGATTCCCGAAAGAAAAATTTCAAAACACAGAGTTAGATAAGAGTAAAAACAGAAAGAGAGTGAGTGAGTTCTTACAGTTTGATACATGTAGCTATCCAGTTCATCCACCGAATCATCAGACGGCAACAAATTCGCCAAAGCAACAATCTATATATTACCAATCATCAATGAATGCTTGAATATTTTGTTGCAAAGTCAAAAAAAAAAAAAAAGACAAAGTAAGAGAAAACAGTTATTGATGATGAACCTCGTGGCCGTATTCGATGCATTTCATCATGGCGTAACAGCTGTCCTTGCCCCCGCTGACTAACGCCACCACCTTCATATTTCTCTCCGTCTCTTCACTGCGCCTTGGCCTTCGGTTTAGGGTTACTGCTACTCACTGAAGAGTGGAGCGTAGACCGGTTTAGTTACCACGTGCGGATGACTAGTTGACTACACTCGTAAAACTATTTTGCAAAGCCTATTATCTACTTTTACCAAATTAGTATTGAATTTTTACTCTATTCTCTTTTACCTGTATTTATCTCATCAAATACTTTTTAACACTTTAGTTTTTTATTTATTTTTATTTTTAATCGGGATATCTAGCCCAGTTTAGGGGTGAAATTCGAGCCGAGCTCGACCTAGTAATAACTCAAGCTCGACTAGACAAAAATTGAGTCGAGCTCACGCTCAATTGGCTCAACTACAATATTGAGCCGAGTTCGATCATGTACCTACTACGCTCAACAAGCTCGTGAGCTGAGCTCGATATATTATAATTTTATTTTACTTTTCCCCTCTTCTTTGTCCCATCTCTTCTTCTTCTTGTCTTTTCTTTTTTCATTTTTCTCCGATTTTCTTTCTCCTTCCATTTGCTTCCTTTCATTTTTAGGGGGGGTTTAGGAGTGTTGTTCTTGATAAAGAAGAGAGAGAGGATTTTTTTTTCTCATTTCTTTCATTGAGAGCTACAGTTTTTGCTATTTTTTGACCGATTCCTTCATCCAAAATTCATTCCGTCCACATTAGGTATGAAATCGAGTTGACTATCTAGGTATTCAATTTGACTCGATTTCATCCTTAATCCCCAAATATGATAGATGATCATTTAATGGGAATTCAAACACAATACCTCTAAATAACTTAAAATCTTGTCATCACATCACCATCAAAAGCTTTTAAAAGTCGGATGCCATCTGCCGGTCCAATGTTGGACCGTGAACCGGTCACATGTCCGGTTCGAGTCAACATAAAAACCGGCATTATGCAATAACCTGTTTTAACCCGTCAATGGACCGCGTGAATAGTTCTGGACCGCCGGTCCAACCGGACAACAAGCAAAACCGACCCAACACTGAAAAGGGCAAAAAAATCCCTAATTTTCTCACTTTCTCCCCATCACGCAGTTTCTTCTTCCTCAGTTCCTCTATGCGCAAAATACTTTGAAAATTTTTTGAATGAAATCGCGAAAATCTGAAATCCCACACAAATCAAAACTGAATCTTGCTGAAATCGCAACCATTCCTTCTTTGAAGTCGCAACCATTACGTTCATTGAAATCGATCACAACTCCAGTCTCTGAAATCGCGATGAACGCATTCCTCCTTCGCCAGAAATCGATGATGCATTCCTCCCTCGTCGGAAATCGACGCATGAAGGCTGATTGACATGCATCTCTGGACAATCCAATTTGATTCAAGGTGAGTTGCAAACAATAAATTTAGTGAACATCTTCTGATTCGTACTCTTTTGAACTTTTATGGTTAATACCTGATCATATTCACTTTGAATCATTATCTTTTTCCTATTTTTTCTGATTTGGTTCAATTTATGTAATTAAATTAGAAGGCAATACTGTTTACACTAGGTTATATTTACTCTGGAGCTAAAGCAAACATCAAAGTTTGGTTTGGGACCCTTTTGTCGAATCTGACGATGAGTACAGTACTTCCCGAGTTAGTCTCCAAAGTGGTCCTTACTACGATTTTGAAAGCATTGAATCTGGATGGGCGGTTAGTATAACTAAGAATTCTTTTTCAGTTCAGTCATTCATCCATTACAACACTAGCTAAACAAATACCTTTTTTCTTTTTTGGTTCATAATTTTTCAGGTAAATCCAAGAGTGTATGGGGATAAGAAGACTCGATTGTATGTATATTGGACCGTAAGTACTTGTCAACAAATAAGTTATTATAATTTTTATGGAGGTTAACTTCTTGTGGAGATGTCTATGCTACTAAATACACAACGTAAAATCCAAAATTTTATTTCTTTTCTTTATTAAATAGGTTGATGGATCAAAGGCAACAGGGTGCTTTGATCTTACTTGCCCTGGTTTTGTTCAAACTAGCAAGGAAATTGCACTTGGGGCTGCAATTTGTCCCATCTCAGTAGCTAACTGCCTTCCATACGAGATAACTATTTACATATTTAAGGTAAAACAAAATGGAACTTTTCTTTCATTGAAAACACTTTGAATAATATTTTATTCTCATATCTTCAGAATTTTTATAATCCTTTGATTTCAGGATCCAAATACAAGCAATTGGTGGATGCAGTATGGAGAAAAAATCAACGTGGGGTACTGGCCTCATAACTTATTTAGCTTGATAATTAGTGGTGCAGAAAGTGTAGAATGGGAGGGAGGTGAAGTTTCTGACAACCCGTTGGGGCAATCTCCCCTGCAAGCGGAAATGGGAAATGGAGAATATCCAAACCCAATTTTCGGCGATTCAGGTTACATGAAGAGAATGAGAGTTCTTGATAATTCTCGTATCTTGAAGTTCCCGGAATGGGTATCTACTTATGCAGATAAGTACAACTGCTATGATGTTTACTATATTTCAAATTATGTGTGATGATGTCATCATGATATGTGATGACATCACTAGTCCAACCAACGGTCCAACCGGTTGGATCGGTTGAACTGTGACCCGAGCAGCAAAGCTGGTTGCCCTCCAGTCCGCTTTTAAAGACATTCTCCTCGATTAACCTCCATGATTAGTGTCTCTTATCTTTGTGGATATGCTGAGTGAAAAACTGAAAATAATTAAATAAATAAACAAAAATATGAGTTTATTAATTTATTTGAAAGAGAATAACTTATATGAGATGTTTTCAAGCAAAGCCATTTGATTAATGTTGTTTTTCTTTTTTTCTTTTCTTTTCTTTCCATCGACGGAGAATCATAAATGAAATATGGGAGTTGCAATTGCAGACACTTCTCGAGGCAAGATTTATAAGCAGATAACCTTAAGGTTGTTGGTTTTTGTGATACAAACATCATTGAAATCTCTCATTTTATCTCCAATATTTCAACACTTCATTAAACTTAATTCCTCAGTTTTGACTTTTGATTTTAAAAATATTCAATGTAAAGCTATATGTTTGAACTACTATCTAGTCTTACTTATCACCCTAAACGAAATAATATGTTAACAGCCTAACACAACAGAATTTGGTAAGACTTTAAAAAAAAAAAAAAAAAAAAAATCTAATTAATTCTTCAAGCTACATAGAAATTAACTCAAATTCTTGGATGTTCAAATTAATAATTGGAAATTTGGAATCTAAAATACACAAACGAAGCGCATGACCCAGAATAAAACAGCTCAGTATTTTTTTTTTTTAAAAAAAAAAATCAAATGTTACCTAGCACTAAAAAGATCAGCCATAACATGCGAGTACATAAAATAAAAATTAAAAAAAATTAAAAAAAAAAAAGCCAAATCAATTGACATAAATAATACCTTACAAATTGAAAACTTAAGAAGAAATAATTAATGTAATACACGTTTTGGACATTACTTTTAGCATGAACTTGATTATCATCCCCTCAGCAAAACACTGTGTGCAGAAAATTTCAGTATCATGAGGCGGCGTGGCTTCACTGCAATAATTGTTTAACAAATTATGCACACATATGCCCTCAAAATTCTTCCAACTCGTACATCAAAGTTTGATAGATCGCACCAAGCTAAGCTCGAAATCCCCTCTGATGGTAAGAGGTATCAGCGCAGCCCCATCAAAGGACTGACTCCTTCGAGTTGAAGGTTCCTGTGTATGATGCCCGGTTTAAAAATAAAAAAGATCTGAAGCTTTTCGGTGAGCACCTGTAGAAAAACTAGATTAAAACAACAATTGGAAGACAATTAGAGAGAAAGAACAGGTGAACACAAATTTAATCTTCCAGGACTGAATGTAAAGAAAGTAAAAGCTCTCCAGCTACAAGAAAAAAGGAATTCTGACACTAATATAATTGCTAGTGTCATTTGCATATATTTAAAGTGAGCAATGTCGTCTACATGCCAAAGCATTTTTGCCCCTGAAGGCGTTTCAGGACACAAAAAAAGTCTTCTTGAGCACTATTACTGGAGATAATAGCATCTGGACACCTAGTTCTGAGATTGTATAGACTGGCAAAAAAGAATCAGGATTATGTAAGATCTTTCCAGTGCTCACTTTAATGATGTTAGGTCTCTCTTATTATCAAAGTCGTTCCATGCAAGTAAAATCATAGTTTTGGTATTCTTTGTATCATCCAGACATCTCAAATGCTTGTCACATTAATTTGTTTTATCAAAACAGTGAACCACTGAATCCCAACTCTAGATAATCAACGCCATGAAGGACAATACAATCATTAACCAATATTGTTGATGAACTCTCTAAGCTATTACTAACTCTCTAGATAAATGCCATCCATAAAATTAAGCTGGTATAATTTTCAGTATTGTAGAGATGAAAATTGCACGGGCCAAACAATCAGCTTTGCATTACCATCTAGAACATCTTAATGTAAACTGTATCTTACCTAATTAAACTCAGAAAGCAGCCTCAAGGGACTCATCCCAAACTTCCGCACTTCCATTGGAGGCATCTTCAACATCTTCTTCCATTGAAAGCCTAATATATTCTCTATGAGCAAAGCGATCCCATTCTGTCAATGTAGGATTCTCACGCTCCTGTAACATCAGGGCCCTCACCATTACTGACCACAAAGTTACAGAACTAAACAATATCCTCAATTCTATCAGTACCATAACTAAAAAAGTTAGAACATGTACCTGACGAATAAGAAATGGATCACGAGTTTCGAAGGCCATAAATTTATTTAAGTTAAAAAGAATATTGAAAACGCTTCCTGATAGTTTACAACCTTTCAAGTCACGTAAGGTAATATAGCTCTCATTCTGCAAGCAGAAGATAAAGAACAAACGTCAAACACAAATAAAGTCATTAAACTGATGATGCATGAAGAGCATATTCAAGGAAACCTAGCTCCTAATGGCAAATTATAATACTCCATCTTCCTGAATAGAAGAAAATGTTTCCTATACAAGTGGAATGCGAAAGGAATCCATTTCAGACTTCAAAAAAAGATTAATGTTTGACCAGCTACATTCCACCACATCTTAGGATAAGTAAGGATCTACAAATTAGAATCTAGCAACATTTTATAAATTGATGACCAGTAAAAGTCAATTCCCTTGATCATGCTTGCATGCACTTCTTAATATACAAAAGAACACACACACACACACACACACAGAAAACCATTAAATCTGACAAGAAGAAAAGTATGCAACCTCTGGTCCAATCATGTCAATTATAAAAGGGAAGAAAGACAACCATTAAAATTGCAAAAGAGAAAAGGATGAACCTCTGGTCCAATCATGTCAATTATCTGACACAATATATCCTCAAAAAGCACAGGCTCTTGGGCCATGCATTCCATTCGATGCAACTGCTCTTCATAAAAGAATTGCATTTCATTCCGCGTGAGAACTCCATTTCCATCCAAATCTATACACTTGAACCTAAAAAACACATTTAATGTCGTGATTTGTGCACCAAAGACAGAGTAACCTCACTATTTAAAGAAAGATTTAGCAATTGGATATATATCTATGTTTGTATGTATGATATTTATGCGGAAAAGAAAATAATAAGAAATTATTAATGTACAAGTGGTTCAAGCAAGTTCAATGTACATTGAATAATCATGTGACTACAAGTGATATAAGTTTATTTTCCTTACACTAAATTTGTCATATTCCATTTCTCAAAAACTATTATGGCCATATCATCCAGGCTCATGTTTCAGTGTACTAGAATTCATTTGAAAACAGTAGGATAAACATCCATCTCTTAGACTTCTTTCTTTTCCTCCCCCACTCCTCCTGAAAGGAAATCAGAACATATACCCAGTCCTAAAACTAGAAAATCACTAGATTTATGCTTTTTGCCAATGTTATAACACTTTTTTGTTTATGTGTGATTAAATCTGTACAAAATACAGCTAAAATATTAATAAGATTATGCAAAATACACAGCCTAATGAGTGAAACAAATAAGATGGAAAAATACCTATACTCCAGATATGTACGTGAAATCCATTAATTACCAGTGTTATCATGCAAGAAAATTCCTAAGATATCCTATAGCTGGAAATTCAAAATCATGTTCTTAAGCCCACAAAGAGAGAGATATATATACCAGTATTCAAGACTAGGCTCAGATGACTTATCCTCCTCTGCCAGTATGAAGTAGACAAAATCTTCATAACCCATCTTTCCTTCAACCTTACTAGTAAACTTTCTCGCAACCTGAGACAAAAGGCAGCAAACATCAGTGAATGCTCTTATCTTTAAAGAAGAGGAGCAATCCATTAAGCAAAATATTTTGCTATATAAATAACAGCCATCTTGGTTTGATAAACAAAGAAACCATCAGCCTGACAAACCTGAGAAAATACTCTATCAACAATCCTGTAGGTAAGTGCATGGTTACCATATCTGATGAGGTTCTCTTTGTCGATCAAGAAATCATGATCTGTATCCAACTCCCAAAACTTACAGTATATAACATAAAAGTGTTCATACGAGAAGTATCTGTAAATAGAAAAATATTATTAAATTAAATAAATAAGAACACGATCCTAGATGGCATGTCCTAAGCATACTAAGCATGTTTTATTTATAATATGCTTTGTTGACTGAAAGTGATCTATATTAAAAGATATATCTAGGTCAAGTATTGGTAGAACTACCTTAAAACTTTGTTGATGTCTTCTTCTTCATCAGCATGTTGCATTGCATCTATTAAGTTTCCACGCTTTAGCTCTCTCAGGGAAAGATGACCATTCCCAGATCTATTTATATAGTAGAATATTCTGTATATTACAGTATCAGCTGGTCCATTGCAATAAAATTGAAAGTTAGAAAATAATGCATATAATATAATGGTTACAAAGTTATACGAGTGAAAGTCAAAGCTCCAGATTAGGAGACGTTAAAGGCCCACACAGATTTATCCATGCCACATATTAGTATAGAATTTTTTGTTCTGACATAAGTATATCTACGATGACAAGTTGTAAAAATCTAAAGCAAATTGAACTATATATGCAAAATACAAAGCAGTTTGGGTAGAGATTTTAACATTCATAATCACTCAATGATCAACACATTTGAAAGAGGGGGGAGGTGAACCTTCTAGCAAAGTACCAAAGATCAAATATGTCAACAAACAAATCCAAATTGAGAAAGCGATCTACACCTTACTACTAGATAGAGAACAAACCATATCTGTCCTGAAACTCAGGTGTACTCTGTAAGAATTCCAATCCCGGATGAGTTGCCAACAATTCTCGGAGTAAAGGTTTAAAATCCTCCTGTTATCAAGGTACCAAACATTTTAAGGCATAAATGAGTATAAATTTAAATGATTTATCAAGATCCTTGACAGATGTTAATATCAATATCAATAATAACAAAATTAAATTCTAGAAACTATATTGACAGATTACCAACAATAGTTTCCATATTTTTATGCCATAAAAAAATAAATAAAATACTAGGCATTGACTGAAGGTAGACTTTGAATAGAAAGAACATGAAAAACATTAATAGGAAAAAAAAAATAATGATAAAGAAAATTGCACCTTAGTGAGGTAATTGAAGATCTGGCTGCTTTAAAATTGAAAATATCTGGGTTGCTATATCCATTGTCAACATGTTACCATTGATCCAATAATCAACAAATGCATTCCTGCAAACATGTTAGAAGAAAACATAAGACAACTTTATTTTTCTCTAATGCTGCTTATAACTTTCCATAAATAGCAACCTCCTTTAAAACAACTAGCACCCCAACAAGATTAAATATAGAATGTAGATAGAAATGAAGCTAAAATTCTCAGTGCCCAATTGCTTTGTGATTCTAAAATGATTTTGAAAAAATAAGTTACAATTTAAAAGTCAAAGTTGTATCTTAATATTTTTAATATTTTTTCGCAAGTTTGATTTAATATTCAAAATCTATTTCCTAAGTTCGAAACTACAGAAAACAGAGAAAATGACTATTTTTTTCATTTTCTGATTTTATGCCAACCAAATATGTTCTCTGAAAGTTTCTTGTTCTCATTGTACGCAAAAACAAATAATTGTATTGGTATCTAAACCAAACATGGTCCTCACTTTTAACAAAAAACAATAACTCAGATCTTAAAAAAATTCCTGAGCTCTGACCCAATTAGTTTTAGTAAGTGCTAACAAATTTATGGTCTTTGTATCCATCAAAAACAGTTAACCACTTAGATATTTGCCAATAAAAGTCTGTCAACCATTAAAAGCTTTACTTAAAGGAGCTGATGAAAGAGACAACCTATTACCTTTTGGGAAGATCCCATGATACCAAATGGCATAGATACCGGTTACATTTGACCCATAAAATAAGGAAAAGAAACTATTCATTTTCATCCAATGGTTTTAACTTTACCACCATTGTATTGTATGTAAGAATGGCCCATTCTAATAAGCGCAAAATATGAAGAGAACCGCAAGAGTGTTCCAAGAATCACATATAACTTACGGATTTGATCAAAATAACTTTCTTGTTTAAGTACCAATTGTAGATTAATGATTTTGTAAGATAAATTTAAAATGAAGATTAATAACTTTTGTTTCTCCAATAAGTTACATGTAAAATAGTTTAGACTAATATGACAGAATCTCCTCCAAGTTTAATTCTTCAAATTTCTACCACTTGATTCCCAACTTATAATCAGATTCAGAACTTCACCAAAGTTTTCTAATATTTATTCAAGTAGTCTAGAAGCATGAATGGTAGTGGAAACAAAAACAACACAGGGGAAGGGGGAGTATAGGACCAAAGGAGAGAGAAGAGAGATTGCAATTAAAAACTGCACCTAAACCCTTCAAATAACATAGTGAAAAACTTTAGATCTTAATTGTTCAAAGCAAAATAATGTAAGTATGGCTTATTTAAACACAAAAGGCCTTGCAGTATTAGCAAGATCAAGCTAAATAATCAGAAAGTTACTGCAAAGCATAAAAATTAAACAATAGTTGGCATACCTTGTGATATGACCAGTGTTATCAACATCTATCTTTTTGAAAAGAGCCGTGGAGAAGAAGGATGGTAGCTTGCAGATTTCCTTAGTAATTAATTTGAATTCTGACAATAAAAATAAATAAATAAAAGAAAAGGAAAAATTAGCAGGCCAGCAATGGAAAGAGCATGTATTGTGATGTTTACGCATATTGCACCTTGTACAAGCAGACCATCCGAGTGGCCATAGAAAAACTGATTAATCCGAAACAAACATTGTTCTTTTAGTTCACTTGGAGGAGGGCGGCCATTCTGAAAGTAAAACTGCAAGATTTCAAATATCCATATTAGAAATTATTTTACTTTACCCTCTATATACAATTTTAGCAAACCAAGCACAAAAAAAGATCACATTTAAGACAAAAAGTATAAAAATGACACCAAATCTTATTTTTCAATTCTTTTTCCACTTATTTTCTTGAATAAAGCACCCAAATTGGAAAAGAAACAGCGTTTTGCCAACCTGGGGTATCAACTCTCTGACTGGCTCACTAACTACTTTCAATGGAGAACCCAAATTTGAAGGGCCAGCCCTCTGTTTCATCACACGAGGGGAACCAGATGTGCTTCTCGGTGAAAGTGGAGGTGCACTGCCAGCAGGAAATAAAGAGGGTAACGGATTGGTTGAGGAAGCATGTGGGCTAGATGAGTTCCCAGTGACATTCAAGGGTCCTGCCTTTGCATCATTAAGCAATGATGTAACCTAGCCAAAAAAAGGACAACAATTAACCAAAGACATGACAGACACATGAGTTGAAGAAAAAGAATAAGAAACGGAGATGCAAATTCAAATATAAAATAAAAGAAGCAGAAAAAAAGTGCATTTCATACATAAAGTTATGTTAGTAAAGCCAAAAAAAGCTTTAAGGGTAAGTAACCAAACTCGGCAAGCTGGCTAAACTTCCTATGGTAAGTAACTAAACTCGGCAAGATGGCTAAACTTCCTATGGTAAGTAATTAAACTCGGCAAGCTGGCTAAAATTGACAGTCAATATTTAAGTGAGTAAGAACACCACCTTCAATAAATTTCAGGCTGAAAACTACTTCCAGGTAACTAAATCTTACCTCAATAAATTTTTTCATGTCATTTACATTGTCTAAAATTTGTTCAACCACCATTACAATTATACATACTACATTATTTTTGAGCTACAAGCCATATTGACGGTGAAAAATCTCGTTAGCTGAAAGTCCATCCTCGACTAAAATTTTGTTATTTTACTACAATCACTCCACCCAAACCCTTCCTCCACCAAATCTCACTACGTGAAATAGGAAGCCAACAAGTATTAACCGTCTCAATCAATTCATCAACAAATGAGATTCAGTGTATCGAAATGCACCTAAAACTCCTTAAATAAAAAACCAAGCAAACACAAAAACTCAGCAACTAATCATAAATCCTCAATATATCCATAATTTCTTAATTAACAACACAAATCAAACATATACACCAATTACATCTACTTATGTAGAACAGTGAGATTTAGAATACCAATTTATTAGCTTCAGGAAGCGAAAGCCATTGCTCAAAGAGCTTCTGTGCAAACTCCGGATTCGATTTGAGTGCCAACGGAGACATCTCCGGTAATTGCAATAACTCCGCATCCAAACACGTCATATCTCCGACAACACTTTCCATACTCGTTAATAAACCAAATCGATACGCATATATATTACTTCGTTCGAGTCGTTAGAAAACAAAACATAAGATAAAACCCTAAATGTTGCAAATCGAAGCTCGAAAATCTACTTTCTGAATGTCAACGAATCGATTGCGAAAAAATTTATAATTACAGAAAATTAATTATCAAAATAATGATATTTTAATGAAAATGTGGTCTTTGGAGTGAATGAAACCCTAGATCTTTGACAAATCCAGAGGCTCGTTATCTCCGTAGAAAGTGGTGGAGATGATGTGAGGTGATTGGAGAGAAAGAAAATGAGGGAAAGTTTGGGAAAATTAAAGCAAGATCGATGTGCGATTCAATAGAGTGATTTAAGTGAGAAAATTTAGGAAGAGATTTAGTTGAATAGTTGGAGAGATTTTTATTTTTTAATTTTTTTTAATTTTGTAAAAATGAAATAAAATTGCATCTGAAATGGTTGAACAAAGATGCAAGACACGTGTCCATGCGCTTGAAAATTTTTCGGCCTTTGATCACGTGATAAAAGCGTGTCGTAGGTACACTAATTAAGAGATACTTTAAGATACGTCCCTTCATATTTTGTCAATGTCAAACAGACTCCTATTATGTATTTGAAAAGTATTGAAAAATCTAATGATTTTTTATTGGGATATTTACTTGTAGTCAACTTTTTTAGAACCATACCAAAAAATAAAATTTACACAATTTCAAAATAAACATAAAAACCCAAAAGATAAAAAAAAAATTTATATTAAATATTAATTAAAAAACACTAACAAAATTATTGTTAAAATGATTTAGCTATATGTATTAATATCAGTTACAGTAGATTTCCGTCAACACATAGAAAGATTCAACATTGAATCTCCTTGCATGGTTTATGGTGGAAATATGTCAATATAAACATCAATAACTAGATCGAGTAATATTAGACGTATAAACAAATCTTACAAAGATTTTTATATAAATTGATGTGACTGAAAATAAATAGAAGAATGAATATGATGAAATCAATTTTTATATAAATCTTTATAAGATTTATTTGTACATCTATCATTATTATTTTGCTAAACTTAAAAAGGGAACTTATTCTCCCTTAAAAACAAGATGGGTTGTGGATAGACCTGACAAAACGGGTGGGTGGGCCGGGTACAAGTCGGGTCTCTCGGGTACGGGTCCAATACGGGTCGAAGTATACGGGTCCAAAATATTGGACCCGTACCCTACCCTATGCGGGTACGGGTGGACTCGCGGGCACCCGTTTTTCTCTCTCTAGGTTTTAGTTTTTTCAGTTTCACCCCTAATAGTTTTCAATTATGACAGTTATACCCCCAAAATTCCTGCAGTTTTAATTTTTTACATTTACACCCCCTAAATCAACTACTCTAAATTCAATTCAATTTAGAATATAAACAAATAAAAATCAAAATAAACGTGGGTTTATTGAATTTAGCATGTGGATTAAATTCAATAACCCAATAAGCAAAAACCACGCATGAACACAAACATTGAAGAAACAGGAACAGGTGTACCAACTTCCTTCGCTTTGCAACCACAAATTCTTAAGCTCTCTATACATCAAGGTTGTTTCTCTCCTTAATTACTTTTAAGCTTACCATTCACAATTGGAGTAATAACATCACAATTCTTCCTTGAGCCACCCACGACCTACTCATTCAATTTGCTAATTCAAATATAAGGATTTATTCTTCAGCTCTTTATTACTCTCAATCATGTCATGAGTACAAATTACAATCACAATAACAATAAAAAATAGGTATACATACCTCATCAAATTAACTATATAGAGGTATAAATAAAATCACAGACACATACTATAATCCTTTTCTATCACACCTCACAACCATGTGACATTAACACCTCTCAATAAACTACAATAATAAGCGGCCATCCACAACATAACATTCACCTGCAACAAAACAGACAAAATATTCTTAGTATTACACAATCAACCAAGCTTCATAATGAAATTTAGATGCCTTATCCGAAATTGAGCGCAAATATTTCTCATTTTGACCTTCGGCTATGAATAACCATGTGAAGGAGTTTATGGTCAATAACATATTTAACAATCCATTACTTGAAATCATTGCGTCCCAGGTTGCAAACTACATTTCCTCATTCATATTACAAATTTAACTCTCATAATCTACTAATGTCACTAAGTTCCTCTACCCAAATATAAATAAATGAAAAATAATGAAGAAAAGAACCATCAACTTTATTGAATGAAAACCATTTCATGTTATAACTGTACAGTGTTACCTTTATATCGTAAACGATAATCTACCCAAAGAACTCGCATCACGCACACATAAATATCAATTTATGAATTTTCATAACAATTAATTTAAATACAAAAATTACAATCAAGATTAATCAACAACTTAACCGTTGGAACTTCTTGCGCGAATTCTATAAATTATTCGACCCTTGCTTGTATCATAATGGTTTACTTCAACTTGACTCTATCTCCAGACTCCAGGTAATACACAAACAAAATTCTGCCTAATCTTTCCCGAAATATAACCAAGAATCAAGTCTTCATTATCTAAACGAACTCGAAACATACCATTGGGTAGTGACTAGTGACTCGTAATGAACCCTTCATGGACCCATTTCTCACCGCTCGAACCCTCTCCAAGACTCCTTTCACTCTTCTTGCTGTTTACCGCTATCGAAATCTTTGTAATCTTTACAAAACCTTCATTTAAATTGAACTTCTCTCGTCTGTTAAATAATAAAAAAACAAAAATCGTTAAATGAAACGCTAGAAAGATTTAAACAAGTTAAAATGAAGAGAGGAAGATTGCGTACTCGATGGGAGAGGGAGTAGGGAAAAATTGTTTTTAGAGAGGAAGGAGCAGAGGAGGAGATGGACGATGGAGATTGCAGTAGAGATGAAGCATTTTGAGTCTAATTTTGAAACCCTAAGGAACTGGAAAGAGGGAAATGAACTGTGAAGGTTTCGTAATACCGACCGAGGAGATGGTGACAGTGAGAGAGAGGACTAAGGAGATGGTGAGTTGCGACTTGCGACGGTGAAACTTGAGAGAGAGGAGATCAGAGATGGCGACGATGGGATGAGAATGAGATGAGAGTTAGAGACTTGAACTGTCGAACAGATCCTAAAATTTAGGGATTTCATTTTTTTTTTTTTTTTAACAGGTACCGCAGGTTGACCCGTATAACCGATTAAATATCGACAGGGCAGGTAGATACGAGGGTTCATAAAAACGGGTCTAATACATTAGACCCACACCCTATATTTTTTACTTGATATTGTTCGATATGTGAAAATATGAATATAACTACATTTAGGGAGTGTTAAATGAAATAAACCAATTTTAAAATCTCTTCCATATTAACCATGCAACTTCCCTTAATGACAATAGTACCCTTATATCCTCTTATATCTTGCGGAAGGGAGTAAAGGGAAAAAATTTCCTCACTCGTAATTTTCATCAATTTTGTTTTTAAATTACAAGAGGGAAATAATTTTTTCACTAGTATAAGGAAAAACTTGAATCATCATTAGATGACCTAATGATAAAAGAAAAAAGAATATACTTTATGAGCTATTACGTTCAAGTATTTCTAAGTACTTAATAAGAGTGACCTATTGAGACTCTTATTTGATGATAGACAATTCGAACCCTAAAGACTTAATTAATGTACGTGCAAGCTAAGTTCGAGCGATGAAAAAAAATAAAATAAAAAAAACAAACTGTTACTTGTAATATTACCCATTATTTAAAAAAAAAAAAAAACAAGTGCATAAAAAGGTTTTCCCCTTATTTGTAATTTATGAGGATCAATAAGATAAAATTGATGTAATGACGTTTTATCTTCAATCTTCACGATATACTACAGAATATTTTAAGCAAATATTTGCAATAATAAACCTAATCATTAACAATAAATCATAATCTAACTTATTTATCTACAACAAATGATAATCTAGCTTATAGATTTTTAAGCTTTTAAAATAAATAGGATGTAAGCAAATTTATCAATTTAACCTTCCATTATTGGCTTCACATAAATCAAGGATGAGAATATATCCTTGATATTGTTTGTTTTGTTATTTGAGAAATATTAGTGTATTTTTTAATTACTTTTAGACCCATTAAGTTTATTAATTTCATTAAATACCTCCCAAAAAAAAGTTTAAAATTAACAAAAACACCCCCTCCACCCATCCATACTTGCCAGATTCCGACAACCACCGATGGTAGCCGAATACTGTCATAATAATAACCTAGCGATCGGAACTGACTAGTAATTCACCGATCTGGCTGAAAAATGTCGATCGCCAGTCGAGAAATGGCCCGTCATTGACCATATCTTTGACCACTTTGTCAGCGGAGATTCGCCGAGATCCGCCTTTTTCGACCAGATCCATGGTGGATTTGGCCGAAAAGGCCATATCGACACCATACCCGTCATATCCAATTTGTCTGCATCGTAATGCCATTTTTCCGCCGATTAGCGGTGATGGCGAATACAGCTGTGGGTGGGTGGGGGTGTTTTTATCATTTTACAAAATTTTTATATATTATAATGTTTAGTTAAATTAGCAAACCTAGCAAGTTTTTTGGTAAATTTTTAAATTTTACCTCGTAATACTCTTATTCAACTACCCAATATTATTATCAAAATCCTATCCTAAAATAATAAAAAAAGGGACCCATAGGATTTATAATAAGGATTGCCATCCCCATCCTTATCCCTATTATTGATATTTCCAAATTGCACAATTTAGGGACCCAACGAGGATATGCAAATAGGGAAAATAATCTTTGTAGGGGACTCGATTTCCAAACAAACATATATAAATAAAATGTATTTTTTATTGTAATTTATATTTGACCATTTTAAAATCATTTTTATCTAATATTCAAAAGTAAAATGACCAAATTATAATATTATTAATAATTAACATACATATTAAAATATTATATCCTAATTTATACATAAAATAAAAAACATAATCAATAATTGTATTAAACATTAAGGAAAAACTTAAATTTCCATTTATAATAACATTTTCTTTTTATAACCAAGATGTCTGAACTTAGCTTACGCATATCTCAACTAATCTTTGGGAGAGATTAGTCACACATTATCACGACCTTCCACTTAAATTGTGGATGCTTAAATGAGAATCGAATCTGAAACCGTATATCTAGTCCACATAATCCCCTAATTTG
The DNA here is from genome assembly GCA_026225825.1 of Pistacia integerrima. Classification (NCBI taxonomy): domain Eukaryota; kingdom Viridiplantae; phylum Streptophyta; class Magnoliopsida; order Sapindales; family Anacardiaceae; genus Pistacia; species Pistacia integerrima. Next base: position 8,052,370 of record CM047748.1, read on the forward strand.
TCCTAATTATCTAAGTTATCCACGGAATTTACATCAATAATTGGTTATTTTGCCAAAATACACCCAAATGCTTTTATGATAATATCACAAGAAAATTTATTGTTTATGCAACCCCAGGGGATTATATTCTTAGTAATAATAATAAATTTATGCTAAAAATTTGAGATGTTTAAATAATTCTTCTAAAATTGTAGAGACTTTTTAAACGATTTCATTCTAAAATAATAAGAAAACAAATAAACTTTTTAGATGCTTTTCAAATTGTTAACCAAATTAATTAAGAATAAATAAATCAATAGGTTTGGAATTATAAACTTTGGTAAAGTCAAAGACTTTTCGTATTCCCATTTTGCCCCTTTTTCTTTTTGTTTCATTTCAAAGTAAAGTTGTTATTTATATATATACATATATATTACAATATGTCTAAAAAGTGACCTAAAAAACAAAAAAGTCAGTAACAAAAAGGAATTTGACCACCAAAGTAAAATAATTAATTTTAAAAAAAATTAATAAATATTTGAAATTGGAAAATGAGTGTAGGTAGTATTTTACTATTTTATTAGATAAATAATTTTTGTTTTCCTAAATCAAACAAATTTACTTGGTTGCCCTTATTCTAGTTACTCGGCAAGCCTAACGGTAGGGTGCTTTTAGGGATTTTAAAAACACTGCGTGTTAACTGAAATTTCCCTAAATCGAAAGGTGTAAAGAGAATTTTCAGCAGAAAAGAACTGAAAAAAGCTGTGGCTTTCACTCTGCCCTCCGGTGAAGTTGATTTTCCTATACGTTTCTGTGCTGCCAAGCAAGGCCTACAACGAAAGATGAGCAAGAAATCAAATTCCGAAGCTTTTACTTCGGATCTTCTGAAACAATTTGAGCATATTTTGGAATCCGATCCGCTTCTGTAAGTAACACGAACCCTTATCTAGGCATTGCTGAATTAGCTAATTTCAGAATCTCGACATTGAAAGAATATAGCTTGTTTTATGGTAACTTGCATTCGTAGGGATTATGATTTAGATTATACAATTCCATGTAAATTCTAGACTGTACTCGATTATAATTTTAAAAATTTAGCTCAATATTCGACTTGTTTCGCCTTCGGTTCATTTCCATGTGTTTTAATTAGTATTGAAGTGTTAATGGTTTTAGTTTTTATAATATTGTTTTATTTATTTATTTATTTTTAATTATAAATTGATTTTGGGACTTTGTTAGATGAATATGCTATTTCCCTAAATTTTTAAAATTTCTTAATTTAGTGCTGTTAATTTTTTATTGTGTTCTGCAATAACAATTTTAGCAAGGAAGTAAACTATACATGTCATGTATGCTATGCGCTACAATTGTGCTCTGTCATCTTCTTTATATGTTTCCTCTTATGTTGTTAGAAGATAATATTGTAGATTCTCAATGTTTATCTAGATTATCTTTTGAAAATTTCTCAAAAGTTTCAATTTTGTTGGCCGTGTATGAACTCAGTGACGAAGTAGGGTTCATTCACCCATCGCAGTTTGTCGCATTGAAAGAAGAGGTGGGTGGTTCCCTCAGCTCATCCGAAGGTGGAGTTCTCCAATCACAAGATGCTTTAGAGAATGGAAATTACTAATTTCTGGAATAGAGATCATAAGTTGGGCATTTCGACGCAAATTGTTATTTCATTGTACAAGGCAGCTAAAAATGCATTCATGGCTGCACATAGACAATATAAGACGTCGAACGACGAGACTCTTGAAATTGAAGTTTTGATTCATAGCAGGGCTCTTTTGTTGCTTAGCTGTGATTTTGGCACTGCTTGGAATTCCAGGTTCTTCCCTTTGCTGTATTTGCTCTTTCCTTTACATTTTCTACAGTTTTTCTTTTTTCTTCACTTAAGAGGTAGGCACTCCATGTGATACTTTCATCACTTGTCAAATGCTAGTAAAGCCAGTTCCTCATTCTCACAATTAATCCCTTCCTTTCCTGCCCAAATGGAGCTCTTCTATCGTTTAATTGCAATTAGGTTCACCATTAAATTAATATAGTAGTTTTCAGTATTTCTCAACTTCATTATATCAAATTCCTTTTTGTCTCCAACATTCATTTGGGTTAATGACTATTCAAGCATTTGGACCTTATATAATCAGTGTAAATGAAGATTCAAGGGCTGTTTGAGTAAGGGGGACAGGGATTGACTTATGGCATGATCAATAAATTTTAGTGTAAGTTTTTGCTTGTTTTGAATATGAAGCCAAGTTGTATTTTTGTGTCATACAGGAAGTTAATTGCATCAAAGAAGCAGCTCCTGCCAATATTTATGGATGAACTTCGTTTGTCAGCTCTTGTTCTATCATACTCACCCAAAAGTGAACAGGCTTGGAGCCACAGGTTATATCACTTATATATGTATTAATTTTATTTCATTTTTCTGTAAGCAAAGTATTTGGCATAAGTATCAGGTTTGTGTTCTTGAGACTACCTCTGTGACAAAAAGAATAGCATCAAGACTTGATGAGAAATACACAGTGCATCTTGCTTGTTCTAAATTGTCTGTTGCCCCCCTCCTCTGCTTCCTTCTCTTTCCTTTTGACTTTTTTAATAGCTGTCCACCTAAATATAAGTCTGAATATGTGATTTTTTTTTAAATTAACTTTTTTATTTCATAATAAATTTAAGTGTAACCAGCCATGCTAACTCATATATCAATTATTTTCAGGCGGTGGGTAATCAATATGATTTCTGGAAGATGCTCAACTCTGCAAGAGATAATTGATAGAGAATCTGAGCTAGTGGGAAAAAATTGCCGAGGTTTAAATTCAGTCCAGGAACTGAATACTATTATATTATGAAGGTTTATTAACTTTTCAAATTGAAGAGTTCTATTATTGCATATGTTGCATTTTAATTTTAATATCAAGAGTTAGCAGGTTGCCTTGATTCATTTGTCTCTAAGTAATGAGCCATATCAAATAGAGGTAATCTTTGGCTATTTGCAGTTGCCCACATATACTGGTAACTAAAGTAATGACATATGTCATACCTTGTTGTTCAAGTATTCAGTGTTGTAAGATGATGAGGGAGAGTGGGGGAAAAGGCATCCTTAATCTAATTCTGAATTTTTTTTTAAATTTTTGTAGAGTTCAAAAATGAACTATCGTGCTTGGAATCATCGTTGTTGGTTGGTTTCCTACATGACAAGAGAACAGGTAAAAGTCTGAGGTTGTTTTATTGCGAAGTCATATAATAGATACTTGTTTGTTAGCTTTTATATTCTCAAAAGGTCACTTCTCTTATAATTAGTAAATCTTTTTTGTTTCCTATTATTTTCTAAAATTTCTTGTGCCTTCAGGTGCTACATGAATTGAAGAAATCCAGAAATTGGGCTGGGTTGCACGTTGCTGATAATTCTTGCTTTCATTATCGCAGAGTGAGTTCTTGTCTTACACATATGATCTGATGTTAAAATGTGAGTTAAATGCCCAAAGAGGAAACAGTTTGTTGGTTACCCAGTTAAAGACCAATGAGAATAACATTACTATAACATTTACTATGAACTTTTAGTTGCTGCGCTATTGGTTTTAAATTTATTTTTCCTCTTGACAATATACTAGATCCTAAGTGGATGTCCTTGGGTGCACACCAAATTATTGTGTTCTATGATATTCTTCATATAGAATTTTCATGTGGGAGGAATATAAATTGTTATGGCTTTTGCTCATGTTCATTAAGGAGGATGAAAGTCAGATCAGGACATAAGGTTTTTAACAAAGAAGATGAACTTGCTTAAATTTAAGATATGAATGACTTAGAACGTGTCCCCATAAATTGAAGCATAAGCTAGGGCATGAATAATATGATAAAATTCTTCTTGTCTCTTACAATCCAAATTTTCATTGATTTGCAGAGGTTAATGCTTATGAACTTAGAGGGTGTCTGCCACTCTCAAGAAAATGATTCTTCTGGTTACAATGTCAAAACTTATCAAGTCTGGAAGGTATAATAACTCAGGATTTATGTTCAATAGCAATTTTTATCAATTTTAATTATCTTACAATCTATTCTGCTCTGTATGTGCATCTGTTTTGTGTGGGCACGTTTTTGTTGTTGAAAGTTGATACCTTTTTAAATAAAAACTCCTTTTCATGAATAACACTATCCCTATATTGAGTAATCTCTTTTGATTTAAGGAAACATTTCGTTTTTGTTAACAGCTTCTGAGGGTAGGATCATAATTTAGTAACTGCAGAGTGCAGGAATGAAAAATATGCAATTGCAACACTTGTGTGTATCCTAGTATTTCTCTTTACATTCCTTGAACAGAAAATGAGCCTGCTATTTCAATTTTTTTTGCTGAATCCAATGATTTATTAAGCAAATTCACCTTACGGAAGTCCTAGTGCACCCAAAGGGAAAAAAATATTTAACAGTTGATTCTTAACTGGTTTTTGGTTAAAACTTGTGTTGCTCCCTGCTTATACTCTATGCTAAAACTTTAGTTTGTTTAACCTCTTGATACTGTTGCTCTGACAGGAAGAGCTTGATTGGAATGAAGCTTTGATAAAGCGCTATGTTGGGAGAGAGGTGTGACACGCTTTGCTTCCTTCTATTTTCCTTTTACCCTTTTCAGAAAGAGGAGACAGGATCACTGGTTTTGACAACCAGAGACTTCATAATCGACTTCTAGATTTCATATTGTGAAGATTTGAAATGCCATAAGCTCTCATCATATTTTTTGTGTATGGTATAGGTACTCAAAATGAGAATAAGACCTCCAGCTTCTACCACTATAGTCATCCAAATTGTGGCTTTATAACAGTGATATGTTGTGAACGTGTGGTTGAAAAAAAAGGGTTTACTATATTGTCATTGTTAAGTTTCCTACATGCTGTGGTCTTAGGAATAATTGACTTTAAAAACAGCCTTGCATGATATAAGTGATTAAAAAGATTTATGCAAATTTTAGAACTATATTAGTATTAACCTCTTCTTAACAGTAATGTATTAAATATTGAGGCACTGGATTTACATGGTTTCATTTCTTATTGAATCAAATGCAACCTGTTTTCTGGGTAGAAGACACAGTTTCAGTGTTATAGATCTTAATTGTAGACTTGTATTTCACCACTCCTCTTGATGAATAAACTCTTCATTTGAAGTATTTGTTTTTCACAGGCTCTGTGGCTTCATCGCCGTTTCCTCTGCTTGTATTGGATAAGACATATTACAGCCAATCTCCTTGGCATCTCATGCCAGTCTGAACCAAAATCCAGTGTAGATAATGACATTGATAGCTTTTTGGACCATGAGCTTTGTCTCTTAGACTCATGTTCTACTGTTCCTGATGATGACTTCGAGGATTTCCAAGCACAAGCAATACATTCTGCTACCTACATGTTGTGGTTAACCAAGGTAATACAAAATCTCCTTTTAGTATTGTTTGAAGAGGTCACCGGTCAGATGCTTAATCATTAGTTCTATGTGCATCAGCAAATCCCCAAGTCTCGGGGGATTGATCTTCAAGATAAGCTAGCAGACCTGACAAGACTGCTGAGCAAGGCCTTGCCCAGAACGGTCTTCCCTGTGGGATTATTTGGTGGACAACCATTGTGAGCGAGAGAACTAGACCTTAGCAATTCATAAATATAGCTGTCCTTTTTTTGGTTTTCCCACTATGGAGAGATTGTTTTTATATTTTCATTTGTTGTAACTTACTTATTTGTAACATATTGTTTGCTTACATGGATGAGCTTCCCAGTTGAATATGGTGTACACTGTGGATCATCTGCTAGTTATGAAATAAAGTAAACTGACTTTTTCCCACCCAAGGTTTGCCTTAATAACACTTTTTCCACCGAAAAAGTTTTCAAAATATTTCTTTCCCTACTCAAAGTTAATATTCCGTTATTACTCAAAACTGATTCCAACGGTAAAAATTTCTCCGTAACACCATTTGAACCTTCGATCTCCTCTCTACAAAACCTCTTTTACTTTAGTATCTAATTTCTTACCGATTATTGGCCATTGCAAAACTAGAGTTTTCCATTCTTAGTTGATTTTTGTTGAGATTCTGACGGTGAATATTCAATCGCTTACCATTATTCGATCCATTGACCTTCACTATACAAAAACTCTTCTATCCTGACTCTTGGTAAGCTCGTTGAACACCAGTTGAAAAAAGTGAATTATATTTTGGGTATTAATCCAAATATAAACGTTGGGTTGAGAAAATGGTATTTTGAAATTTTTTAGGTGAAAAAGTGTTGTCAAGGGCAAATCTTTGGGTGGGAAAAAGTCATTTACTCTTATGAAATATTTTGTTCTCCCCATGAGGTCTTCAATGTGTTCCTTTCAAGTGTTTCTCTGATTCAGTTCTTTTCATACTTATGAAGAGAAGTTAAAATTTGAAATTGTGGTAATTCCACCTGGAAACTGAACCCGCTGAGACAAAACTCTAACCGAATCCAACGGACTCAAACTCAAGTTCTTGGAGCTTAGATTGTTGACACCCTCATTTTAATCAAAAGCCAACTCAATTTTTTTTTTTTTTTGTTTTTTTTGGATATTTGGAGGTGTTCGGGTTAGTTTGTGCCTATTTGAACTAGTTCTCTAAGATCTTAAAATAAGCGGCTTGGTAAGCCTCCCGGTGATTATCACTTATTAGTAGTCGTGGGGAAAATTCAAATTTAGAATATTTTGAATAATATATTCAAGAGTTCCCAAACGAATCGTCAAACTACCTTAAAGGTAATTTAAAGTTAACGGTTAGATTAAGCCTCCAATGATTATTAGTAATAGTAAAGCCAATTCAGTTTCCAAACTTTAAATGAATGAAATTAGCAGACTACAAAATAATTGAATTTTAATCTAAAATATAAAAATCCCATTTAATGAAAATGAAGTGAAATTCATTAATTATATAAAAAATAAGATATCGATTAACAAAACCCAACTATAATTTACCCGGATAACAGAACATTCTGACCCGACCCGTTATCCATATATCTTTGTGGCTCCTAATCCTTGAGGCATGTCTCAAAATCCAAAGTGGATTCTATGAACAACTCAAAAATACACTTCACTTCAACTTCAACCGCCAAATTTTCTTTGAGTTCTGGTTCTTATTTTCTCCATACAAATTCTCAGGTACTTTTTCTCACTCTTCCATGAAAATTAAATGCCCAAAACTCTTTCAAAATGTCACTATTTTCAGCTGAACATGTTCCTCACAACCTCCTCTTTACCACCCTACAACTGAAAGCCGCTTCACATTCACACCAAGGTACTGTAGTGAGTTGCGTAAACCCTCAATCATAATGAAAAAAGTCCCAACTTTAGAAACCCACAAAGGGTCAGGGTTTCTGCTGAAACAAGACCAACCCATTTGTTGTCTTTTGATGTGAAAGAGACCCAGTTCATGAAACTTCTTAAGAGGTCCTTGAAGAAGGGAAAATATGATGAGTCACTCTACTTTCTTGAGTGTATGGTTATTAAAGGTTGTAAACCTGATGTTATTATTTGTACAAAGCTCATTAAAGGGTTGTTTCAGTCAAAAAAGAATGAAAAGGCTGTTAGGGTGATGGAAATTTTGGAAAAATATGGTGAACCTGATGTGTTTGCATATAATGCTTTGATTAGTGGTTTTTGTAAGGCTAATCAGATTGAATTTGCTAATAAAGTGCTTGATAGGTTGAGAGGTAGAGGTCTTTCACCTGATGTTGTCACTTCTAATATAATGATTGGGAGTCTTTGTAGTAGAGGGAAAGGTTGAGTCCGCTTTCAAGGTTTTTAATCAATTACTGAGAGATAATTGCAAGCCAACTGTGGTTACCTACACAATATTGATACAAGCCGTCATGCTTAAAGGTGAGAATGATAAAGCTACGGAGCTTTTGGATGAGATGCTAGCAAGAGGGCTGAAGCCAGATATATTTACTTATAATGCAATTATTAGGGGAATGTGCAAGAAAGGCATGGTAGATCAAGCTTATGAGTTTATTAGGAGCTTAAAATCTAGAGGTTGTCAGCCACATGTTATATCATACAATCTATTGTTACGCGCACTTTTGAATGATGGGAAATGGGATGTAGGAGAGAAGCTAATGAGTGAAATGATTTCCACTGGTTGCGAGCCTAATGTTGTTACATATAGCATTTTGATTAGTTTACTCTGTCGTGATGGCAAAATCGAGGAGGCGGTGAATGTACTAAAGGTTGTTAAGGAAAAGGGATTAACTCCGGATGCTTATAGTTATGATCCAATAATTGCTGCATACTGTAAAGAGGGGAGATTGGATCTGGCTATTGAATACTTGAATTATATGATTTCTGATGGTTGCTTGCCAGATATAGTGAACTATAACACAATTTTGGCCACTCTCTGTAAACATGGCAATGTTCATCAGGCTTTGGAAATCTTTGACAAGTTGAGTGAAGTGGGTTGTCCTCCCAATGTGAGTTCTTACAACACAATGTTATGTTCATTGTGGAGTTCTGGGCATAAGATTAGGGCGTTAGGAATGATATCAGAGATGCTAAGCAAAGGGACTGAACCTGATGAGATTACTTACAATTCACTTATATCATGTTTGTGCAGAGAAGGATTGGTATATGAAGCTGTCGGGTTGTTGGTGGACATGGAAAGCACTAGGTTCCAGCCAACGGTTATTACTTATAATATCGTCATTCTTGGATTTTGCAAAGCGCGCAGAATCGAATGATGCCATTGAAGTATTAGCAGCAATGGTTGCGAAGGGATGCAAGCCGAATGAAACCACTTATGTATTGTTAATACAAGGGATTGGTTTTGCTGGATGGCGAGCTGAAGCTATGGAGTTGGCCAACTCCCTTTTTACTATGCTTGCTGTTTCTGAAGATTCTTTCAAACGTTTGAACAAAACCTTTCCTTTACTTGATGTATACAATGAAATCACTTAATTGGATTCCAAGAACTAGCTTCTGTCGATCTATCTTCACATATCTTTGGAATATACTGTTTTGGATATAGAATTACTCTGTCTTGCTTGATTGTCATCACTTCTGTTTCAACTTTCAAGGCAAAGAAGATTCTGACAAAAAAGATAAACAGAAGGCAAGTATGTTTGTCTCAATTAAAAGGGTTTTTCTATTGTAACAAAATATTCTACAACCCAAAAACCAAAACCTTTTCAGTGTCCAAACTCTAAATGACAATAAGAATATATTAACAGTAAGTTGGAACCTAGCTTGACAAGTTGTAAGGAGTACATACACATAATTAAACCAAATGTGAATAAATTTGATACAAAAGTAGCTCCAAGAAGATTTCATTCCAAAATCAAAGGTCGAGAAAGTAACTTCTGGGCAGGTTTTTGCTGTGGGCTAATACATCCATCTTTTCCCTTTCATCTAATTCAGTCAAGCTACAATCTCCTGCATCAGCCTCCTGCGCTTTATCTCTCGCTTTTGCAGATGCATTAAAAATACGGGATAAAAATTGCTTCACAAGCTAATCTTACAAACTTTCTCTTGCAACTCCGATGTGACAGTTTGCAAATGGGTAAGTGGGACTCATAACGAGCAGACGAGATCTATTTACGAGCTGACCAATTGCGAGCTGTCACATCGGGATTGTAAGAGAAAGCTTGTGAGATTGGTTTATAACTTGTAAGTGTATTATTACCTTAAAAATATGTTACTTTGCTTTGTATTTGTTGTTACGTGACATCTGCGACTGCTTGTTATCTCCAGTGATTTGTCATCCAGAGTTCAGAGAATGAAATCTGGGCTAAATTTGTGCTCAAGAAGGACAGGATTCACAAAATTTTGCAGACAAATTTAGATAGTCATGACTCTAGCATTTCCGTAGTGACTGTCAATATAGTCTTTATCTCAGAGATTACTCATTCAACATGAGCAATATAAGCATCAACTACTCATATCTGTAATATCCATCTAATCATTTGCAAAAGCAAAATAATAGTACAGCCGTTATGGCGTGTGCAGCCAGCACGATTTCTGTCATTACGTGCGACCTGCATATAAAGGGCCACGTCATTCTTTCTTCTCATTTTGAGCCTTTCTCAAAACACTCATTTGTTTCAACAATGGCTATGGCTTCTCTCACGAACCTTCACAGGAAGAAGATTACAGTCATGGCTGCTCCATAACGTCATCGTCACACTCCCACTTCCCTTTCTTTAGGCACTCGATCGCTAACCCAGAGCCGCTCTTTGAAACTTTCAACTCTTTGCTCAAGCTCAACCGCAGCTCCCTCTCAAAAAACCCATGGACTCAAAAGTCTGTAAGAAAATTATAGATGAATTGAATCAACTTTTAATCAAACAATATGAATAGAGTTTAGTAATAATCAACAATATCCCAAAATCATAACACAGATTATAGAATACATAATAAATAATAAAGGGTTATAGACAAACTTGTGTGTGTTATGATTTTTTATTATTGAATTCTTTACAGAAGAATCTGCGGGAAGCGACAGAAAGCATAGATATTCCTTTCCAATTACGCATGCACAAAATAACGACTATTGAATGGGTTTTAGTGAATTATCTCCGGATAATCGAATAGTTTGATAGAGACTCTTAAGTGTATTATTTAAAATATTTTGAGTTTAAATCACTCCTTGATTGTTAATACGGGTAATTATTAGAGCTCTTATCTGACCGATAGTTTCAAGGTCTCGAGAGATTAGTTGAAATACGTCTAAACTGGCTCAAACACCTTCGACCGTATAAAAAAAAAAAAAAAAAATTGGTTTAGTGGTTTAATTAGCGTTTGGAAAGGGGATTTAACCCACCCATTAAAGGACCAATAAACTCAAAAACTCATTATAGGCCCAAGCTCACACTAATCATCACCCAGATTATTATGATGAGTAATGCTACAGTCACCGAAATAGTGCACCGAATTCATACACCGAATAACGTGACAAAATACTAACTGTTGATTAATTTTAATTTAATATTAATTAACGATCAATATTTTATTACATCATTCGATGCATGAAGTTGTTGACTGTATCTTTTCCGCATTATGATAAGGTGTACTGGGCAATCCTGATCACATAAAACCGATTAGTTTATCTCATTTGAAGTTTGAACTATAGGCTTACCCGATTTTGAGTAAAACAAAATTATAATGTTAGCCCACAACATGAAATTTTTTAACGAAGTCACCTCAAAAGCATCTCTCAAAACCTGTGTTTCCCCACTGATATACTTATATAAATCAGGCGACCGTGGATTTTCAGAATTGAAATCAACAATTCTATTCCTTTTTGGCCAAGTAGATGTTTGTATTACGTGATGCACAAGTGCCAGCAAATTTTTTTTTTTTTTTTTCTCGTTTTGATAATTGTATGGAAAATTTGAAATATAGTTCTAAATTAAATTTGATTGTTTCAATAAATACACTCAATACAAAAATCCCCAACACACGTTCTGCGGCAGGATCTTGCGTTGAACCTTGTATTGCACTCTTGTATATATATTTGATTATTGAATGAAAAGTCTGTGCGGCCACACTTTTTCTCCTAAGTTCGTCCCTGTTTTCCTTCCACTTTATAATGCTTGTTCCTTCCTTAATCTTCACTTCTAAAATTATAAAACCAATAAACAGACCTAACAATAATGAGAGTACCAACAGACCTGCCCAAACGTTTTTGAGCGGGATTAACGCAATACCATCTGCTTCCTCATCTGAACTAGACTTGGTAATCTACTCGACGATCTTGAAGAAAACGAACGTCCACCCATCCTACCACCGGAGCGAGCCAGTGCCATATCACCACCATGCATGATCATCAAGGACAACAAAGACAAAATCATCACTGCCGCAGGAATTTTTAACCACTTTAACGTTTTCACCATAGTGTTTTCAAACGGGCTCTGTTTTTTCTGCGTAATAATATATCAATGAGTCCGAAAATATTCCCTTGCCATTAGAAAATTTAGCTCACAATGAGTCCGAAAATGTTCAAGCCATTTAAATGGAATGCATATCTCGACGTGGTGGAAAAGCAGCTAACATCATATTCCTCATCAAAAGAATGATTTAATTATGGATTTTGTGGGAGTGGCTGCTTCTGCAGATGGAACAATTGCAATTGCAAATGGGTGAATGGACAAAAATTGAATAAAGATAGGGGAAAACACATTTTGAGAACGTATATTTTGTGAACCTTTCAGCAAAACACTGATATCAAGATTCCAGAAAGCATCTAATAAGATTGAGGTTTGCTTAAATACTTCTTCAATCTAATGTGGTACCTTCTTTAAGAACCTTCCATTCTATCAACTTTTGACACAACTTGCTAGCCTCTTCTGCCATTCCAGCTTCGGCTACACTTTTGAGTATAGTGGAATAGGTTGCTTCATCTGGCTTGGATCGACGTGAGATCATTAATTCTAGAACTTGTATTGCCATATCCAGCTTCTTACTTCTACATAATCCATGGATGATCATCTTGTAAGCACTATCTGTGATCCTATGGCCTCTTTTACCCATCTCCCTCAGTATCTCTACTGCTTCCTCAACTAGATCTGCCCGGCAAAAACCCCAAATCAAACAACGATGAGTAATATCGTCAGGAATGATCCCATTCTGCATCATTTGACCATATAATCTCATTGCTTTCTCCATAGAACCCTTTTTAGCCAATCCATTAATCACTGTATTATAGGTGATCAAACTAGGAGAACAATAACTGCCGTTCAACAAGTGAAGTAATTGAAGAGCTTCATCTACCATTCCCTCTTTACAAAGAGCATCTAGGAGAGTATTATAAGTTACAATATCAGGCAAACAATTCTTGGAAACCATTTGATTATAAAGGTTGATGGCACGATCCAGAAGCCCATATTTACACAAACCATTGATCAAAATGTTAGAAGTGATCACTGTCGGATGATGAGAGGTTTCATTCATGATTGCAAGAATCTTATCTACTTCATCCCAACACCCACGGCTACTGAGAGAATGGAGGAGTGTGTTGTAAGTTACATCATTGGGCTCCAATCCACGAGAAAATACATTGTAAATGACCATCGCTATATCCTCATATTTCCCTTGTCTACAAGTGAAATTAACAAGCAAATTGTAGATAACAATATCAGGGTAACAGCCCTCAGTAGTCATATCTTCCAATACTTCCATAGCACGTACTGTTCCACAGTGCTTGCACACTAACTCGATGAGAACAGTGTAGGTAATCAAATACGGAGGACATCCCTTTCTCAGCTGCTCTTTCCAAAACCCAATAGCCTGCTCAAATTTGCCATTATCAAACATGCTGCGAAGTATCGTGTTATAACTAATCACATCCGGTGCACAACCACTCAGGCTCATCTCGTCTAAGAGACTAATGGCAGATTTTATATGTCCTCTCCTACAGAGGCCACGAATCATCATATTGTATGTAATAATATCTGGAATCCCACCAGACATAACCATGATTTCAAGGACCTTGGAAGCTTCATCTATCCGATCAGATTTAACAAGGCCACGGATTAAATTTATGCAAGAACGAAAGTCAGGAATTTGATTACGACGTGCCATTAAACCAATCAACCTTGCTGCCTCAGTTATCTTTCCACTGATGCGTAGATTGTGAAGGATTTTATTGTTGGTTTCTTCATCATTTGTAACAAAGGGCCCATCTGAAGATGACAATGAAGAATTTTGAGGCTTTCTTGTAATCATCTTCCCTTTGATATTTTTATTAGCACCCAATACATCACTTTCTGAGCTCCATTTGTCTCGGTCAACTTCATTAACTCTGTCAATGTAAACACTTCCAGGCAGTCCTTGGCACTTTAAATAGAACATGTTTCTTTCTGCCACAAGATCTCCTCTCCGTAGAAAACAAGATCGAATTTTGTGATCACACTTAATAGAACAATTTAAGTGAATAGAAGATGCATTCATAGTTGAAAAGCGACCAATTCCACATTTCAGGTCAACTTGTTTCAAGCTATGCAAACAATGAACCTCAACTCTAGAATTTGGTGGAACAATTGCACAGTCCATCTCCACTGCCCGCTTGACAAATGAATTCTAACAAATTACTAAGCAGTACTTACCATGTTTAGTAACCCAAAATTTATCAGAGCTAAAATCCGTTTCTCATCAAAAATAAAAATGATGAGTGTTTATGTTCTTATTACCAAGTTTCCACCTATCTTGAAGAGTTTCCAGTGATCATTGTTCAGCTTCCTCCCCTTCTAAACGAGATGAGCAGTCTACCTGTCAGAGTTCAGGTCAAAAACATTAACCAAGAAAATTCCCTAAGAGTTATTCTAAATAAAAATTAAAAAAAAAAACTGACAACATGGACCAGAAACATCTAGCCAAACTACATATGTAACAAACTGCAGATGGTTAATTCACGGAAATCTGATTAAAGTAGAAATCACAATCGGATGCCCACTTCAAACTGCAGATGGTTAATCACTAAGTTCTTGACACCAAACAATTTCAAATTTCCATTTCAGAAAATTACAATCGGATGCCCACTTCAAATTTGAATAAAAGTAATATAACAATTAGAGCAACAGACAGCAACCAAGAGAATCTCTGGAGCCCGAAGTTCAATTCTCAGAAATCCAAACAAATATGTCACTAATTTCCTACAAATATGTACCATTTAATCCTACAGATATAACACGTCTGAAACTAGCAAACATCAAAACCAAGTTTAAATAATACAAATACACTACAAATGAATCATAAGAAGCCGACTAAAAGACGGCAACCCTTCATCTCCAAGTTTTTAAAATATGCAGTCTACTCAAAAAATTAAAATTCTGAAACATTCAATGTTCAGTATGCAGGAAAATAACATTATAATCATTATTTTTTTATAATTACTCTACTCTCATAATATATCAAATTTATAGCAATTGCAACTGAACCGTATCTATTTCATATTCAACCCGAATAAAATCCAGCATACATATATAGACAAAGCAATTTTCTGCAACATCAAATCCTAGAACCCTATGTCCAAAGAAAACTGATTCAGTAGATAACATACAAGTGTTTAAATCACAGCTGGGAATAATTAAGGATCAGAGAATTGTATAGACAAAAGAACATGCTAAAACCCTTCAACACTAATGATTATAATTAAGGTGAAACATTAAAAAGAGGTCTTGAACTGAATTGAATTACCAGGTCAAAGTATAGAAGAAAGTCCTGTTTAGCGGTTTTGAATGGAACTTTGTGTTCTTGTTCAGTTGCTTCTGTTGTAGTGTTGTCAAATGAATGACATTGAAACCTAGGGTTCCCGGTAACTCGGTGCTATTTTCAAATGAAATTTCCTTTTGATACCTAAAAATAAAAAATATTGTTTTAGTCCCTCATTTTTTGCTGTCTTAAATTCTTGCGTTAGGTTAATGGCTCGGTCTCATCTCTAATTGGGTCCAAATAGAAAAGCTTCTCAGAGAGAAGGTAACATTTGACTTGAAGATTTGATTAACAAATTGAGTGAATGACTTTTTCCAACCCGAATAAAGGCTTAATGACACTTTCCCACTCAAGGACTTTTAAAATATCATTTTACCACAAAACAAAATTTTAAGTAAATTTTGTTGTGAATAAGGATAGAATGGTCAAAAGTCTTTTATAAAAAAGGGTAGGATGGTCAACTAATGCGTCAATTTTCTGTGACCCACACCCACCACAACATTCTACACCATCCCAACAACAAAACCTCACTCCTTTCCCCGCCGACAGCCGCCATTCGCTAGCCACAACAATCGCATTGCGCGACTATCCTTCGTCGGATTGGTGAAATACGGCGTCATTGAGCCTTCCCACCCCACCACAACATTCTCCACCACCCCAGCAACAAAACTCCGCCCGTTTTCCCTTGATAGCAGTTGCTGTTTGCTAGCCACAACAGCCGCATCGCACGATTGTCCTTCGTCGGATTTCGACAAAATCCAACGACAACAACCCTTCCCACCTCCACCCCTTGACTCATTGGCCTCTGCCCTTCAAAAGCCCTACACTCCCCTACGCCAATTGAACCTTGATCACTGCGGCCTCCTCCCTAGGGTTTTTTTTTTGCGATTTTCTTCAATTCCGATCGAAATTACTCATCGGAAATCCTTCCCGTCACCACCTATCGAACCAATGGCGTCCCCTCGACTAAACCCCTATCACTCCCGACCCCGATTACTTGCCAATTCCCGTCCACCTGCAATAAACCAATAATTAACAAGTGGGGATATTTTCATCTTCACAATGAATATTATTGTATTTAACAGAAACTAGCAACGAAATATAACGTTTGGGTAGTAAAGTAGTATTTTAAAAAGCTGTGGGTGGAAAAATATCATTAGGTCATCATCTGCGTGGGAAAAAATTGTTTACTCTAACAAATTTTATTGAGAATTAACTTATCAAATGATTTTATTAATTAAATTCTAGTTTTAGAAATATTAAAAAGTTAACCACCACTAAATGTCCTAATAGTAAAAAAGCAAAGGAGGATCTAAGTTTATATTGTCTCTCGAGTTCGAGTCCCTATAACTGCTAATAGGGGTTGTCATTAGGGCTCTTATCCGGTTGGTAGTTCCAAGGTTTGCTGAATTAGTTGAGATGCATGTAAGTTGACCCGAACACCTCCAGTCAGAAATAAAAAATAAAAAATAAATAAAATTAAAAAGTTTATTAATTAATATAAAATTATATATGCAATAAAAAAATATTAAAAAGTTTCTAAATTAATATAAATTTATATATACAGTAGAACCTTTATATATTGATATTCTATATAAGAATAACCTCCATATAGTCATAAAAAATTATGGTTCCAACTTGGGTCAGTTATAAATAAGAATAAACTTTACATTGTAATAAGTTATAATTTTTTTAGATCCCATATTAAGAAACTTACCTCTACTTAGTAATAATTATTTGTATATTGAAAAATAAAAATAAAAATATGTTATGTTACATTAAAGATTTACGATAAAATAAAATATTTATCTGAAATTGTTAAAGACACTTGAATTGGTTGAAGATTGTATGAGTTGTGTTATAGTATAATGTATTTATAGAAGTTATATTGAAAGAAAAACATTATAGAGAATGCAAAATTTTAGAATTTTAAGATGACTTTGCATATTCGTGATACTACAAAGATACATATACTAGTTTTTTGAAAATATGTCTATCCCTTTCATCAATATCTGTACCTTATATTCGACATACTCCGTTAGTTAGTGGGAGAACAAATTTTTTCCCACCCAAGATTTGGCGAAAGGACACTTTTCCATCCATCAAGTTTCTAAGCGATACTTTCCCACCTACCGTTATATTTCGTTAGCAAAATTCGTTACTATTTGGTTGTAAAGATAAAAATATCCTTTATCATTTGATTTAATATTTTTCTTATTATTTTGTGTCCTGTCAACAGATTCAATTACCAATATACACACTCTTCTAATATAAAATTACTTATATGCCCTTTACTATATACAAATGTAAATTACCAATTTATCCCTCCAATTTTTTTATTAAAAATAATGTTTTACTATAATTTAACCAAACTCTTATACAATTTTTTTTTTTCACAAACTCAAAAAACACAAGATCTACCAACTTTCAACAAACCCATTAAAATTTTCAAATGCGCGGAATTAATATCAGAACATCCATAACACTATCAAATTACAAGAACAAAACTCTCACCAACTGCTTCATCACTCTATTTAGTATCCATGCACAAAAGGACATGTAGGAAAATACAAACACAAATAACCTCGCACTTTTATTCTTATCAAAGGTTAAAATACTTCAACCAAGCTTAGCAGATTGAATAGCTACACCACAGAACAAAAATTTGAGAATAGTAACTACAACTTAACAATACAGTGGGCGCTAGGTGGGGTTTTTTGTCGAACGGTAGTGGGCGACTTGGCAAGGTAACTATGTGAAGGGGTTGGAAATCGCCCAAATGCTCCACAAAGTAAAAATAAAAACAACACTTCAAAACCAAATTAAACTCCACAAAATCAAAAAAACAATCCACTTACAATTGTCAAACACGAACTTCTCCAAATAGCGACGACAAAGGCAGGGGTAGGGGTGTGAGATGACGGGGAGTGATCGGTGGGGGACGATGAGCCAGATGAAGGTGGCGGCGGATGGCAGGGGGTTGGATGCGGCTACTCGCAGTCGCGGGGTGCAACAACTACGAAGGAGATTGGAGGTCTTTGAGGCAGCAGCTTGGTGGAGAGGTAAGCAGAATGGGTTTGGGACAATGAAGAGCTGGTGAGGGAGGCAGGCAAAGTCGTCGGAGGAGGCGAGAGAGGCTGGCTGCCGCACCAGTAGGAGGCCAGCTCGTGACTGAAGGTTGCAACGCTGCCAGCGCAGCTAGTGGTTGCAGGTTATGCCAGCGTTGCAACCTCTCGCTTAGAAGGAAGAGAAGATGGCGAAGAAAAGATAAGGAAAAAAAGAAAAAAAAAAAAAGGGAAAGGAAAGGAAAGAGAAAGAAAGGAAAGTGAAAGAAAAGAGAAAGGGAAAAAAATACTTTATAGTTCATTGAAACTGTTTGCATCTTAGATTATTATTATTGTTCACTTTGATGTTGTTTTTATGAAATGTGACACATTCTAATTGCTTATGTTTGTAGTTCATTGAACGTCCAATGAAATGAAGGATTGAATTATTTGGTTTTAAATTTTAATAAGGAAATCTTAAAATTCGGATAAAATTGGATATCCGATATCCGATCCGAATAATCAGATATCCGGATAATCGGATATCCACATAATTCGGATCGGATTCGGATAAATAAATAGCTTGATCCGAAAATTCGGATCAGATCAAAAAATGTCCTATTCGGATCGGATATCCGGATTTGCACAGCCCTATGTGAAACTTGATAGGTGGAAAAATATTGTTTCCCCAAATCTTGGTGGGAAAATGTCATTCTTCCTTAATTAATTATTTATGTAATGCATATTTTACCTCTATATTAGTACTAGAAATAACTAAATCAAAATAATAATTTTTATAACTATATTTCTATTAAGTTATAACCTTCTTATAATAATAAAATTAGTTTGGTCTATCATGATTATAGATTTTGAAAATATTTGTAAAAATTATTTTTCAAATAAATGCTAAAATGTTAAAAACTTGAAGTTATCCTTACACTAAAATTGTGTTCTAATCCAGAAATATAAATTTTTTAAATAATTTATATTTAAAAAAATAATTTAACGTACCGTAATAACGCAGCCTTGTTAACCGCTAGCGTCCCCTCTCTAAAACCCCCACCACAACCGGTTTGGATGTGAATATTTAATACTGTATATTACAATCTGGACGAGAATTGGGTGTTTTATATGATTTACAATTGGCTTTAATTAACTTAAGTCAATTAGCACAAAGTTTTCAGGGTGCATTCGTTGCACATATAACCAGCCAAGCCAATGAGAACATGCAATACAAAAACTTTCACATATTATTTTGAAACCGGTTTGAAAAATCCCTTGAACTGATAACCAAATCGGAAAACCAGTTCAGACATTTTCCCAAACCAAAACAAAACCGGTTTTGAAGAAACTGAATTTCCCGTTCGATTTTGGTCTGGTTTTCCGATTCGGTTCGATTTCTGGGTTTTTTTACACACCCCTATAACCACCCAAGCCAATGAGAATGTGCAATACAAAAACTTTCACATATTATTCTTACTGGTTTGTATGGCTTCTTTCCAATATTGATCCCATTGTCCATGCATCTGTTTATCTATCTGTTTCTTTTATTCCCAACAACACTTCTCTACCACCAACTTCGTTATCCCCCTCTCCTGAGGGAAATAATTTGTCAAAAATTATTTCTTTGTAAATTTTTCTCTGCGTAATAATATGTCAACGAGCCCGAAAATATTCCCTTGCCATTAGAAAATTTAGCTCACAATGAGTCCGAAACGTTCGAGCATTTAAATGGAATGCATATCTCGACGTGGAGGAAAAGCAGCTAACATCATATTCCTCATCAAAAGAATGATTTAATTATGGATTTTGTGGGGGTGGCTGCTTCTGCAGATGGAACAATTGCAATTGCAAATGGGTGAATGGGCAAAAATTGAATAAAGATGGGGGAAAACACATTTTGAGAACGTATATTTTGTGAACCTTTCAGCAAAACACTGATATCAAGATTCCAGAAAGCATCTACTCAGATTGAAGTTTGCTTAAACACTTCTTCAATCTAATGTGGTACCTTCTTTAAGAACCTTCCATTCTATCAACTTTCGACACAACTTGCTAGCCTCTTCTGCCATTCCAGCTTCGGCTACACTTTTGAGTATAGTGGAATAGGTTGCTTCATCTGGCTTGGATCGACCTGAGATCATTAATTCTAGAACCTGTATTGCCATATCCAGCTTCTTACTTCTACATAATCCATGGATAATCATCTTGTAAGCACTATTTCTGATCATATGGCCTCTTTTACCCATCTCCGTTAGTATCTCTACTGCTTCCTCAACTAGATCTGCCCGGCAAAACCCCCAAATCAAACAACGATGAGTAATATCGTCAGGAATGATCCCATTCTTCATCATTTGACCATATAATCCCATTGCTTTCTCCATAGAACCCTTTTTAGCCAATCCATCAATCAAGGTATTAAAGGAGATCAAACAAGGAGAATAATAACTGCCGTTCAACAAGTGAAGTAATTGAAGAGCTTCATCTACCATTCCCTCTTTACAAAGAGCACCTAGGAGAGTATTATAAGTTACAATATCAGGCAAACAATTCTTGGAAACCATTTGATTGTAAAAGTTGATGGCACGGTCCAGAAGCCCATATTTACACAAACCATTGATCAAAATGTTATAAGTGATCACTGTCGGATGATGAGAAGTTTCATTCATGATTGAAAGAATCTTCTCTACTTCATCCCAACACCCACGGCTACTGAGAGAATGGAGGAGTGTGCTGTAAGTTACAGCATTGGGCTCCAATCCATGAGAAAATACATTGCAAATGACCACAGCTATATCCTCATATTTCCCCTGTCTACAAGTAAAATTAATAAGCGAATTGAAGGTAACAATATCAGGGTAACAGCCCTCAGTAGTCATATCTTCCAACACTTCCATAGCACGTACTGTTCCACAGTGCTTGCAGACTAACTTGATGAGAACAGTGTAGGTAATCACATACGGAGGACATCCCTTTCTCAGCTGCTCTTTCCAAAACCCAATAGCCTGCTCAAATTTGCCATTATCAAACATGCTGTGAAGTATCGTGTTATAACTAATCACATCCGGTGGACAACCACTCAGGTGCATTTCGTCCAAGAGACTAATGGCAGATTTTATATGTCCTCTACTACAGATGCCACCAATCATCATGTTGTATGTAATAATATCTGGAATCCCACCAGACATGACCATGATTTCAAGGACCTTGGAAGCTTCATCTATCCGATCAACTTTAACAAGGCCACGGATTAAACCTATGCAAGAAGGAAAGTCAGGAATTTGATTACGACGTGCCATTATATAAATCAACCTTGTTGCCTCGGTTAACTTCCCACTGATGCATAGATTGTGAAGGATTTTATTGTTGGTTTCTTCATCATTTTCAACAAAGGGCCCATCTGAAGATGACAATAAAGAATTTTGAGGCTTTCTTGTAATCATCTTCCCTTTGAATTTTTTACTAGAACCCAATACATCACTTTCTGAGCTCCATTCATCTCGGTCAACTTCGTTAACTCTGTCAATATAAACACTTCCAGGCAGTCCTCGGCACTCTAAAGAGAACATGTTTCTTCCTCCGACAAGATCTCCTCTCCATAGAAAACAAGAACGACTTTTGTGATCACACTTAATTGAACAATTTAAGTGAATAGAAGATGCATTCATAGTTGAAAAGCGACTAATTCCCCATTTCAGGTCAACTTGTTTCAAACTACGCAAACAATGAACCTCAGCTCTAGAATTCGGTGGAACAATTGCATAGTCCATCTCCAATGCCCACTTGACAAATGAATTCTAACAAATTACTAAGCAGTACTTAACATGTTTAGTAACCCAAAATTTATCACAGCTAAAACCCGTTTCTCATCAAAAATAAAAATTATGAGTGTTTATGTTCTTATTTCCTACTTTCCGCCTATCTGAAGAGTATCCAGTGATCGTTGTTCAGCTTCCTCTTCCCTTCTAAATGAGATGAGCACTCTACCTGTCAGAGTTCAGATCAACAACATTAACCAAGAAAATTCCGTAAGAGTTATTCTAAACAATAAAAAAAAAAAAAAAGACGACAACATTGACCAAAAACTTTTAGCCAAACTACCTATGTAACAAACTGGAGATTGGTTAATCAAGGAAAATCTGATTAAAGTAGAAATCACAATCAGATGCCCACTTAAACAATTTCAAATTTCCATTTCAGAAAATTACAATCGGATGCCCACTTCAAATTTGAATAAAAGTAATACAACAATTAGAGCAACAGACAGCAACCAAGAGAATCTCTGGAGCTCGAAGTTCAATTCTAAGAAATCCAAACAAATCGGTCACTAATTTCCTACAAATATGTACCATTTAATCCTACAGATATAACAGGCCTGAAACTAGCAAACATGAAACCAAGTTTAAATAACACAAATACACTACAAATGAATCATAAGAAGCCGACTAAAACACGGCAACCCTTCATCTCCAAGGTTTTCAAAATATGCAAACTACTCAAACAATTAAAATTCTGAAACATTCAATCTTCAGTATGCAGGAAAATAACGTCATTATTATTATTTTATAATTACTCTACTCTCATAATACAACAAATTTATAGCAATTGCAACAGAACCTTATCTATTTCATATTCAACCCGAACAAAATCCAGCATACGTACATAGACAAAGCAATTTTCTGCAACATCAAATCCTAGAACCCTATTTCCAAAGAAAACTTATTCAGTAGATAACATACAATGTTTAAATCACAGCTGGGAGTAATTAAGGAACACAGAATTGTATAGACAAAAGGACACGCTAAAACCCTGAACCCTAATGATTATAATTTAGGTGAAACATTGAGAAAAAGTCTTGAACTGAATTGAATTACCAGGTCAAACCGTCAAAGTATAGAAGAAACTAGAAAGTCCTGTTTAGCGGTTTTGAATGGAACTTTGTGCTCTTGTTCAATTTCTTGTGTTGTTAAATAAGTGACGTTAAAACCTAGGGTTCCCGGTAACTTAAACTTTGAAGTTTGAACTAGGCACTATTTTCAAATGAAATTTCCTTTTGATACCTAACAATAAAAAATATTCATTTAGTCCTTCATTTAATCATTTTTGCATTAAGTTATTCGAAAAAAAATAAAAATTTAACCAACCAAAACATTTTTACTTTCAGCTGTAAAATGTAAATAAACGACTTACCCGGCCAGCAAAATTCTCCATGGTCTCAAACAATCTGTTTATGTAGAGATTTCTGCGATTCATTGCCCTCTCACTGAAACTCTTTGATGAATCTGATAGAATTAAATCCTAATTTATTACCTATTAATTAATTAATCTCTATTTGTTTTATGCTAAGTAGAAGTGAAAGAGAAAGTATTTTAATAATAAAGATGCAAGGATATTCAAATGGCGGAGGAGGAGAAGGTGGCCCCGCCGACTTGGCGAAGCTACAGTCCATCATGCAATCTACCGAGATCGCATGCTCTAGCATTCAGGTGTCCTTTTGTTTCCGACTTTCCGTACACTTCCATTTTTTTTCCTTGGCTCTGTTTGTTTCCTGAAAAAAGGCAAGAATTTGATATTACTGTTTGTTGTTCCCTAGAAAATGAACTGGAGTATTAGAATCAACTACAAGTATACAACTAACTTCATATGATGTAACTATAAACCCTATGAGTAGATTATGTTGTGTATGATTTATGGAAGTAAATGAAGTTAGATTGATTGTTGATGGATTTTCTCAAGTTTATAAGGTCTTATAGTGGTTTTGAGATTGCCCGTTGATTGAGAGTTTGTGTTTTATAAAGTACGTATTGCTGTTTGTGATAGGTTTGAGGAATATTATGCTTACAATTGAGTAAAGGTGGGTAAGGCTTAGGTCAGTTTATTCCAAACATGAGTCCTCAAGGATCGAACCCAAATTTTAAAGAACCATCCTAGGCCCATGAGTTTTCCTAGGACGGACCGGTCGTATATGGGCTTGGAATTTTTTTTTTAATTTTTTGTAAAATTATTTTTAAACCCCTCAATTTATTATGTATTTTATTTTCTAGGGGGTTTATGGAATTTGGAGGGTTTTAAAAATTAACGGCCTGGGCCAAGCCGGTCCCTCCTCCCTTGGGCCTGGTTTGGTCCTAGGGATTAGTCCTAGCACCGAGTTTTGGGCTTGAGTCAAATTCTCATCTCTATAACTGAGTCATACAACTAGGCAAAAACAATAGAGTAGTCATTTTACATAAATTTTGTGTAATTTTTATCTGGTTGTATGACTCAATTATATGCAAAACATTATTAAAAAATTTGATACTTTGTATTAGAAGGTTTTTGAAAAGTGACATTTACACCCCCAGAACAATAAACCCTAAACAAAATGTCAAATTTTTTTGGGTGTATCAATTGATTGAATTAGGTTTCTTTTGTAAAAAATGCTTCGTCAATGTGATGAATTTGAAGTTTCTAATGACTAAGAAAATTTCCTTTAAGTTTTGTGATCATAATGAGAATATAAAATTTGTAACAATATTTTTTGTGTTGTCATTTGATTTTATCTTTTGTCTATACTTGATGAAAACAAAATAAAAAATATTGGAAGTCAGACAATCACAAATGACTGGATGTTAATATTTAGTACTGTGTACAAACATGTCCAATGTATAACAAGAGTAATGCTATGCTTACTCACGAACTTACTAACCGTTTTACTATCCTTTGTTAAAATTACATATGGTACCCGTACTATGCTTTAGATTTACAAAGGATAGTCAGATGGTTAGTAAGATCGTGAGTAAGCATAATATTATTGGTATAACAATGTAGACGAGAATTGGGTGCTTTGTATGATTTACAATTGGCTTTAATTAACTTAAGTCAATTAGCATATAGTTTTCAGGGTGCATTAGTTGCATATATAACCAGCTAGATGTGTGGAAAATCGATTAACCGGTTTCGGTTAACCAGTATTTTGAACCAAAATTGAACCGAATTCATGCTTAAACTGGTTTTGAAACAAACCGATTAATCGATTCGAAAAACCGGTTAACCGGTTTTGAACCGGCTTTTTCAAAAAAAAAAAAAAAATTTTTACTTTCCACTGTTTCCCTTCTTCAAATTACAATTTTTTAGCATAGAGTCTTATTTGTATAAATTTATAGCATAATTTAGATGGAAAATAATTTATCTGTACATAGTTCATATATGTTTATAGAATAATTCATATATAATTAAATTTATCTGCACAAGATCAATATTTTCCTTTGCAGAGAGGTCAATATTTGATCATGAGTAATACTAGCCTTACAAAGAGGCATACAAAGACCCATACAAAAATTCAAATCCAGCCCTTGAAATTCATGATTGCCTTTTTCTCACTCTCTCTTTTTTCCTTCTTTCAAGAGCTGGATTTGACTCTTTGTATGAGTCTTTATATGCAAGCTAGTATTACTCTTTTGCCATTAAGTTTCCAAATGATGCAGAGATGCCAAGCCTTCATTTTGCTCCAGTAGGATCCGACTTCTGAGAGTAACATTTACGCTCTTTCCAGATACAACTGAAAGATGACACACAAGTTGACTTTGAATTTCAGAAAGATCCAGACAGATTCAGCTCATAGAGGAAACAAAGCATCACAGATTCAGCTCAGTCATGGAATAGCCAATTAAATCATCATACAGTGGAAAAATTAAATCAGCATAAAGTTTGCAATTAAGCCTAATGATCAGCATACAAAACCAATGAAAATCAGAGCATACAGTTTGCAAATCAGCATACTATTTGATATAGTTAACAAATTGCATACAAAACAAAACCAATTAAGCCAGTAGACCAAACAAAAACTATCTCAATTAAACCAGCATATAGTGCAACTTTTTAATCAACTTCCAAGTTCCTTGAAAATTTTCTTTCAAACTACAAAAACAAACCAATTCAAAGAAAATACACCTCATTTATTGGAATTAAAATGTAAGCCAACAAAGCTGAAGACATTGGAGTTCCGACTGAACCATCAACCAACCCTAGATTAACATATGAATCTCTATGCAGCAGATTTAGAAGACAAAATAACCATCATAAGAAAGTCTTGAAATTTATTACGCAATAAAGAGCTTGTTCCTCTTCGAGATTACAATGAAACGAAATCTATGCAACAGATTTTGAAGACAAAATAAAATAAACAGAAGGATCTTTCTTCCTTTGCTGAATCGGCGGTGGACTAGTGGTCGTGGAGTAGTCGAGGACTGAAGAACTGAAGCGCCGTTCGCTGAAGCGTCGTTCACTGTAAGCATTGCAGCGTTGTTCGCCGTTTGTGGACTCGTGGTTGTCGTGGATCGTGGTTATCGCCATTCGCCGATGAGAAAGACAGGTTAAGGGTGTAAACTAAATGGAGTCGATTCAGACAAGTCTAAGTTAGTAAGTTAGAAGAAAGAATTAGGTATATACTTAGGGTTTTATTTTGAAACCGGTTTTGGTTAAGTGGTTTGGAAAATCCCCTGAACCTGATACCTGAATCGGAAAATCGGTTCAGGCATTTTCCCAAACCAAAACTGAACCAAAACTGAACCAGTTTTGATCAAACCGAATTTCCAGTTCGGTTCCGGTCAAGTTTCCGGGCTTTTTTTCACACTCCTGTAACCAGCCAAGCCAATGAGAATGTGCAATACAAAAACTTTCACATATTATTCTTACTGGTTTGTATGGCTTCTTTCTAATATTGATCCCATTGTCCATGCATCTGTTTATCTATCTGTTTCTTTTACTCCCAATAACACTTCTCTACCATCACCTTCGTTATCCCCCTGTCCTGAGGGAAATAATTTGTCAAAAATTATTTCTTTGTAAAAAAATTTCTGCTTAATAATATGCAATTGAGTCCGAAAATATTCCCTTGCCATTAGAAAATTTAGCTCAGAATGACAGTATACAACATTGAGTTAAAATAACCCATTGAAAATGTTAAAAGTCATTTAAATGGAATGTGTATCTCGACGTGGTGGAAAAGCAGTTAACATCATACTCCCTGACCAAAAGAATGACTTAATTATGGATTTTGTGGGAGTGGCTGCTTCTGCCAGATGGAACAATTGCAATTGCAAACGGGTGAATAGGCAACAATTGAATAAAGATGGGGGAAAACACATTTTCAGAACCTATATTTTCTAAACCTTTCAGCAAAACACTGATGTCAAGATTCCAGAAAGCATCTATTAAGATTGAAGTTTGCTTAAACACTTCTTCAATCCAATGTGGTACCTTCTTTAAGAACCTTCCGTTCTATCAACTTTCGACACAACTTCTTAGCCTCCTCTGCCATTCCACCTTCCGGCTACACTTTTGAGTATAGTGGAATAAGTTGCTTCGTCTGGCTTGGATTGACGTGAGATCATTAATTCTAGAACTTGTATTGCCATATCCAGCTTCTTACTTCTACATAATCCATGGATGATCATCTTGTAAACACAATTTGTGATCATATGGCCTCTTTTACCCATCTCCCTTAGTATCTCTACTGCTTCCTCAACTAGATCTGCCCGGCAAAACCCCCAAATCAAAGAACGATGAGTAATATCGTCAGGAATGATCCCATTCTTCATCATTTGACCATATAATCCCATTGCTTTCTCCATAGAACCCTTTCCTAGCCAATCCATCAATCACAGTATTATAGGTGATCAAACAAGGAGAGCAATAGCTGCCGTTCAACAAGTGAAGTAATTGAAGAGCTTTATCTACCATTCCCTCTTTACAAAGAGCACCTAGGAGAGTATTATAAGTTACAATATCAGGCAAACAATTCTTGGAAACCATTTGATTATAAAAGTTGATGGCACGATCCAGAAGCCCATTTTTACACAAACCATTGATCAAAATGTTATAAGTGATCACTGTCGGATGATGAGAAGTTTCATTCATGATTGCAAGAATCTTATCTACTTCATCCCAACACCCACGACTACCGAGAGAATGGAGGAGTGTGTTGTAAGTTACAGCATTGGGCTCCAATCCATGAGAAAATACATTGCAAATGACCACAGCTATATCCTCATATTTCCCCTGTCTACAAGTGAAATTAACAAGCAAATTGTAGGTAACAATATTAGGGTAACAGCCCACAGTAGTCATATCTTCCAATACTTCCATAGCACGTACTGTTCCACAGTGCTTGCAGACTAACTCGATGAGAACAGTGTAGGTAATCACATACGGAGGACATCCCTTTCTCAGCTGCTCTTTCCAAAACCCAATAGCCTGCTCAAATTTGCCATTATCAAACATGCTGCGAAGTATTGTGTTATAACTAATCACATCCGGTGCACAACCACTCAAGCTCATTTCGTCCAAGAGACTAATGGCAGATTTTATATGTCCTCTCCTACAGAGGCCACCAATCATCATGTTGTATGTAATAGTATCTGGAATCCCACCAGACATGACCATGATTTCAAGGACATTGGAAGCTTTATCTATCCAATCAACTTTAACAAGGCCACGTATTAAATTTATGCAAGAAGGAAAGTCAGGAATTTGATTACGACGTGCCATTATATAAATCAACCTTGTTGCCTCAGTTAACTTCCCGCTGATGCATAGATTGTGAAGGATTTTATTGTTGGTTTCTTCATCAATTTCAACAAAGGGCCCATCTAAAGATGACAATGAAGAATTTTGAGGCTTTCTTGTAATCATCTTCCCTTTGGATTTTTATTAGCACCCAATACATCACTTTCTGAGCTCCATTCATCTCGGTCAACTTCATTAACTTTGTCAATGTAAACACTTCCCGGCAGTCCTCGGCACTTTAAAGAGCACATGTTTCTTCCTGCGACAAGATCTCCTCTCCATAGAAAACAAGAACGACTTTTGTGGTCACACTTAATTGAACAATTTAAGTGAATAGAAGATGCATTCATGGTTGAAAAGTGACCAATTCCACATTTCAGGTCAACTTGTTTCAAACTATGCAAACAATGAACCTCAGCTCTAGAATTCAGGGGAACAACTGCATAGTCCATCTCCAATGCCCACTTGACAAATTAATTCTAACAAATTACTAAGCAGTACTTAACATGTTTAGTAACCCAAAATATACCAAAGCTAAAACCCGTTTCATTAAAAAATAAAAATGATGAGTGTTTACGTTCTTATTTCCTAGTTGCCGCCTATCTTGAAACGGATCAACAATATTGTTCAGCTTGCTCTTCCCTCCCAAATGAGATTGAGCACTCTACCTGTCAAAGTTCAGGTCAACAACATTAACCAAGAAAATTCCCTAAGAGTTATTCTGAACAATAATTAAAAAAATAAAAATAAATAAATAAATAAAAAAAAGACAACATGGACCACAAACATTTAGCCAAACTAACTATGCAACAAACTGCAGATGGTTAATCAAGCAAAATCTTATTAAAGTAGAAATTACAATTGGATGCCCAGTTGCCCACTTCAAGCTGCAGATGGTTAATCATTAAGTTCTTGACATCAAACAATTTCAAATTTCCATTTCCAGAAAATTACAATCGGATGCCCACTTCAAAGTTCAAATTTGAATAAAAGTAATACAACAATTAGAGCAACAGACAGCAAACAAAAGAATCTCTGGAGCTCGAAGTTTAATTCTAAGAAATCCCAACAAATCCCAAAACCCACTTCACCAGAATCATGTGTCACCAAATTTCCTACAAATATGTACCATTTAATCCTACAGATATAACAGGTCCTTAAACTAGCAAACCATGAAACCAAGTTTAAATAACACAAATACAATACAAATGAATCATAAGAAGCCGTCTAAAAGACAGCAACCCTTCATCTCCAAGTTTTTCAAAATATGCAAACTACTCAAAAAAATTAAAATTCTGAAACATTCAATCTTCAGTATGCAGGAAAATAACATTATTATAATTTTATAAATTACTCTACTCTCATAATTTAACAAATTTATAGCAATTGCAACAGAACCTTATCTATTTTTTTGGTAACCGACAGAACCTTATCTATTTCATATTCAACCCTGGAAAAGATCCAGCATACGTACATAGATAAAGCATTTTTTCTGCAACATCAAATCCTAGAACCCATTTCCAAAGAAAACTGATTCAGCAGATAACATACAAGTGTTTAAATCACAGCTAGGAGTAATTAAGGAACAGAGAATTGTATAGACAAAAGAAACCCTAATGATTATAATTGAGGTGAAACATTGAGAAAAGGTCTTGAACTGAATTGAATTACCTGGTCGACGTATAGAAGAAAGTCCTGTTTAGCGGTTTTGAATGGAACTTTGTGTTCTACTTGTTCAGTTGCTTGTGTTTTTAAATGAGTGACGTTAAAACCTAGGGTTCCCGGCAACTTAAAATTTTAACTAGATACTGTTTTCAAACAAAACTTTCCATTTGATACCTAAAACTAAAAAATGTTGATTTTAGTCCTTCATTTAATCATTTTGTGTCGTCTTACATTCTTGCGTTTGGTTAATGGTTCGGTCTCCCATCTCTAATTGGGTCCACATAGAAAAGCTTCTTTGAGAGAAGGTAACATTTCACTTGAAGATTTGATTGACAAATTTTGTTGAGAATTAACTTATCAAATGATTTTATTAATTAAATTCTTGTTTTAGAAATATTAAATTATTCAAAGAGTTAAACGAGTTAAACTTGATTTTGCAAATGTTGTTCATTCTGAATCATATTGCAAAAGATTTTGTTATTAATTATTATGTGATATCTCTTTTAATTTTGTTATTTAAATTGACATTAGATGAAAATAACATGATATTGGGATTGTTATTGAACGATGCTGTTGAAGTTTTAAATTTTTCAGGTTTATCAATTAAGTTGTATTGCTGACATTAGTATACTGATGTCACCGGTCCAATCGACCAATCCAACTGGTTGGACCGATTGACCCAAGACTCAGTCAGTTCACTGGGTTGCCCTCTGGTCCAGGTTTTAAAACAGTGATTGAAAGTCGGTCAATCACAAATGATTGGATGTTAATATTTAGTATTGTGTATAAAACATGTCCTACATATTACAATCTAGACGAGAATTGGGTGTTTTGTATGATTTACTATTGGCTTTAATTAACTTGAGTCAATTAGCATACAGTTTTCAGGGTGCATTCGTTGCACATATAACCAGCTAGGGGTGTGGACAACTGGTTAACTGGTTTCAGTTAATTAGTTTTTCGAACTAAACCGAAAAACCAGCTCAAGCAGAATTCCGAACCGAAACCAAACCAAAGTCATGCTTAAACTGGTTTTGAACCACAAACTAAACCGGAAAACCAGTTAACCGGTTTTGCCTGAGAGCCTAAAGGAAAATTTGGTAAAAAGCAAACAAAAAAGTTTGTCTAGCGGCAAAACATAACAACAGCAAAGCAAGTTTAGCAGGGAAAAAAAAAAAAAAAAAGCAACTGTAGATTTAAAAATGTTTCCATTTTTTCCTTTGCAGAGTTCCAACATTTTGCCATTAAGTTTCCAAATGATGCAGACATGCCAAGCCTTCATTTTGCTCCAGTCGGATCTGACTTCTGAGAGTAACATTTACGCTCTTTTCAGATACAACTGAAAGATAACACACAAGTTAACTTTGAATTTCAGAAAGATCCAGACAGATTCAGCTCATAGAGGATACAAAGCATCACAGATTCAGCTCAGTCATGGAATAGCCAATTAAATCATCATACAGTGGAAAAATTAAATCAGCATAAAGTTTGCAATTAAGCCTAATGATCAGCATACAAAACCAATGAAAATCAGAGCATACAGTTTGCAAATCAGCATACTATTTGATATAGTTAACAAATTGCATACAAAAGTAACCAATTAAGCCAGCAGACAGTTTCCAAACAACATAGAAAAGTAATTGAAATTTGAAATTTGCATACAAAACAAACCAATTAGGCCAGCAGACCAAACAAAAACTATCTCAATTAAGCCACCATACTGGGCAACTTTTAAATCAACTTCCGATTCCTTGAAAATTTTCTTTCAAACTACAAAAACAAACCAATTCAAAGAAAATATATACCTCATTTATTGCAATTAAAATGTAAGCCAACAGAAGCACAACAAGCTGAAGGCATTGGAGTGCCGACTGAAACATCAACCAACCCAGATTAACACATGAATCTCTATCAGCAGATTTAGAAGACAAAATAACCATCATAAGAACTGAAATTTATTAAACATCATAAGAAAGTCTTGAAATTTATTAAGCAATAAAGAGCTTGTTCCTCTTCAACCTTACAATGAAACGAAATCTATGCAACAGATTTTAAAGACAAAATAAAATAAATAGAAGGATCTGTCTTACATTGTTGAATCTGCAGTGGACTAGTGGTCGTGGAGCAGCTGAAGACTGAAGAACTGAAGTGCCGTTCACTGAAGTGTCGTTCGCCATAAGCACTGAGCACTGAAGCGTTGTTCGCCGTTCACCGTTCATGCACTCGTGGTTGTTGTGGATCGTGGTTATCGCCATTCGCCGATGAGAAAGAAAGGTTAAAGGTGTAAACTAAATGGAGTCGATTCAAACAAGTCTAAGCTAGTAAGTTAGCAGTAAGAATTAGGCATATACTTGGGGTTTTATTTTGAAACCACTTTTGGTTAACCGGTTTGAAAAATCCCTTGAACCGATAACCGAATCGAAAAACCAGTTCAGGCATTTTTTCAAACCGAAATTGAACCGGTTTTGACAAAAACCGAATTTCCTGTTCCGTTTTGGTCCCGTTTCCGGGTTTTTTTAAACACCCCTGTAACCAGCCAAGCCAATGAGAACGTGCAACACAAAAACTTTCACATATTATTCTTAATGGTTTGTATGGCTTCTTTCTAATATTGATCCCATTGTCCATGCATCTGTTTATCTATCTATTTCTTTTATTTCCAACAACACTTCTCTACCACCACCTTCGTTATCCCCCTGTCCTGAGGGAAATAATTTGTCAAAAATTATTTCTTTGTAAATTTTTTTTCCGTAATAACATGTCAATGAGCCCAAAAATATTCCCTTGCCATTATAAAATTTAGCTCAAAATGAAAGTATACAACATTGAGTTAAAATACCCAATTGAAAATGTTCGAGTCATTTAAATGGAATGTCTATCTCGACATGGTAGAAAAGCAGCTAACATCGTATTCCTGATCAAAAGAATGACTTAATTATGGATTTTGTGGGAGTGACTGCTTCTGTAGATGGAACAATTGCAATTGCAAATGGGTGAATAGGCAAAAATTGAATAAAGATGGGGGAAAACACATTTTCAGAACCTATATTTTGTAAACCTTTCAGCAAAACACTGATGTCAACATTACAGAAAGCATCTAATAAGATTGAAGTTAGCTTAAACACTTCTTCAATCCAATGTCGTACCTTCTTTAAGAACCTTCCATTCTATCAACTTTCGACACACCTTGTTAGCCTCTTCTGCCATTCCACCTTCGGCTACACTTTTGAGTATAGTGGAATAAGTTGCTACATCTGGCTTGGATCGACCTGAGATCATTAATTCTAGAACTTGTATTGCCATATCCAGCTTCTTACTTCTACATAATCCATGGATGATCATCTTGTAAGCACTACTTCTGACCCTATGGCCTCTTTTACCCATCTCCCTCAGTATCTCTACTGCTTCCTCAACTAGATCTGCCCGGCAAAACCCCCAAATCAAAGAACGATGAGTAATATCGTCAGGAATGATCCCATTCTCCATCATTTGACCATATAATCCCATTGCTTTCTCCATAGAACCCTTTTTAGCCAACCCATTAATCACGGTATAATAGGTGATCAAACCAGGAGAACAATAACTGCCGTTCAACAAGTGAAGTAATTGAAGAGCTTCATCTACCATTCCCTCTTTACAAAGAGCACCTAGGAGAGTATTATAAGTTACAATATCAGGCAAACAATTCTTGGAAACCATTTGATTATAAAAGTTGATGGCACGATCCAGAAGCCCATATTTACACAAACCATTGATCAAAATGTTATAAGTGATCACCGTCAGATGATGAGAGGTTTCATGCATGATTGCAAGAATCTTATCTACTTCATCCCAACACCCACGGCTACCGAGAGAATGGAGGAGTGTGTTGTAAGTTACAGCATTGGGCTCCAATCCATGAGAAAATACATTGTAAATGACCACAGCTATATCCTCATATTTCCCCTGTCTACAAGTGAAATTAACAAGCGAATTGTAGGTAACAATATCAGGGTAACAGCCCTCAGTAGTCATATCTTCCAATACTTCCATAGCACGTACTGCTCCACAGTGCCTGCAGACTAACTCAATGAGAACAGTGTAGGTAATCAAATACGGAGGACATCCCTTTCTCATCTGCTCTTTCCAAAACCCAATAGCCTGCTCAAATTTTCCATTATCAAACATGCTGCGAAGTATCGTGTTATAACTAATCACATTCGGTGCACAACCACTCAGGCTCATTTCATCCAAGAGACTAATGGCAGATTTTATATGTCCTCTCCTACAGAGGCCACCAATCATCATGTTATATGTAATTGTATCTGGAATCCCACCAGACATGACCAT
Organism: Pistacia integerrima; assembly: GCA_026225825.1. Lineage (NCBI taxonomy): Eukaryota > Viridiplantae > Streptophyta > Magnoliopsida > Sapindales > Anacardiaceae > Pistacia > Pistacia integerrima. The sequence goes on from CM047748.1 coordinate 8,087,115, forward strand.
GATTTCAAGGACCTTGGAAGCTTTATCTATCCGATCAACTTTAACAAGGCCACGGATTAAACTTATGCAAGAATGAAAGTCAGGAATTTGATTACGACGTGCCATTACATAAATCAACCTTGTTGCCTCGGTTAACTTCCCACTGATGCATAAATTGTGAAGGATTTTATTGTTGGTTTCTTCATCATTTTCAACAAAGGGCCCATCTGAAGATGACAATGAAGAATTTTGAGGCTTTCTTGTAATCATCTTCCCTTTAATTTTTTTATTAGCACCCAATACATCACTTTCTGAGCTCCATTCATCTCGGTCAACTTCATTAACTCTGTCAACGTAAACACTTCCAGGCAGTCCTCGGCACTTTAAAGAGAACACGTTTCTTCCTGCAACAAGATCTCCTCTCCATAGAAAACAAGAACGACTTTTGTGATCACACTTAATTGAACAATTTAAGTGAATAGAAGATGCATTCATAGTTGAAAAGCGACCAATTCCACATTTCAGGTCAACTTGTTTCAAACTATGCAAACAATGAACCTCAACTCTAGAATTTGGTAGAACAATTGCATAGTCCATCTCCACTGCCCACTTGACAAATGAATTCCAACAAATTACTAAGCAGTACTTAACATGTTTAGTAACCCAAATTTTATCACAGCTAAAACCTGTTTCTCATCAAAAAAAAAAAATGATGAGTGTTTATGTTCTTATTTCCTAGTTTCCGCCTATCTTGAAGAGTATCCAGTGATCATCGTTCAGCTTCCTCCCCTTCTAAATGAGATGAGCAGTCTACCTGTCAGGTTTCAGGTCAACAACATTTACCAAGAAAATTCCCTAGAGTAAATAAAATAATAACAACATGGAACCAGAAACATTTAGCCAAACTACATATGTAACAAACTGCAGATGGTTAATCACTAAGTTCTTGACGCCAAACAATTTGACATTTCCATTTCAGAAAATTTCCACTTCAAATTTGAATAAAAGTAATACAACAATTAGAGCAACAGACAGCAACCAAGAGAATCTCTGGAGCTCGAAGTCCAATTCTCAGAAATCCCAACAAATCTGTGTCACTAATTTCCTACAAATATGTACCATTTAATCTTACAGATATAACACATCTGAAACTAGCAAACATGAAACCAAGTTTAAATAACACAAATACACTACAAATGAATTATAAGAAGCCGACTAAAAGACAGCAACCCTTCATCTCCAAGTTTTTCAAAATATGCCAACTACTCAAAAAATTAAAATTCTGAAACATTCAATATTCAGTATGCAGGAAAATAACATTATTATTTTACAATTACTCTACTCTCCTAACGTAACAAATTGCAACAGAACCTTATCTATTTCATATTCAACCCGAATAAGATCCAGCATGCGTACATAGATAAAGCATTTTTCTGCAACATCAAGTCCTAGAACCCATTTACAAAGAAAACTGATTCAGCAGATAACATACAAGTGTTTAAATCACAGCTAGGAGTAATTAAGGAACAGAGAATTGTATAGACAAAAGAACATGCTAAAACCCTGAACCCTAATGATTATAATTAAGGTGAAACATTGAGAAAAGGTCTTGAACTGAATTCAATTACCAGGTCGAAGTATAGAAGAAAGTCCTGTTTAGCGGTTTTGGATGGAACTTTGTGTTCTACTTGTTCAGTTGCTTGTGTTTTTAAATGAGTGACGTTAAAACCTAGGGTTCCTGGCAACTTAAAATTTTAACTAGATACTATTTTCAAACAAAACTTTCCATTTGATACCTAAAAATGAAAAATGTTGATTTTAGTCCTTCATTTTGTGCGTCTTACATTCTTGCATTCGGCTAATGGCTTAGTCTCATTTAGGGGTGAAATTGAGCCAAGTCGAGTCGAGTATCTAGGTACTCGAACTCGACTCGATTGCTATAGTGTCGAGTTCAAGTTCGAATTCGAGCTTTATTGAACTTGATCAATTAGGATCAAAATCTAACTCGTTACCCGAAATTTGAATTCAAGCTTGAATTCGAACTCGGTTAATCGAGCTCGAGCTCGACTGATGCTCAATCATAACAAGAGAAAAACGAAAAAAACCACAAGTATATGTACAAATGTTACATTATATATCCATAACACGACAACACTGCCAGCCACAAATTTCCCACAGGCCACAACCACAAGGTCCACAACCACGCATGAAAAAACCACACTCTGCCAGGCACAAACTTCCTCACAACCACTACCATGCATCAAACATCCCACAACAACAGCACAACCACCAGTTGACAAACAAAAAAAAAAAAAAAAAAAACAATGCATCAAACAATAATAGATTTAGGGTTTTCCTAGTACTTGAGAGGCTGAGACGAGATGAAGCAGAATGGCGACTGGCGAAGGTGTAACACCCCCCTCTAGTCAAGTACCCTCTAAGTATTCCATTATGATATAAACTTAAAGAATTCACACCTGGAAGGTTGTGTAATTTAAAACGTAAATCCTAGTTACAAACATGTAGTATATGAAAATAAATAAATAAAAAATTCTCCTCTCATTTACATTACTTTTTTAATCAACCTGTCGAAATATGGCTATATAAGAAAAATATAGTTTAAAGAAAACAACTATATCAATTGTTTAATAGCGGAAGCAAATATAAAATATCTCCCATCATTTATAAGCAAAACATATTCATTATTTCATAAAACTTATATTATAGACATTAAACTATATACATTAAATTCAAAAACAACGGCTCCGTTTGGTTCACAATTTTGTGTTTTTGGGAAAAGTTTTTTGAAAAAAGTTAAAAAAAAGTTGAATTGGGCGGGTATTACGATGTAGGATTTATAAATTGTAAAATACCCCCTATGTTTGTTTTTTTACAAAACACCCCTTATAATAAAATATTAAAAGTTAACAAAAACACCCCCAATCCACCCTCAAATACGGACAGCCGGCCACCACCGCCGAAGGGTGGCCGGAGTCGCCGTAACAAAAACATTAAAAATATTTAGGGGTATTTAATTGAATTAACAAATTTAGGGAGTTTAAAAAATGTTGAATAAAGTTGAATAATATTGTGAGTTTTTGGGTATTTTACTGTTTAACTTTTTTGGGAATACTAAAAGTAGTATTCCCAAAATCCAACCAAACGAAGCCAACATCTTTGATATAACATCATAAGTTTAATTATAACAAAAGTTAACATTTATGCCCCCAAGTTTCCTTGACTGTCGCTCGCCATTACTACTTTAACCATTACCTGCAAAACATGGAAACTAGGGAAATGAGTGCTAATCATTCAGCAAGTGTATCGATCATTTAACCCTATGTAACATTCTTAGACTTGTAAAGTATCTTATTTACTTGTACATGAACCAAACATTAATAACATAAATGTAATATAACTTAGCATACTCAGTTCATATCATAAGGCATAATATAATTCATGTAATGCTTTCCTTTAATGTTCATGAATAATGCACTTCAATGTCATGCATGTATAAATACATTTTTCTTTGAAAACTTTTTCACTATTTGCCGATTGGACTAAACTGAGGTATGGATTACGGAACCTTTGGTCAATGAGCTAACCTTAACTTATAACACAATCCCCATGGTCATGCACTCTATGGACTGTTCATTCCTTTTGGTCTAGACATGTGCATGAGTGAACTAAGGTTCCCCATAACATGCAAATAGCTTCCATAAAACTTAAAAATCATTTTCTTCAACAAAAATGCATGTTTATGTACCTTGAAAGCATTTTGCTCAAACTTGGGATCAAGTCCCCCTTTTTTCATCATTAATATGCTTGACATGCTTCATTCTTTAAAAACATACACTTTTCATATATGAACATATCATTTCATCATGACCATTTCGTGCATGCATAACAAATTCATAGAAACATATCATACTGAGGCTTGTTTTTACTTAAAGAAGCTTATAATTGGGCAATACATAACATATTACACATAACCTCCATGGTTATTCATTAATCAAATATATGTTCATACAATCATTAAATAATCACAAAGATCACTCATTCAAACATGCTTCAAAACCCTTTAAGCATTATTTCCATAATTGGAATCAATCATTGATTACTAGGCTAAAAAATAAATTAAGAAATTGGAAGTACTTTTGAGGTAGTCATGCTGCGCAGGTTATATTCAAGAAGGCATCTCTCGAGTTATACACATCGGGTTGATATGATCTTAGTCTAGTTTTAAATCTTAGAGAAAGAGTTACAACTTTTATGTTTAGGCTTCAACTCAGTTCAATAGGTAAGATGCCCAAAAATCACTCAGAAGGCCACGGACTTGACAGTGGCAACCATGGTAACATGCCTTTTTTAAGGCTTTTCCATACCTATTTACCTTCACTTACTCCCTAACATTTCCTAACCATTTTCCCCTTGTGAAAACATGTTAAATGATCAATAATAACCTCCTTTTGTAATATGTTAAATGCTCATGACACAACCATTTCCATTAATTGCCATCAAACTTCAATTTTCTACAATTCACATATAAATCCATCAATTGCAAATTATAGCTTCAAACCAAGCTCAAATTCTTTTGTGTGACAAGGATTAAGGTTCCCTAATACCAAACCTAGAAAACCTAATTCTTATTTCATATCAAATGAGGGTTCCCTTATCTTGTGTGAAGGAACCACACTCCTTTGCAAATTTCCTCCTCCTTATCTCCAATTGACTCTTTATCCTCCTAGTATCCTTACTAAAGGAAGAAATGGAAGAAATATAAGCCACTTGAAAGATTACAACTAAGAAGCTTGAAATTTTAATGGGGGAAATAGAATTAATGGAGAAGTAGTGAAGAAGATGATGGAATATTGTAGAAATATTGAAGAAGATGATGGAAAGTGGAAGAATACAAGCTCGTTTGGTACACAATTTTTCAGTATTCTATTCTCTATTCTATCCAAAATACACATTTATTCCTTTATTCTCAAAATATTATTCAATTCCTTTTAAACCCCCTGAATTTGTTAATTTAACTAAACACCCCCCAAATTTTTTTTTTTTTTTTAGAAATTGACAAAAACACCCTAGCAACCCACATTTGCCAGATTCCGACCACCATCACCGAAAGCTAGCCGGAATCTGGTATAATGGTGCACTATCGACTAGATCTGACCAGTAGTGCTCTGATTTAGCCTTTTTCCTACAGTCAAAGATTTGACCATCTTTGGCCGTAGCCAGTCATTGACCATCAATAACGGTCATATCTTTGGCCATCGTTGACGACCAACTGCGACTTGATCTGGCCGTCAATGTCCAAATCTAACTGTAGATTTGGCCTTTTTCGGCCAGATCCACTGTGGATCTAGCGTAAAAGGTTATATCGGACGCACACCTGCCAAATCCGGTAAGCTGCACCAATACAATGCACTCCGGAACCACCCTCCCAGCTGGTGGCCAGCTATCAATATTTAATGGGTGGGTGGGGGTGTTTTTGTTAATTTTTAATATTTTATTATATGGGTGTTTAGTAAATAAACAAATATAGGGGGTATTTCTATTAATTTTCAAATCCTACATCATAATACCAACCCAATTTTACTTTTTTCAAAATATTATTCTAAAAAGTATCGAATAATAAACCAAACGCACCCTACATGTACATGTGTTGGTCGACTTATACAAACTAAAATCAAGATTTTTTTGCAAGGTTCATTAATTTGTCTTTTACATTTAATAACTTATAACATTATTTCCCTTTTTGCCCTTAACAATTTTCTTTTAATTACTCCTTAATCATTCATCATCTTTATCTTGTCAAGCCAACAAAATATCATCATTCTTTTACTACTTTACCCCTAAGGCATGTGCATGGTAGTTAACTTAGCACATAAAAATGAGAAGACTATTTTACCCTTGGACGTACCGGTGGGGTTTATAGAAGGAGAATGAAGAAAATGGCAAATGACAAGGAAGAAAACGGCGAATAGCAAGACGATGAACGACAAAGTATAAAGGTGAAGGAGAGAGCTTTTAGATTTAGGGTTTCTAATTTCTTAATCCCCAAATTAATTCCCAAATCGATTTTTACATTATTTGAATATGGGTGGATTTGCAATTTTTAAAACTTATAAATTTCATATGACCGCTATAAATTCAAGAACTGTCAAATTCATCCTCAAGCTTGGAAAAACTTACAAGCTTTTGATCGAACTCAACTCGTGACAATAGTCGAGCCATTCGAGCTCAAGCTCGACTCAACTATTGCCGAATCGAATCCAAGCCATAATCGAGCTTAGCTCAAGTTGCTCACGAGATAAAGGGGTGTAAGGAATGCCTACCCCGAACTTAATAAGTGCCTCAAAGATCATCGTGTAACTAGGTGGAGGAGTATGAGTCAGATACGTCTTCGAATTGTTAATAGGGACAGAGATCACATATTACACCCTTATGCGATCTAACTCCTCTTTTGAGATCGTTGTTGGGTTGAACGAACCTCGAACAGGAGGATCGCAAGGAACATGCCTTTGTGCACCACAGGTGGCAGTAAAAGTGCTTGTACCCTCTCTGTGCGGGCTACTTTCACCCTCTACAAAGGCAGTATCAGTAAGGGTTGTTTCACCTCTCTAACTGCCCACATTAACTTCGGGGGCATCCTGGTCCCTTCTTTCCCTATCAATTCCTTCTCTCTCCTGACTCACAGGATCATTACTTGTCGGCTCTCTAGGCAAATGAGGGGCCACTCCCAAAGGGGGAACATCTACCCCCCGACAAAAGAAGTCCCTCTTCTGGTAGATGGAGCTGATAAGATGAAGAAGAAGTTGTGTGTACAAAAGGTGACGAAGGTAAATCGTCATCCTTCTCTTTGTAGTGGCAAACCCCATGAAAACTCTTATCACTCTTAGACATCTAGAAACAAATAAGGAAAAAACTTAATTCCTTATCTAAGGTTAAAACTCTATTCCACCCAAGCTAGAAAAATCCTAAAACAACCTACACTCGGCTCCAATCTCCTTTTAAACCCCTGGAAAAATTAATATACATCCATATTCACCCAAAAATCCCAAACACCAAAAACCAGTCACCAAACTTCATATCTAAGCATGAAACTACCCACATTCATAAAACACAACTTAAAAATATCCACAAACAACCACAAAAATAGATAGCAACAGAATGTCGAGTTTTTAGGGAGAGAGAAAAGACGAACCTTTACTGAGGAAAAACACTGGAGAAGAAATGTTGGAAGTCACCGAAAGGGTACAAAGTCCTGAGTCACTAGAGAAGATGAAGTAAAAATAGATTAGGGTTTTTCTTTACATAGACGATGGAGAAGACGAAGTTTGAAAATAATAGGGAAATGGATAAAGTCAATTTATTTCCCTTTCAAATACTCGCTTGAAATGCATCCCCAACCGCTCATCAAGTACATGTGGCCGCAATCAAAGAAATGGAGGTAGGTAACTATCAAAGAACATGGGAGAATGTACAACAGCCTATCAAACAATAAATGCACAAAAAATGGAATGTCATTTCAGTGTGCAGGTACTTATTACATACAACATAAGCCACGCCTACATTTAATATGCATAGATACCTCCTGTAACACCCCGGTCCACTCCTGACCCAACATAGTCAAAATATTGTCCGCTTTGGCAGCCTGAGTGGTCCGACTTCAAAGCCCATCCCCTCACAGTTTTGTTTTCAAGCCTAAGGACCTTTGCTCAAGCCCAAAACATGTCTTGACTATTAGGGTGTTCTCCTGGTATATAACCAACTCAGACCCATCATTCCCAAGCGATGTAGGATGTCTCAATCAATGAGTTATTTTGGTTTACTATTTGCACTAATTTCATGATTTTCCCTTATATAAATGTGATTCATTTCCAATGCCATTGATTTACATGAGAAATTGAGGTTTTTAGGAAAATTGTTGTTGTTGAAACGAAAATGGGTTAAACTGTTATTTTTTAAACATGTTTGGAAACTTAATTTTTCACCCTTGTGTGGCATATGATGTTGAAAGGAATTTGATGTATTCTCTATGAGGAAAGAAAGATAATGAGTTGTAATAATTGATATTTGAGAACATGGACATCCCACATAGCTTGGGAAGGAAGGGCCTGAGCTGGTTATATACCAGGGGAACCCCCCAATAGTCCAGACGCATTTTGGGCTTGAGTAATGGTTCTTGGGCCTGAAAACAAAACTGTGAGAGGCTGAGCTTTGAATTCCAACCACCTAGGCTGCCAAAGCGAACAATATCTTGATGTGATGGGCGGTAGTGGGTGTAAGATGGAATGCATGGAGAATGATGCATGTGATACTATAACATGTATATTCATAGTTTGAAAAAAATTTCAATCAAATTGAAAATAACTAAGGTATAACATGTTACCTTAAGTCCTTAGCAACCTTGGAGACTTTTAATTTCAAGAGAAATTAAACAAAAGAGTATACACACCAAGGTAGAAGAAGAATTAGGCCAAGAGAGAGATTTAGGGTTCTTAGAGATTTTGATCTTTACCCTAAAATTGATATATCATTTTCTTTATATATGAAGCCTTGTAACAATTCAACAATTGTTTTGGACTTCCTTAAACAATTCCATAATTGTTTTTAGAGTTGTAAATAATTTCCATAAGTATTATGAAGTTGTTAAACTTCTTTAAATAATAACATTGGATTAACATTTAATCACAATTAACAATTTAACTCTTAAATTGTTTACATAACAATTTAACCATTAAATTGTTCATATGTTTACAATTACAACCCATTATTAAATTCAATTTCATATAAAGAAAATGATTAATTATGAATTGGAATTCCATTGAATTCCAATTAGCAATTTAACTCTTAAATTATTCATAATAACTAATATAACCCTCTATTGAATCTAATTCAATGTTAATAATATAAATAACTTTATTACCCTTGGTAGGTGCTAGCCAACTTTGGATAATCAACTCTTTTTGGTTATTTCTCCATTCTCCTTAGTTTTTATGTGTGACCGCTTAGGTTCACTGTGGCTTAGGTTCACTGTGGCCTAGCCGTGGGCCTAATATCACAATCTATTTCGATATGTTTTGTCATAAATCTTTATGAATAAAACTCCCACTGATTATGGTAGGCATCTAACAATACTCCATAACCCCTAAGTCACAATGAATATATACTCCAGCGAACCCTTTTATAATCATACACGTTGTATAATCAAATTCTTCCGTTGTCTAATCCCAATTAAGAATGGATTCATAGTATATCAAAATCATTATCTTAATTTTATATCAAATTGACAATCAATACATATGGAACGTGTCACCAAGAAACAAACTTTCAAGTAACATTTTATATACCCCGATCGAAGATTTCCCTTTTCCAATGTATCTTGACATTTGTCTAGGAACTTGATATCAATCTATACCAAGTCAACGGATCCCATCTTGACTATCACTCGTCCTCACACATAAACAACATATGGCCAAATCGGCTTATTAACACATGACATGATTAGCCTCATGTTTATACACCATATGAACCATATGCATTTATGCAGAATCCAACCGTGATATCTCAGGTCTAAGGATTAATAATACACTAGTATGATCTTATAATAAATCATTGACTACATTTTAAATGTCCATGTGATTCATCATAAATAGTCATATTCGATAAATAGTTCACTAACCGCTTATTCATGCTAATGCCCTAGTGATATAACTTTTATAATCACCCACACTAATACCATCACATGGTATTCTACAGAGGCATTCAGCATGCTTACTATGTAATATTATTGCCCAATTAATATTACCTATGTAGGGAATGCTTTGATGATTTTGATATTTTAAAGATTTGTATCATCCGGACATTTCACATGTAATACATATATATAAATGAAGCAATAAACCACATGTGAAAGAAGAACAGTTTCTTCTATTAATAAGATAAAATGCATATACAAAATATATATACAAAACATAATGTCTTGGAACTGACGACACGATTGGTTCCTAGTGCATACACTAATAGTGGGTCGGGGTGTTACACCTCTAACTGGCGGTAAACGTCTTCCCTCAAATAAGACAAATACTTTAGAGGCTAACCTTCATAACTCCAATGGTCTTATCCACCACACTCCATGCACCCCGCGAAGTGTCGACAATAACTCAGACAAGCAATTCATGATAAGCTAGAGGTCGCATTGATTAGTTCGTTGATGAACCATAACTTTTTCAGTTCGCTTTGAAGAACCAACTTCGAGGTAGATGCTACAACGTATGATGCAACCAACTCCAAACATACACAAAAAAGAAGTGGACGCATACTTACAACTCGTGAAAACCTCCAACATTAGCTCGCAAAGACAGCTCGCAATCTCGAAACACCTTGAGTTTTTGAAGCTCGAATTCGAGCTTCAAAAACTGGGGCACAATTGTTGGGAGGCAAATCCATGCAAGATGAATCAACACCATGTGTCCTCAGAATGCCTTATCAGTAGGACGCATGTCAACCCCCTAGAAGACAAGTTCTTTTAGAAGTCAACCGTCTTTCAAAAGCCACATGTCAATCCGCATGTGAAGATCTTCACCCTTAAGGCTGCAAGTTGTCCACCAAGCTATGTGTCAACTCGCATATGAACTACTTCATTTGTAAGCCAACGAATGCAGTGCCACGTGTCAGGTTACATTTAGATTACTTCACACCAAAGGTCATCTTCAAAACACTATAAATTGGGGTCTTCCACCTCACACCAAGGATCAAGCTTCAGATTTTCTAAATAGATATAAAGCAGTTATCTCTCTAGAGCAAATATCTTTTGTAAACACATCAATAAGATAACAATGGATATAAGAATTGCTCTTTGCATCCGAACCATTTTAAAAATTGTTTTTATCTATTCTTTCAGTTATTTTTACGCATTATATTTGTCATCACTCACAGGTTCAACATCATATTTCATTTCTCGGTCTCTCTTATTTGCGCAACCTTCCTTAAAGGCTTGCGTACATCTCGTTGGTGTGAAAATACACATCAACAGTAGCTATAAACTATATGAGTAGATTATTTTGTGTATGATTTATGGAAGTAAATGAAGTTAGATTGCTTGTTGATGGAGTTTCTTAAGTTTATAAGGTGTTATAGTTGTTTCGAGATTGCTGGTTGATTGAGAGTTTGTGTTTTATATCTTGTGAACAGCCACTTTAAGCGCAGTGGCAAAAGTGTAGAATTGAGCCCTAAACACCCGTCTGAGGACGTTGTGTTGGAGGGACTAACACGGATAATCACTTTAACTTATAATTGATGTTCTAATCAATGAAGAATCGTTGTTAGCGATTACGAAAGTGCTGACACTAAATGTAATCACATTTCTCACTTGGTTTTCTGGGGAGTTCCTGTTCAAACGTTAGATGCATATGTAAAGTTAAGATTTATTATAATATCTGAAAGAACAAGAAAAAATCACTTTTTGAATATAATGTAATGTTTTTGTTGTTTCCTCAGTCACTTGATAATACAATCTCCAACATTCAGTGAAGGCAATTTTCAATGTATATCAACAAAGAATCATACTGTGGTTATATTATGTTGTCAATAGATAGTGAAGCGATCTGTCAGTTTTAGTCAAGTAAACATGTTGTGCATTAATGATCTGCTGGTGTTGGTACTAAGCGGTCTTTGATATTTTGCGTTCTTTTCTTTTTCTTTTGGACATTACAACTACTGGCAATAGCTATTATTTGAACTAAGAAACAAACTTCTAAAATAAACATGCTTTGTGATTTCTACTAGCTTTGAATGTCAGTTCTATTGCTCCTTATGACTGTGGTACATTCCAAGTTATAGCTTTCATCTTGTTTCTTTCTAACTTACCAGATTTAATTAGATAATGTTTTTATCTGAATAGAAAACCTGAATTATTTTATAAAGTAAATGTTCGAGTCATTTAAATGGAATGTATATCTCGACGTGGTAGACAAGCAGCTAACATCATATTCCTGATCTAAAGAATGATTTAATTATGGATTTTGTGGGAGTGGCTGCTTCAGCAGATGGAACAATTGCAATTGCAAATGGGTGAATAGGCAACAATTGAATAAAGATGGGGGACAACACATTTTCAGAAGCTATATTTTGTAAACCTTTCAGCAAAACACTGATGTCAAGATTCCAGAAAGCATATAATAAGATTGAAGTTTGCTTATACACTTCTTCAATCCAATGTGGTACCTTCTTTAAGAACCTTCCAGTCTATCAACTTTTGACACAACTTGTTAGCCTCTTCTGCCATTCCAGCTTCGGCTACACTTTTGAGTATAGTGGAATAAGTTGCTTCGTCTGGCTTGGATTGACGTGAGATCATTAATTCTAGAACTTGTACTGCCATATCCAGCTTCTTTCTTCTACATAATCCATGGATGATCATCTTGTAAGCACTATTTGTGATCATATGGCCTATTTTACCCATCTCCCTCAGTTTCTCTACTGCTTCCTCAACTAGATCGCGCAAGAAAACCCCCAAATCAAAGAACGATGAGTGATATCGTCAGGAATGATCCCATTCTTCATCATTTGACCATATAATCCCATTGCTTTCTCCATAGAACCCTTTCTAGCCAATCCATCAATCACAGTATTATAGGTGATCAAACAAGGAGAGCAATAGCTGCCGTTCAACAAGTGAAGTAATTGAAGAGCTTCATCTACCATTCCCTCTTTACAAAGAGCGCCTAGGAGAGTATTATAAGTTACAATATCAGGCAAACAATTCTTGGAAACCATTTGATTATAAAAGTTGATGGCACGAACCAGAAGCCCATATTTACACAAACCATTGATCAAAATGTTATAAGTGATCACTGTCGGATGATGAGAAGTTTCAATCATGATTGCAAGAATCTTATCTACTTCATCCCAACACCCACGACTACCGAGAGTGTGGAGGAGTGTGTTGTAAGTTACAGCATTGGGCTCCAATCCAAGAGAAAATACATTGCAAATGACCACAGCTATATCCTCATATTTCCCTGTCTACAAGTGAAATTAACAAGCGAATTGTAGGTAACAATATTAGGGTAATGACCCTACGTAGTCATATCTTCCAATACTTCCATAGCACGTCTGTTCCACGTGCTTGCAGACTAACTCGATGAGAACAGTAGGTAATCACATACGGAGGACATCCCTTTCTCATTGCTTCTTCCCAAAACCCAATAGCCTGCTCAAATTTCCCATTATCAAACATGTTGCAAGTATTGTGTTATAACTAATCACATCGGTGCACAACCACTCAGCTCATTTCGTAAGAGACTAATGGCGATTTTATATGTCCTCTCCTACAGAGGCCACCAATCATCATGTTGTATGTAATAGTATCGGAATCCCACCGGACATGACCATGATTTCAAGGACATTGGAAGCTTTATCTATCCAATCAACTTTAACAAGGCCACGTATTAAATTTATGCAAGAAGGAAAGTCGGGGAATTTGATTATGACGTGCCATTATATAAATCAACCTTGTTGCCTCGCTTAACTTCCCGCTGATGCATAGATTGTGAAGGATTTTATTGTTGGTTTCTTCATCAATTTCAACAAAGGGCCCATCTGAAGATGACAATGAAGAATTTTGAGGCTTTCTTGCAATCATCTTCCCTTTGGATTTTTTATTAGCACCCAATACATCACTTTCTGAGCTCCATTCATCTCGGTCAACTTCATTAACTCTGTGAACATAAACACTTCCAGCCAGTCCTTGGCACTTTAAAGAGAACACATTTCTTCCCGCAACAAGATCTCCTCTCCATAGAAAACAAGAACGACTTTTGTGATCACACTTAATTGAACAATTTAAATGAATAGAAGATGCATTCATAGTTGAAAAGCGACCAATTCCACATTTCAGGTCAACTTGTTTCAAACTATGCAAACAATGAACCTCAGCTCTAGAATTCAGTGGAACAACTGCATAGTCCATCTCCAATGCCCACTTGACAAATGAATTCTAACAAATTAATAAGCAGTACTTAACATGTTTAGTAACCCAAAATTTACCACAGCTAAAACCTGTTTCTCATCAAAATAAAAATGATGAGTGTTTACGTTCTTATTTCCTAGTTGCCGCCTATCTTGAAACGGATCAACAACATTGTTCAGCTTGCTCTTCCCTCCTAAATGAGATGAGCACTCTACCTGTCAAAGTTCAGGTCAACAACATTAACCAAGAAAATTCCCTGAGAGTTATTCTGAGCAATAATAAAAAAAAAATAAATAAATAAATAAAAAAAGACAACAACATGGACCAGAAACATTTAGCCAAACTAACTATGTAACAAATTGCAGATGGTTAATCAAGCAAAATCTGATTAAAGTAGAAATTACAATCGGATGCCCATTCAAACTGCAGATGGTTAATCACTAAGTTCTTGACACCAAACAATTTCAGATTCCATTTCAGAAAATTACAATGGGATGCCCACTTCAAATTTGAATAAAAGTAATACAACAATTAGAGCAACAAACAGCAGCGTCTCTGGAGCTCGAAGTTCAATTCTCAGAAATCCCAACAAATCCCAAAACCCATTTCACCAAAATCATGTGTCACAAATTTCCTACAAATATGTACCATTTAATCCTAAAGATATAACAGGTCTTAAACTAGCAAACATGAAACCAAGTTTAAATAACACAAATGCACTACAGATGAATCATAAGAAGCCGACTAAAAGACAGCAACCCTTCATCTCCAAGTTTTTCAAAATATGCAAACTACTCAAAAAATTAAAATTCTGAAACATTCAATCTTCAGTATGCAGGAAAATAACATTATTTATTATTATTATTATTTTATAATTACTCTACTCTCATAATGTAACAAATTTATAGCAATTGCAACAGAACCTTATCTATTTTTTTGGTAACCAACAGAACCTTATCTATTACATATTCACCCCGGATAAGATCCAGTATACGTACATAGATAAAGCCTTTTTCTGCAACATCAAATCCTAGAACCCCATTTCCAAAGAAAACTGATTCAGCAGATAACATACAAGTGTTTAAATCACCGCTAGGAGTAATTAAGGAACAGAGAATTGTATAGGCAAAAGAACATGCTAAAACCCTGAACCCTAATGATTAAAATTAAGGTGAAACATTGAGAAAAGGTCTTGAACTGAATTGAATTACAAGGTCAAAGGATAGAAGAAAATCCAGTTTAGCGGTTTTGAATGGATTTTCAAACAAAAATTCCCATTTGAGACCTAAAAATAAAAAATATTGTTTTAGTCCTTCATTTTGTGCCGCCTTACATTCTTGCATTAGGTTTATGTAGGGATGGGCGTTTCCGCCGGCCCAGGGGATCCGAGGGGATCCTGCCTGAATGAGGTGGGGAATCTTGAAAATATCAGGAATGGTCCTCAAAAAAATCCCCAGCCCATCAACCCCGCCCCCGTGGAGCCTTGCCCCGCCTCCTGTTATTGAGAATTTTATGTTTTTTTTTTTCTTTTGCGAAAGTATATATAAAGTTAGAGTTTAAATCATGGTTTTAACTAGGGATGGCACAAAGTCCGGCCCCGTCGGGACTCGTCCCGAACGGGGCGGATTTTCCCCGAATTTTTCGGGCTTTGGGCCAAGATCGAGCCTAAGATTGGCCCTT
The DNA here is from genome assembly GCA_026225825.1 of Pistacia integerrima. Lineage (NCBI taxonomy): Eukaryota > Viridiplantae > Streptophyta > Magnoliopsida > Sapindales > Anacardiaceae > Pistacia > Pistacia integerrima. The sequence continues at coordinate 8,102,755 of CM047748.1, forward strand.
GGAATTCGAGGACGGGTTAGGGTCGGGATAGGTTTTGGCTCGCCCCGGCCAGCCCTGTTCCCGGCTGTATATTATATATTAATTTTAATAATTGAAAATCAATCATATATACCTATAATAATTTTAATATTTGAAAATTAATTATACATTATACAATAACAAATTATAATTGTGTAAGTATTTTATGAAATTATATACAAATAGGTAATAAATAAAACTAGATTAAATATAATAAATCATTATATATATATATATATATATATATATATATATATATATATATATATATATATATATATATATATATATATATATAATATGTTATACATAATATGTTAATATTATGAAACAAAAATTATACATTCGACATTATATATTATACAATATATATGATATACATTATACATTATACATTATATATGGTATACATTTGACATTATGCATTATATATTATATATGATATATACTATATAAGTATAATGTATATAACATATATATGTTATACATTATAATATATACATAATATGCTATTATCTATAATCTTTCGTTAATACATAATATATATGTAATATATTATTTGTTGTTTTGATTGATTATAATGAATCAATAAATCACTATAATTTTTTTTGTCCCTCATTGAATCATTATTTCAATTCTATTACCTAATTACCTTTGTTATATTGTGAATTGTGATAGCTATTTATTTAGAATTTATTATAATATATATGGTAGTTATTTATTTAAAATTTATTATAATATATATGTATAATGTATCATATATAATACATTATATTATGTATGAAAGAGACATTATATATGTATACTTATTACTTAATACAATAATACATAATATTATATTGTTAATATATATATAATGTATTATAATTATCATTTTGATATTTGGATTCATTATAATCATTAATCAGGGGCGGATCCAACAATTGTTGAGGACTTGAGGGTGGGCATTTGAACAAAAAAATATTAATATGTATAATTTCTGGATTTTGCCCTACCCTAATAGAATTGTTAATTATATATTTAATTTTTTTTTTTGTCTTTACGTTTAATATGTATATTATATAATTAATTTTTTTTTTTTTTTGTTGGTATATATAATTTGGAGAAAATAATAATAAAAGTATAAAACTAAAGATACAAAAAAACCTCCAAACGATGAATTCGGGGATCAAGGAACAAGCTTTTTTCAGGGATTCCCTGAACGGGCTTCGGGTCGGGATCGGGGAATCCCCTTGGGCTTTCAGGCCGGCCCGTGCCCATCCCTAGTTTTAACTTTTAAGTAATGTATCTAAATTTATGATATTTACTTTTATAATACTTTCTAATGTTTGTATTAAATTTGTAGAAAAAATAATTTAAGCGAGGGAGTCTAATAATTAAATATATGTATTATTACTTTTTGAATTTCACAAAATAATAACACATGCCCCAAAAATAAACGTGATTAGATTATTACAATTTACCAAACCAATATAAGAATATACACAATTGCTTTACGACTTACAAATAACACAAATTCAATTATCCTTGTAATTAATTAATTGAAAAATTCCCCGTTTGGGGATAAATCCCAATGGGGGGAATTTCCCCACGAAGCCCCGTTCATCGGGTTAGGCCAGGACAGGGATGGGAGTGATTCCATCCCCACAGACCAGGGACGGTCATGAGAATTGTCCCTGCCACCGGGGACGGTCATGGGAGTGGATATCGAGGACGGGGACGAGGAACAGGGTCCCCAGTTTTGACCCGCCTCGCGCCCATCCCTAGGTTAATGGCTTGGTCTCATTTCTCTATAGTAATAATGGTGGGATCAAATTAATTTTATTACTATGAGAAGATTAAAACCTAATAAAGATATAATTACAAAAATTATTGTTTGACTTAATTATCCTTTGCGCATGTGGTATAGAGATAAAGTATGTATTGCATTAATAATTAATTAATAGAGTATGTCAAATCCAAGGTATAGAGATTAATAAAAGTGATAGACATACTTTCGTGTCAAGAAGCTCTAAACATACTTGAAAACCTAATAATATTTTGGTCTTAACAAGAAAATGTTAATGCTGGTGAGTTTGTATCGACAAGTTCAAAGATGTATGAACAGCTCTAAAAAAATAAATCATTATCCCGAACAACTTTAGATAAATATTTTTATTTCATCTTAAACGTTTAATATAACATAGTATATATTTTTTGAAATATACAAATAGTTATTACTATGTGGAGACAAGTTTTTTAAGATGGGACCTAAAAAAATTATAACTTATTACAATGTGGAGTTTCTTCTTATTTATAATTAACCAAGTTAGGCCCATAATTTTTTATGACTACACAAAGATTATTCTTATATAAAGTATTACTATAAAAAGTATCTAATATGAGTAAACGACATGTTCCCACCTAAGCTTCGGCAAAATGGTAAGTTTTCACCCCTGGTTTCATAAATTTCATATTCCCACCCTTAAATTAGTAGTAAATCGTTTAATATAACGGTCAAATGGTAAAATGGTCATTTGAACTATATTAAATTTGAAATGAAAATAAAAATTTCAAATAACCCTCCATATCTCAATTTTCTCTCACAAACACTATAAATTCACAAAAACTCACAAGAAACCCTAAGAGAGGTCGCCAACGATTGGAGAGCTAACTCGGTCGAGAATGTTAAGGCTTTTGAAGAGGAGAGGCCGGTGAGTCAATAGGTGGTGAGAGATTGGATTTTGGTGATCGGAGTTGGTCAGAAATGGAGGGACGGTTTCGTGAGCCAGAAATTGGCCAAAATCTGATGATTGGCATGGTCGGTGGGGGTGGGGTAAAAGGAGTTTTGGTGTGTGAGGCATGAGGAAGAAAATGGTGATAGTGGGGAAAGTCGTCGTTGCCGAAATAAGGCAAAAAAAGCAGGTGGTCGTGACCTCCTTAACCTCCCTCGGATTAGCCAAAATCTATTGTCAACGACCTTTCCCATCACCACCATTTTTCTCCCCACTGTCCCCCCACCAAAACCCCTCTCATTCCACGTCTGTTTACCCTATCGTTTGCCGTTGGGGAGTTTTGTCGAATCAGTGGTGGGCAGGTTGGTTGTGGGAAAGGATGGAGATGATGAGGAGTCACCGACAGCCAGGAAATTACACACAACATCAATAAAAACACCATAATAGTCAGTAGGAAGCTGCAATAAGTGGAAAAGGCCACGAGATGCACCAAATTGGCATAAAAACTTGACTGTTATGCAAAAAAAAGGGTGACAGACAGCGATCGGTGAGCAACCATAGTTTAGGGAAGTATGAGTTTTGAAGAGGAGAGGCCGATGATGCTGATGGTGGTGAGAGGGGGAATTTTTTACGTTGAGAATGACCAGAATTTTAGTCCTGAAAACAAGGAAATCACGCGAAGTTATAGCTAGTGGCCAACGTCGATCGGCGAGCAACAATGGGCAGTGATGATATGGGTTTTGTTTAGGGAGAAGTGGTGCATCTGATGGTGATATGAGGTGGGATTTTGACGTGGGAAATCGACCAGAATCAACCCTGAAAGACTGCAAATCGTAGTGGAGGCGGAGGCGAGGCAAAGAGGAGGTGGAGAGATTTGAGATATGGGGGTTAAAAATGTATTTTACTAATTTGGAGGCTAAAAGTTGCTAACCGTGTTGGTTTAAAGGAGGGAATTGGAATTTATGAAATAAAGGTGGAAACTTGCTATTTTACCAAACCTTGCGTGGGAAATTGTATACTTCTTGTTAATCTATTGATACATTTCAAAAATATTTGTAAAAATTATTTTCAAATAAATACTAAAATGTTAAAAACTTGAACTGCATGTTTGGCTAACTATTTTTATCTGTATTTTAGACCGGATTTTTGAAATGTTGTTTGTTTTATTATTTACAGAATCCTACCCTAATAATGGAATCCTGACAACTATCCTGACATGTTTTCTGACCGTTACAGTTTGTTTTTTTCATTTTTTTCACTGCATCGCCACTGTTTCACCATTTCACTTTCTCAGTATCACTGCATCCTCACTACCAGCTTCGTGCTTCAGTTCTCAATTGACATAACCGTTTTCAGTGCTTCACTTTCTCAATATCCATCACCACCATTTCGCTTTCGATAATCCATTACTGTTCGGTGCTTCACTTCCCAGTTTGCATTACCACCATCTCCCTTTCTAGTTTCCAGTACCAGCACCGTGAACCCCCAATGCCCTTTGTCACAAACCCACATTCTAACCCAACGTGAACCCACCGTCAACCCGGAAATCAACCCACCCCGAGCCCCCACGCACCACCACGACTCGAGCTCTACCCCAAACCAACCCAACCCCAGCCCCCACGACACCACCACGACCTCGGATCTGAGCCCCTGCACCACCACGCGTCACCCCAACCCACCCACCCCGAGCCCCCACGCACCCACCACGACCCGATCTACCCCACACAAGCCCACCCGAGCCACCCCACGCACCCACCCCGAGCCACCACGCACCCACCACGACCCGATCTACCCCACACAAGCCCACCCGAGCCCCCACGCACCACCACGACCCGAGCTCTACCCCAACCCGCACCCACCCGAGCCACCACGCACCCACCCCCGAGCCACCACGCACCCACCACGACCCGATCTACCCCACACAAGCCCACCCGAGCCCCCCACGCACCACCACGACCCGAGCTCTACCCCCAACCCAGCCCACCCGAGCCACCACGCACCCACCCCGAGCCACCACGCACCTACCACGACCCGATCTACCCCACACAAGCCCACCCCGAGCACCCACCGTCACTGTGACCCGATCTGTCGCAAACCCACACCGTGATCTGGATCAAACCCACACCCCAATCTCCATCAAACCCACCTCATATCTACGTAAAACCGACACCCACCGTCACCGTAGTTGCATTTTCTCTTAGTGGACACCTGATTTTTTTTTTTTGAAAAGACATTCTTGTTTTGTGGAAATCAGGTGTTCACTAATAAAACAAACCCACCTTATATCGTAAAAGTAATTGGGTTTTTTCGGCTATTTATTGTTTTAATTGGGTTTTTTTCGGCAATTATTGTTTTAATTGGGTTTTTGTTTTAATTGAGTTTTTATTTTATTAGGCAATTGGCATATAATTGTTTTAATTGGGTTTTTATTTTATTCGGCAATTGGCACAGAATTGTTTTAATTGGGTTTTTTGTTTTGTTTGTCAGCTTTTTAATCTCGTGTACACACGGATCCATTTAATTGTATTTGGATGTTTATCTGACTCAGAGAAGGGAAAGAGACCCACGACGTATCCAAATCAAGTTTGTAAGTTTCCGTTACCTATTTGTTTTGAAGACACCGAGCCGCTATTTTTTTCATTTTTTTTTTGGAAATAATTTGTATTAGTACTGTTTTTTTCTTTTCATTAATCCTTTTAATTTGGACTTTAATAATGCGTTTTGTATTTGGTTAACTCAAATATTTTATTCTGGTTTCACTAATTGATTTATTTGTTCTATAGATTCGACATCGTTCTTTAATTGTCCCCAGAAATTACGCTCATATGCATAGATGTCAGCATAATTTATCTCGACATCGCAGGATTGATTATTACTTGCAACAGAGGCGAAAGTTTCGACGTTTTTCCAGAGTTGGAGTTCGTCATACACCCGTTGGTCGACATTGTCTATATCTTCCCCTGCATTGACGTCTTCAAGCAGTGTCGGATCGAACGAGGTATACTTTTATATGTGTTTAGTTGATTACGTTAACATGTGAGTATTATATTGTGTAATGTGCTTGGTGATTCGTATGGTGCCCCAATGTTGGTTGTCCCTCACCGTACTGTCCTTAGATGGGTGATTATGTGGCTTGGTCTGCTGAGATGACCCACAGATTTTTGGTCCTGTTATCTGAGCGGGCCAAAACTTCACATGGTACTGCAATAAAAACAGCTGATTACCAAGAAATGTTGGATGACATATCATTATTGGCTGGCAGGAGACTCAACATGACACAATTAGCCTCTAAGTTCTTTCGCTGCGAAAACTTTATCAAGCATGGCGGAAATTGCTGCAACACAAGATTCGGGTGGGATCGGGAGTCACAAAGTCCAACGTGTCCCGTTGAAGGTTTGGCAAGAATATGTCAAGGTAAATTATCATATTTTTTTAACTATTATTATTCAACGTCATTGTAAATATACGCATTTTTTTGATTGCTAAATATTAATATATTATTCTTTTAACTTACCAAAGAAACCCAAAACCCTCGGCGCAACAATTTTACCACAAGGGACTTCCCCACAAGGAACTTTATGAAATAATATTTGAGAAGCAAGCGTCTGGAAGATATGCGTACACATCTACATCCCAACAGGTGGAGCCCTCCGCTTATTCCAATCCCGACTCGGTTCCTATGGATGATAGCGACTTTGAACTCCCGATCCCTGATCGTTTGACAGGGGAAAAAATGGCCAAACACATCTGGTTATGGAGGAGCGAGAAATCGGAGGCATAGAAGGGGGCCCGGACATACAATTGCGGATGCCATTTTTAGCTTGACGAATGAGCTTGCAAAAAAGCGGACAATGGGATCCAGGGCTTCCGATCGTAGTGGAGATGAGAGGGAAGAAGCGAACACCAGTGCTCCATCTGATCCTTTCTCCATGAGCAATTGTATTGACATCATGACGGCTATGCAAGTACCGTCACAGTTTTATCTGCCGGTTGTCACGTACTTATATGAAAATCCAGGGTGGCGGGAGATATTTGTGAAACTCCCGGTGGAGGAAAAGGCTAACGGATTCACAAAATTTTTTTCCAATAATTCGTAGATGACATTATATTTCATAATTGTTTGGCAACAATTTTGTATGCGTCAGTGCTTGTCATTACAATTACAATTTATAACGCTACTGTATGAACTTATTTATGTGATATTGTAATGTGTAAACACTGTTTTAGATTGTCATTACAATTAAATATTGACTGTTATATTTTGCTAAGTAGTACAACAACTGCTAATTGTTGATAAATGTTTTGCAAATGTGTAGGTTTAAATGGCGTCGTCTACCCGTACAGGAAGAAGACAACGTGCTACAGATGAGAGGGACGAAGAACAAACATCGATAGATATAGCCATTGCACTATGCGGTGTTGCCGCGTTAGAAGCAAGTCGACCTCAACCACGACATACATCTCGTATTAATCGGTCATCAGTACATGTTGGAAGTACTCAACGGTCATCCTGACAGGATCTATGACAAGTGCCACATGGATAGAGATTGTTTTATATTGTTATGTGAATTTTTGTCCGATCAAGGCAAATTGCAACGAACAAGGAGGACGAGTTTGGAAGAACAAGTTATGATATTTCTAACAATCGTTGGAAAAAATGAGACAATCAGAACGATGATGGAGGATTTCCAACATTCGGGTGAGACGATCTCTAGACATGTTACCGCAGTTTGCGACGCTATATGTGAGTTGAAGACAGAGTTTATCAGACCACCTAACTTCAATGATGTTCCATGGGAAATATCAACCAACAGAAAATATTACCCTTTCTTTAAGGTACTGGTTCATTATGTTTGCTATTAGTAGATAGTTAACTTCATTGTGTTATTAATTTGTTTAGTAGGTTAATATTAGTGAAATAACTCATTTTCATGATAGGACTGTATTGGAGCCATGGATGGCACACATGTATACGCTTCGGTTCCACGTGAATTTGCCAATAGGTACCGGAATCGCAAAGGATCGATGTCACAGAATATAATGGCTGTATGCGACTTTAACATGATGTTCACTTATGTCGTTATGGATGGGAAGGATCAAGACATGATTCAAGAGTTTTAAATTCAATTATTGATGATCCTAATTCTGGATTCCCATATCCTCCACCAGGTATAAGTATTTTCTTGACGTATTATAGCGTATTACCTCCATTGTTGAGGCCTTGTAATTCAAATAAAATGTCTGATATTATTACAGGGAAATACTATTTGGTTGATGCGGGTTATGCAAATAGGGATGGGTTCCTCGCCCCTCATAGGCAAGTGGCTTACCATATTTCTGATCACCGCCATAACTGAAGGGGGCCACAAGAGTTGTTTAATTACAGACATGCTTCACTCCGCAATGTTATTGAGAGAACCTTTGGTGTTTTGAAAAAACGGTTCCGTATTCTAAATGGAATGAACAATTATCCGTTGGACAAACAAGGGAAGATTGTCATGGCATGTTTTGTACTTCATAATTTTATAAGAATGTACAATATGGACGACCGTATCTTCGAACAAACCAATAATAGTACGGGTAATGAGCAAGCATATTGTGATCATCAAAACGGGGCAGAATATGGCCGAAATGGAGAAGGATCGAGTCAACCGCAACAAGGTATTATAGACAACATGATGACTGTACGGGATAACATAACGGATGCACTGTGGGTAGCACAGTGGACCATGTCATAGTTGTTAATGGAGTATACGTGTAATAATGATTGTAAGGGTTGATAATTAGTATTTTTGTCATATATGTATTAATATGATGTTTTTAAACAGTTGGATTAATACTTGAAATTAATATGAGTTTTTGTTATTTAATATATACGGGTAACAAAATTACCAATAAAATATTTAATATTATTAAAATGTAAGGTGATAAGTTATATATATAATAATACATTATTTTAACAAAATACAATAAAATATTATATTAATAAATCATTTATAAACAAATATATTAATCAAATATTTAACACAAATATCAAGGTCAAAATACTCTACCAAACACATATTCTGAAAATCCTATTCTCGTAATCATAACCCTATCCAAGTATCCAATACTATTTTCAAAATCCTATCCAAAATACTAAACCAAACGCACCCGAAGTAATCCTAACATTAAAATTGTGTTCTAATATAATTATTTATTTAAATGGTAATAGTTTAACGTACCATAAGATTTTTACTTTCAGCTTTAAAATGTGAATAAACGACTCACCCGTAAAGGTGGAAAAGTAACCCGCCCTGCTCGGCCCGGCCCGGCCCGCGGCGGGTTACATGCTTTGGCGGGCTGGGCTCAACCCGCCCGCCACCAAAGGCGGGCCGGGTTAGGCCCGCCAATTTAGGGAGAGAGTGGCCCTGCCCTGGCCGCCACTAACCCTAACCCGCCGGGTTAGGCACGGTCCGGGCCGGGTTAGCCCGATTTTTTTTTTTTTTTTGTTTTTTTAATTTAACTTTTCAAATAAATAATTATAAATATAATTGTTTTTAGTTAACTTTTCAAATATCAATAATTCAATTCAATTCAATTTTTTTTTGTTAACATTTCAAATATTAATTCAAATTTAATTCAATTTTAATACAATAAAATTGTAATATAAGAAAAATTAGACTTATTCATTTATCAAAAAATAAAATAAGAAATTACAACAATTATTGCCTCGTTAAAAACCTCACCAAGAAAAACCCAATGAGAGAAAAACTTGGTAAAGAAAAAAGAGTGCAATAATTGACAATTAATTTACAAATTATATTTTACAAAACAACTAAATTGGGGGTGGTTCACTAGGACCTCCCTCATCGTATCATCTATATTACAAAATTGAAATGATTCTACTAAAGCATTGTCGATAACCTCGTATTGATCTTGATGGCGCGATCGTTCCCAATCTCGAAGACATGTGAGGACTTCAATCATTTTTGGAGCAAGTTTAGTCCTCCTTTCATTTAAAATCCTTCCACTTGCACTAAATGTTTGTTCGGATGAAACGGTTGAGACAGAACAAAGAAAACATCCAAGGCAAGTCTTGATAATACCGGAAAAATATATTTTCGGCTCTCCAATACTCTAAGAGATCAAAGTGACTGTTGAAAACATTTCTGGGGTTGCCAAATATTGTTGAAGTTCATTACTCGCGACTCCATGGAGGACAAAGATATTAGTTGTTGTTGTTGGTGGTGGTGGTGCTTCAAGAGGAGGCGTGCTTCGGACTCGGGTCCTCTTCGGCCTATTCAAGCATTCCAAGAGAATAAGTCTTCATTTGTTTCTTCTCTGACTTCTCGGATATTTCGCCTCTTTGCATGCGGGTTCCCATACCTGTTTTCATATTGGAAATATACTTCGAAAAGACTATTTTTTACCTCTCCTATTTGATTGACATATGATTCGTTTTGTAAATTTTCACTTAAATTGTCAAGACCATTTTCTAAACGTGCTAATTTAATTCTAGGATCAAATATAGCACCTAAACAATAAAGAAAAGGAACGGGTCTCCAATATTTCAAAAAAAATTTTCCATTGCCTTTATTGGTGCATGTAAAATTTCATCATCTTTGTTTTTTTGTAAATAACTCGGAAATTTTTATAATTGCATGTATTACCAATGGACTAGTAGGATAATACACACCAGAAAGTTGTAAAGTGGCTTGGTAAAAACATTTGAGAAAAGAATGAAATACTTTAGCTATCTTCCAATCATTTTCTACCAAATGATGAGGACCTCTATTATTTGCTACAAAATAACTAATTATATTAGCATAAGGTAAACATGAATCAAGCATTAAATAAGTACTATTCCATCTAACAGGCATATCTAATGCAAAAGTTCTAGGAGACATATTTGATTTTATACAAGCTTCTTGAAATTCAACATTTCTTTTATTACTACTAGTAATCCAAGCTAAAGATTCCCTAATTCTATCAATATTTTTTTTAATTGTTTTCATACCACTTTTCACAATTAAATTAATAACATGACATGCACAACGTTGGTGAAAAAACTTCAAATTATTATATAAAAGATAATTATTTTGAAAAAATTCTATAGCTTTACTATTAGAACTAGCATTATCTAAAGTTAAACTTATCACTTTATCAATAATATCATAATCTTCTAAAACTTCAATAATTTTATTATAGATTTCTAAACCACTATGATCCACATCCATTAATCTAAATCCTAATAAAGATTTATTTAATTTAAATTCATTATCAAAATAATGACTAGTCACACAAATATAATCTTGTTTAGCTCTACCACTCCAAATATCGCAGCTTAAAGCCACACTAATATAACAAGTATGAAATTTATTTTTTTAATTCTAATTTCATTTTTTTAAACAATTTTATTAAATCATTTCTAGTTGCGCTTTTAGAATAACTTTTAAATCCTGGAAAAAATGAATTTTGAACAAATATTTCAAAATATTTATCTTCGCCATATTAATAGGTTGATCGATACAAGAATATATAAAGCTAACTGCTCCCTATATACATCAATTATAACGCCAAGTAGTACCCATATTAGTTATTTGAGTTTGATTGCTTTCTATTTCCATGTTGATTAATATGTTTATTAGCATGCCTTTTTAAAGTACTAGTACCATTACGAATCACTTTATAAACATTTGCACAATATTTGCATCTTGCTTTCTTGACTTGAACGCCATTTTCTCTCGTAAAACTTGTCGAAATGCGCCCAAACGTCTCGATGTGTGTCTGCGCTTTCGCGGCGTTGATGATCCCGCCTCAGCTTGAGATGAAGTTGGACGAGGACGACGATTACGAGGACGACTTCTAGAACCATCGGGCGCTGTTGGAATCGACGGCATATTTTGAGGTGTATCGGATTCGAGGCCTGGGATTGGGGAGGGACAATGGGACTATTTGAATCTCTTGCATTCATAGTAAAATCAACGGGACTAGGACTAGGATAATAGTTTTCTTCCTCATTGAAATTGATGGGAGAGAAATATCTATCCATTGTAGACTTGTAGTTGAAAAAAAAAATGATGTAGAAGAAATAAAAATTAAAGAAAGAGATTTGGAATATGGAAATTGGAAATATGAATTGAAAATTGCAAAACCTAATAAAAAATTAAAATAAGAGCAAATTGATAACAAAAATATTAAGAGAATAAATGAATAATTGAGACTTGAGAGTTGAGAGAATAGAGAATATGAGAAAATGAGAGAATTTGAGTTGTGAGAAAAATATGAGAGTTTAGGTCCAATTTATAGAAAAAAATAGGGAAAGAAAATGACGAAAAAGACCCCTTCAACGGCTATAAAACGGCTAGATTTCAAAGGGTAAAAGTGTAATTGAAAAAAACAAAAAATATTTACAATTTTTTTTTTTTTGGGCCAACCCGGCGGGTTGGTTCGTTGTAACTCAAGGGTTCGGGTTGGCAACAGCAACAATTCCGCCAAAGAACTGCCGTCGGGTTGCGGGCCTCTTGCAAAGAGGACAAATTAGCAACCGGCGGGCCGTCGTTGTTACCATTGTGTCCCGCCCGCCCGAGGGTTGTTGGCGGAGGGTTAGGGCTCAACCCAACCCGGCCCACCATTAAGGCGGGCCGGTTTGAGCCCTCTTTTTTACGGGCCGGGTTAGGGTTAGCCCGCCTAACCCGACCCATTTTTCCACCTCTACTCACCCGGCCAGCAAATTTCCCGAGAAAATAAAAAAAAAAAAAAAATCTAAAAACCCTGAAATTTTCTTTATGGTCTCAAAAAATCTGTTTATGTGGTGGCTTAACCAGACTTCTGCGATTCATTGCCCTCTCACTGAAACTCTTTGATGAATCTAATAGAATTAAATCCTAATTTATTGCCTATTAATTAATTAATCTCTATTTGTTTTATACTAAGTAGAAGTGAAAGAGAAAGTAGTTTAATAATAAAGATGCAAGGATATTCAAATGGCGGAGGAGGAGGAGAAGGTGGCCCCGCCGACTTGGCGAAGCTGCAGTCCATCATGCAATCTATCGAGATCGCCTGCTCTAGCATTCAGGTGTCCTTTTGTTTCCGTACACTTCCTTTTTTTTTTCCCTTGGCTCTGTTTGTTTCCCGAGAAAATGCAAGAATTTGAGATTACTTTTTGTTGTTCCCTAGAAAATGAAGTGGAGTATTAGAATCAACTACAACTAACTTCTTTTGATGTAACTATAAACCATATGAGTAGATTATGTTGTGTATGATATATGGAAGAAAATGAAGTTAGATTGTTTGTTGATGGATTTTCTTAAGTTTATAAGGTGTTATAGTGGTTTTGAGATTGCCTGTTGATGGAGAGTTTGTGTTTTATAAAGTACACATGTGAATATGCAATTCTTACTAGTACGTATTGCTGTTGTGGCAGATGCATGTGAATCCAGCTGCAGCTGAGGCAACTATTTTGGCCCTATGCCAGTCACCTCAGCCATACAAGGCGTGTCAGTTCATTCTTGGTAAGTTGATTAAATGTCAGATGGTGAAAAATAAACCTAACACATTCATTTTGTGGTGTAATCGTAAAAGTGTTGGATTGCTTAGCACAAGTGATTGGTTTCATATCTTGTGAACAGCCACTTTATCCACAGTGGCAAAAGTGTAGAGTTGAGCCCTAAACACCCGTCTGATTACCTTGTGTTGGAGGGACTAACATGGATAATCACTTTAACTTATAATTGATGTTCTTGTAAAATCATATTTTAGATAGTGTTAATCAATGAAGAATCTCTGTTAGCCATTATGAAAGTGCTGACACTAAACGTAATCATATTTCTCATATGGTTTTCTGGTGAGTTCCTGTTCAAACTTCAAACGTTAGATGCATACATGAAGTTAAGATTTATTAAAGTATCTGAGAGAACAAGAAAATCACTTTTTGAATATCATGTAATGTTTTTGTTGTTTCCCCAGTCACTTGATAATACAATCTCTAACATTCAGTGGATGGAATTTTCAATGTATATCAACAGAGAATCATATTGTGGTCATATGATGTTGTCAATAGTTAGTGAAGTGATCTGTCAGTTTTAGTCAAGTTAAACATGTTGTGCATTTATGATCTGCTGGTGTTGATACTAAGCTGTCTTTGATATTTTGCATTCTTTTCTTTTTCTTTTGGACATTACAACTACTGGCAATAGCTATTTATTTGAACTAAGAAACAAACTTCTAAAATATACATGCTTTGTGTATTCTACTAGCTTTGGATGTCAGTTCTATTGCTCCTTATGACTGTGGTGCATTCCAAGTTATAGCTTTCATCTTGTTTCTTTCTAACTTAGCAGGTTTAATTAGATAATTTTTTTATCTGAATAGAAAACCTAAATTATTTTATAAAGTAATTGTTCTATTTTGTGAATACAAGGTTTTTTGTTTTTATAAATAGTTGTTACATTTTATGGCTTTAGACTGGAAAGATAGTCTATAGAAATTGTTCTCAAAGTGACGGAGAAGTGGAAAGAATCTGATTGGAGAAGAAGGCTTTTTTTTTTTAAAAAGGCAAAAGTCCAAAGACAGTAAATTATTTGGTTTTCAAAAGAAAGGTGCATTAATGAATGTAGCTGTGATTAGTATGGGACCAACTGGATGTGAGATAGATGAGATTTGGTTCCTTGCATTAAGAGATGGCATTAATTTCCTTGGTTTCTCTAGTTGTAAAGAAATGGAGTAGACTTTATACTTTATGAGGTATGCTATTTTTGAATGATTTAGTTCTTAAGAAATGTTTAAAACCTTTTCTTTGCTGAATTCCCAATCTCCTAACTGTTCAATTTATCTGTTCATTAGGTTACAGTGCTTATACATATTGATGATACTCTCATAGTCTGGTACTAGTTTGTCTATTGCATGGATTTTGTTTGATAGTCTGAAAATGATAAACGATCAAAAGTTACCTTCTACTTCTAAATCTCATGTTGGATTCAATAAGGTTGTTCACTTAACATTGTGTAGCAGCACTTTTATTGATAATTTTGGTGTGTGGTTATAAGGGATTTGACGATTCACAAGCCAATCTTTCCTGCTTAAAAGTGGTTTCTGTTTATGTCAGAGAATTCACAGGTGACAAATGCAAGATTTCAGGCTGCTGCAGCAATTCGAGATGCAGCTATGAGAGAATGGGCATTCCTTACAGCTGATGACAGGAGAGGCTTGATAAGGTAAATTTTCTATTTGGATATTAAATGTGTCTGTAAATAACGAATGCAGATCTTTCTATACATACCTTTGGTCAGTTTCTAGTGAGCATTATGATCTTCACATCGGATAAGTATCGCATGAAAGTCTCTTCTTTATTCAATTTGATTAATGCGCTATTAACTCAATTTGTTTATTGGTCATGCTACAAATAATATATCTGGTTTGCAGTTTTTGCCTATGCTTTGTTATGCAGCATGCTTGTTCGCCAGAAGGTTATGTCCAAGCAAAGGTGTCTTCTGTGGCAGCTCAGTTGATAAAAAGAGGATGGTAAGCTACCCATAAGTTTATTTTAAACTTCAAGGTTAAGATGTAAAAAATGCATAAGCTACTTGTAGTGCTGATGATGGTATCTTTACACGTCATCTAGCTGCTTCATGTTTCTGTTTATCCAAAAACCCAAAAGAAGGGAGAGAGGTGTCAGGATTAGGATTTGTTTTTATGTTTGCAATATGAGGTTTGGTGATTTCATAAATATGATATGATTTAGTCTTTAAATCATGGGAGCCATATGGAAACTTTTGGGTTGGTTTGACTTTACTTGAAGGGGGACCAAGTTTCATTTGTATAAGGGCGCAGGGTTCCTGACCCCTATGGTGAGTAGAAATATCGTCCTCATCCCCAACTTAAATAATTTTTCCTCTCTTTGCCTTCGCCCCAGACTTGTGGATGGTTTTTTGACAATAAAATCTGGTTTGAGTGCTTCTTAGGCTGGTAAGTTATTAAACAAATTGTTTTGGTATTGTTAATAAACTGGCCATGTATTGGTGGCAGTGGGATTATAAGTGATAATGTTGATCTCATTAAAAAGGATGGACCCAGAAAGGAAGGGTGGGATCTAGCAGCAGAACACAAAATATTAAACAGATGATTTGAAGTGAAATGATAATTTTCCTGAAGATATTATGAATTTGAGGATGAGTTAGTGAGGAAAATGGCTGCTTTGTTATTTGCATCTACGCAGTTCATTAAGATTTGAGTAACATTTTAGCTGATGGTTGTATAGAATTCTATGTTAGCCATGTAAGAAATCAGAATTTCTATTGTAATTTTGGCAATATATTTTCTGCAGGCTTGATTTGTCCGCATCTGAGAAGGAAGCATTTTTTAATCAGGTACTGTTCTTCCCTCTTTAATATCTTTGTATCAATTATAACTTTTCCGAGCCTTTTCCCTAAGAACTTATGTTTCTCTAATATTATGGGTTAGTAACATTTTGGTGGGCCATCAATCAGAATTCTTATCACAGTAATTATACAGGCTCTGCCCCACCTTTCTTCTGTCTGGGGCAATGAGTTGATATTTTCTATAAATTTGTGACCGAATGTAATACCAGATGTTAGTGACTTATACCATTTCTGCACATCAATAATGTGTAAAAATGCAATAAGTTGTGCTCAGAAAATTTAATGACAGGAGGCAAAAATAGTCACAACGGGCAGATATTCGCCATGGAGAATTATAATCTGGAACTCCTAAAATCCATAGGGGAATCAAATAAAGAATGGCTTTGTAACTGTTTCATTAATATCTGTAAGATGACATAGCAGCCTTTTGCAAACCTTATTTTACTTGTTATGTCAATCTGGATACTTTTGTTGGTTGGCTTATGTAACTGTCTATGGCTTCAGGTAAACCAGGCTATTTACTGTAATCATGGAGTAGATGTGCAGTTCATTGGAATCAATTTTCTGGAATCTTTGGTACATGTCTCCTCAATTCTTGTTCTTATCTGCTCTTCACTATCTTACATCATGTTTCGAATTTTAAGGCTAAGATTCTGCTTGGCAGGTATCTGAATTTTCTCCGACTACTTCAAGTGCAATGGGCCTTCCTAGGGAGTTTCATGAGCAGTGCCGGATGTCGTTAGAGCTAGACTATCTGAAGGTTTTCGCATGACTGTTGGCATTGTGTTTGCTACGAAGATTATTGATTCTTATTATATTGGGAGTTATCCCTTAAATGATAGGGCATTTTTGTTCATAAGCTTCCTTAATCATAATCTTTTTATACCCTGATCTTTTTCTTTTTTTATTTATTTATTTTTTGTATGTTATGAATTATAGACATTTTACTGTTGGGCACGAGATGCTGCTATAAGTGTTACAAAAGTAATAATTGAATCTGATGCTGCGGTATCTGAAGTTAAAGTTTGTACTGCTGCACTTCGTCTCTTGCTTCAAATCTTGAACTGGGATTTCCGGTATAACACCAGTGGCACAAAAATGAGTATAAATGTTTTTTCAGCTGGAGTCAGGCAAGATAGTGCTTCAGCTAAGAGAACTGAGTGTATCTTAGTGCAGGTAAAAAATTTGCTCAAAATCTTTTGATTGGTGACTATGGTCATGATGGTGCATAAAATAGAAAGGTAACACATGGACTTAAGCATTCAAAAGTAGTAATTAAGTGTCTGGTTGCATATGATGGTAATAATAACCCATTCTTGCTTATAACGCTCGTCATGATCTTATGTCAGTAAAATAATACCTGCCAAAAAAAAGCCACTTTTAACAAAATTATAACCATTATAACTTTATCTTTTGTATCACAGCTTGCTCTGAAGAAAAGGTTTTGCGTTACATTTTTTTAATGTGATTCATGTGACAGTTATAATTTTGTTCTCTACACATATCAGTGATTCATATTTATGTTGATTGTAGCCTGGTCCAGCATGGCGTGATGTTTTAATTTCAAGTGGTCATGTTGAGTGGGTCTTGAACTTATATGCGGCACTGAGGGAGAAGTTTTCGTGTAAGGGTTACTGGCTTGACTGTCCCATTGCTGTCTCTGCTAGAAAGCTTATTGTGCAATTCTGCTCCCTGACTGGAACCATATTTTCTTCTGGTATGGGTTTCCACTCTTTATGTTTACCATCATGTGTTATATTTCGTTGTTGATGTTTGCTTGGCACCCTCTTAACAATGATATAGCAAGCTGTCAATTTGATTAATGCTTAGAGAATTTGGAATTCTTGGTATTACTAGCTTGCCTGCTCAGTCGCTTTTGATGCCATAAACTTGCCCTTAAAGGATGCAAGATTCACATTTATAATCAAAGTTCTATCTGCATTTTGCAATATTATCATTGTTACGAATATTCGTTTTACTCTTTAAAAAATGTGATTTGTTTCAAGTTCTCATTAGTTAGGGTGTTTGATTATATGTGATATATGTTTTTCTATTGACATTCTCATTAATCTAGATAATGGGCAAATGCAAGAGTACCATTTGCTACAACTGCTATCTGGGATATTACCATGGGTCGATCCTCCTGATGTTGTGGCTAAGGCAATTGAATCTGGAAAAAGTGAAAGGTCATAGCCTTTAATTTTATTTGTTTTACTATTTGTTTTATTTTGCCTTTTATGTTTTGAATGGAGTCTTACAGTTATTTTGGTTTTGTTCAGTGAGATGCTTGATGGTTGCCGTGCATTGTTATCTATTGCCACTGTAACAACCCCCTTCATATTTGACCAACTCCTAAAATCGATAAGGTGAGCTTCAAATATATGTTTTGGGACTTGTTAATTATTTTTCCCCTTTATTTATCTTTGACTCGTGGAAGGATTAATACTTGGAATATGTCAAAGGAGGTGGCCTAATGTGTGCTTATCTGCTAATTGGTCATTGGTGTGTGTTGTGCCTAACTGATGTTTGAAGTGTTGATCATCTGTTCGTCATTACTCTATTGCTTCAAGGTTGTGGTATAAGCTTTTCAAGGAAGCAGGAGTTTCTTGAGTTAATTTGGTTTATGTTTCATTTTTATTTTTTATGGTTGAGCTTGTCTTTAATCATCTTCATGGGCTTTGGTTACCAAGGAATGTTATGACACCTCTTTCTTCTTTATTCACTCAAATTGAGATGCTGTTTTGCTTTGATTTTTGAGTTCTTTTTCGTATTTCCTTTTCAGATTTGTCAGGTTTTGTTTTCTGTTTATGTTTTTTAATTTCTTTTTCAATTAGATTGTAAGGTTGTGTTTTTATGGTGCACTGTTGGTTCGCCAAAATTTTACCTTCATTTCAACTAAATTCATGAATTGTCTCTGTTTCATAAATAATAAAAGTTAAAACAAAAGAGAGAGAGAGAGAGAGATTTACTTTTATGTTGGGGGATCTACAGTTATATTTTATAGTGTAGTCTTAAAATGATTTTAGTTTTTGCCATGATGTTCAGGCCCTTTGGTACTCTTACCCTGCTATCAACCTTGATGTGTGAAGTTATTAAAAATCTTATGCTGAATAGCTCAGAAGAGGGGACATGGAGCTGGGACGCACGTGATATTTTGTTAGATACATGGACCACCTTACTTGTGGTATATGATTTTAACAAACTTTTGTGTTCATTTATCTTGTTGTTACTCTTTTACCATACAATGTTGTTTTAATTTCTTTCAATTTATTGGTTAATACCTTTTTCAAGGATAATTGCTAGTTTAGTTCAACCTGAATCTTGGAAATTAGTGTTCTTGTAAAGGTTGGAATTTCAGTTTACAGTTTATCATGATTGAGTTTGATCAAAAGTCATGCTTGTTTCTGAAAGATGAAGTATTCTTTCTTCTTGGGTTTGTTTAGTAGTGGTCATCAAATCATAAAAAATAAATTGTTGGAATTATTTTCAGTCAATTGATAGCAAGGAAGGAAATGCATTACTTCCATCCGAAGTGTTAAATGCTACAGCTAGTCTCTTTGCCTTGATTGTAGAGTGTGAGCTAAAAGGTAAATAAAATGCTTCACTGTTTATGTTTCTTTTTCTGCAGCATTTGCAATGCTACCATTCTCTCTATTACAAGTTCATTCTATAATTAATTTTTTGTTGTATAGTGGCTTCTATGTCAGCAATGGATGACGACTTCAACTACGTTCAGGCTTCCATTTCTGGTATGTCAAAAGGCTCCAAAGACTTTCGTATAAAGTTTTCCCATCTTTTACCTTTTGTCATCATTGGATCATTGTTCTATATCTTTGTTTTATTTCCTTGCAGCCATGGATGAAAGATTAAGTTCTTATGCTCTCATTGCAAGAGCAGCAATTGATGCTACAGTTCCTCTACTCATGAGGCTGTTTACAGAGCGCTTTGCACGGCTTCATCAGGTGCTTTTTATATTTACATTACCATCATTTGGGGAACCAAGTGTTTGGCTTGTGGCTAATTGATTATAGTGAGGCTTTATTATGATGGTGCAACTGCAAATTGCTGCAGTATCCTTTGCATATCAAGGCATGATTATGCTACAATCATACTACAAACCATGAACCATTTGTTGAACAAAAAATGCTGAGATAGGAATAAGGCTGTTTTTGGAAAGAGGAGAAAATAGTTTTCTATTTAAATCTTTTAGCGAGCAATTTATTTCACTTGAACTACAGTTCCGTAAACCGCTAATAAATATTAGGAAAAATGTATTTATATTGGTTTAGATATATTAAGAACAAATGATATTATAAGTAATTAAATAGAAATCAAGAATTAGGAGATTTGTTACTCCACTAATATATATATGTACACACGCACACACAAACTGATGTACCTTAATAATTCTCTTGTAAATAAACGTACTAAGAATGAATATTCACACACACTTCTCATTCATAGCTTAAAAGGATACATATTTATATACACTTGTAGTGTTCTAAACTAGGTAGGTGATCAATCTCTATTAGGATACAAGTGATCCTTATAATCTAGGATTTTAATGTGATCCCTATAATCTAGGAAGTTATATACATCTGTAACACTCCCCCTCAAGCTGGAGTATAGATATCAATCATACCCAGCTTGTTACAAAGATAATCAACTCGAATCCCAGTTAGAGCTTTTGTGAAGATATCTCCCAATTGTTCTCCAGTCACGTACTTAGTGGAAATCGACCTCGTTGTCAGGGCTCACTGACGAAATGGCAATCGATCTCAATGTGTTTTGTTCGTTCATGGAACACTGGATTAGATGCAATATGAAGAATCGCTTGGTTATCACACCATAATTTCGCTGGTACTGAAGTTTCAAGGCCTATTTCAGACAGGAACTAATATATCCACTTTATTTCACAAACAGCTTGTGCCATAGCCCTATATTCCGACTCGGCACTTGATCGTGACACGACATTCTGCTTCTTGCTCTTCCATGAAATTAAATTTCCTCTGACAAAGACACAATAGCCTGATGTGGATCTTCTATCTACCTTGGAACCTACCCAGTCTGCATCTGAGAAACATTCAATATGAGAGTGACTATGATTGGCATATAATATACCACGTCTAGGGGCTCTTTTCAAATAACACAAGATCTGCTCCAAAGCCGCCCAATGATGAACTGTTGGGGAGGCCATAAACTGACTGACAACACTTACTGAATATGCAATATCTGGACGAGTCACCGTAAGATAGTTCAACTTCTCGACCAATCTTCTATATTTCTCAGGATCTCCAAATAGTTCACCATCTTTCGTAAGCTGCATATTAGGAACCATTGGAACACTACATGGCTTTGCCCCCAATTTCCCTATCTTAGTTAATAAGTCGAGCACATATTTCCTCTGAGAGAGGAATATACCTCATTTGCACCTTGTAACTTCAACCCCCAAAAAATACTTCAATATCCCTATGTCTTTTGTGTGAAACTGGGTATGGAGAAAAGACTTAAGAGATGTAATGCCCATACTATCACTCCCAGTAATAACAATATCATCCACATACACAACTAGAGGAATGATGCCAGTTTCAGACCGTTTGTAGAAAACAGAATGGTCAGTTTTACATTTTAGCATACCAAATCTTTTAACAGCCTAACTAAACTTTCCAAACCAAGCACGAGGACTCTGTTTTAAACCATATAGAGATTTGCGAAGATAACATACTTTTCCATACTCCCCCTGAGCAACAAACCCAGGAGGTTGCTCCATATATACCTCTTCCTGAAGATCGCCTTGAAGAAAAACATTCTTGATGTCGAGCTGATGCAAAGGTCAATCATAAGTAGCTGCCATAGAGATAAACAACTGAATAGAGGTGAACTTAGCCACAGGGGAAAAAGGATCAGAATAAAGGTCTAAGCATATCCTTTAGCAACCAGACGAGCTTTTAGTCGAGCAACTAACCCATCTAGAGTAACTTTAACTGTAAACACCCATTTGCATCCAATTGTCTGTTTCCCTGAAGGTAAATCTACCAATTTCCAAGTACCGTTGTCATCTAAGGCATTCATTTCCTCTATCATTGCATTACGCCAACCAGGATGAGAAAGGGCTTCATGAACAATTTTAGGGATAGTAATAGAATCAAGGGAAGCAATAAAAGAGCATGATGAATGTGACAAATGATCATAAGAAACACAAGAAGAAAGAGAAGCAGAAGAGATGAGAGAGAGGATATGAGAGCGATGTAGGAAGCGTAGGAATAGTGACAGGGTTAGAGACAGGAGCCGGTTCAAATATTGGTGCAGGGGAAGTGAAGGTATAAACTAACAAATCATCATTATCATCATCCTTCTGACGATCTGCAAGAGAAGAGGGAAAGTATGGTGTTTCTTCTAGAAAGGCAACATCAATGGAAACAAGATACTTATTAAGACTTGGACAATAACACCAATATCCTTTTTGAAGTCGAGAATAACCAAGAAAGACACATTTTAATGACTTGGGATCTAATTTAGTGACTGACGGTCGAACATCCCGAACGAAGCAAGTGCTACCAAATACCCTTAGGTTCAAGAGGAAATAATGTTTTGTTAGGAAAAAGAATACTGTACGGAGTCTCACCATGAAGGATAGAAGACGGCATGCGGTTAATCAAAAAGCAGGCGGTGGAAACTGCATCAGCCTAGAATGGTTTAGGAACATTCATTTGGAATAATAAGGCTTTGGCAGTTTCAAGAAGATGTCTGTTTTTCCGTTCTGCTATTCCGTTTTGAGATGGAGTATCGGCACATGAAGTTTGATGAAGAATGCCATTCTGAGTCATGTAATTTTGAAAAGAAACTGACATATATTCTTTTGCATTATCACTGCGCAATGTATGAACAGAAACATTGAATTGAGTTTTAATCTCAGTACAAAAAGCACAGAAATAAGAAAACAAATCAGAACGATTTTTTCATTAAGAATAACCAAGTCATACGAGAGTAATCGTCCACAAATGTAACAAAATATCTAAAACCAGTTTTAGACAGAACTGGATAGGGACCCCAAACATCAGAGTGAACTAATTCAAAGGGAGAATTAGCTCTTTTATTGACTCTAGGACTAGAACTGACACGATGATGTTTAGCAAACTAACATGACTCACACTCTAATGTAGACACTTTAGTAAACTGAGGACACAATCTCTTCAATGAAGGAAGAGATGGATGGCCCAAACGACAATGTGCTTGAAACGGGGATGCAACGCTTGAACAAGCGACAGGTGTAAATTTTGGTCTGTCAAGAATATATAAACCTCTAGATTCATGTCTTTACCAATAATCTTCTTTATCGTAAGATCCTGAAACAAGCAATAATCGAAAGAATAAAACACAACAGTTAAGAGCACGAGTAAGTTGACCAACAAAAATCAAATTGAAAGAAAAATCTAGTAAATGTAAGACATTTGACAAGGGGACGCGGAGGGGCAGGATCGTGGGCTCTGCGCCACTAGTGGATATGTATACGGAGTCACATACGTGATGTGGAGCAGAGGTAATCGTAGCTGCACTCCAAGAACGAGGATGGTGACCCATCCATCTGCTAAAGTCACATTCGAAAGGGTTTTTGATTGATAAGTAGCAAAGAGACTGGGATTACTTGACATGTGATCTGTTGCACCAGAGTCAATGACGAATTTGGAGGATGAGGAAAGGAGACATGTTGGCTTACCTGAGTCAACCATAGCCGTGACAGGAGTAGGTGAAGCTTTTAATGATTCTTAGTACAATGAAAACTTGGCAAATTCATCTGCAGAGATAAGAACTGACTGATCCGAAGTATCATTAGTGGATGCAACATGGGCAGAGGGATTTCTTTTATTTCTGTTCTGAAGCTTTCTACAATCACGCTTCATGTGTCCTGGCTTATAGCAATAGTGACACACAATTCCTACCATATTACTATTTGACCCTCCTCCTCTGTTGCCACTTCCAAATTGTGATCGCCCAGATTCATAGTCATTCTTTTGACTGACGAGAGCACCACTAAACTGAACCGGTGGGGTACCTTCTGTGTGAAGTACCCTACTAAAGTTATCCTGCAACGAAGAGATCTCTGGACTGGCTAGAACCTGAGACTTAGCAGTCTCAAATTCAGAAGGAAGACTTGCAAGAAAACTCATGACTGCCATTTGCTCCCGTTGTTTTTGTTGAACTTTGACATCAACACTAAAGGGTAACAACCTGTTCAACACTTCATAAGTCTTCTTAAACTCCATAAAATAAGCTGTAAGAGACTTATCTTGTTTCTCTGCACGGTAGAATGCCTTACACACTTCATAAATATGAGAAACATTTCATTTTCCAGAATACACAAACTCCAAATAATCCATCAGTTCTTTAATAAACTCACAATGATTAATTAGGCCAAGTACCTTACCGTCAATAGAGTTCCGTATTTGTAGAATCAACCGAGCATCATCCCGGAGCCATGTCTTTTTCGGATCATCCTCAGGTGGATCATCAATCATATGATCATCTTTATCAATACTCTGCAAATACAGTATAATAGTTTTACGCCAATCATGGTAATTAGTTATACCAATGAGCTTATGTTCTGTAATTTTCGACATCGTCGGTATCATTTTCATCACTGGCTTTGTATCAGACATGTCTTAAACAGACGATAATCCCGATGCACACCAACAAACGGTTAAAACAAAGCAAACTAACCAAATTTCAGTGACACACCAAATCAATCAACAGCCACCACCAACCAGAGGCCACAGCACAGCAAAAATCTAATAACCAAACAAAAACAAAGTGCCGAAAGATCACAACTAAATCCTCAAAAATATCCAAACAATGAACAGCAGTGAACCAGCAAGAGATTACCCAATCTAGCACGAAAATGTGTTGTACAAGTACCGGCGAAGCAGACGAAGAGAATTGGAGGAGAGGTCAGTGGTGGACGCGCTTTCACGCGCCAGCGCGTGGTACTGTTCACCAGAGTTTCAGGTAGCGCGTGGAGCTCACGCGCGGAGATTCGGATGGCCGGAACTCGGGGTTTTGCCAATTGGCGGCTTCTGAATCTCCTTAGAGTGGCGGTGTTGAACAAATCTCAACCTAAACAGGTGTTCCCAATTTGAAACCCAAACCCTAATTTCCTAATTTTGAAACCCAAACCCTAATTACCTTTTTAAGGCTCTGATACTATGTAAATAAACGTACTAAGGATGAATATTCACACACACTTCTCATTCATAGTTTAAAATGATACATATTTATATACACTTGTAATGTTCTAAACTGGGTAGGTGATCAATCTCTATTAGGATACAAGTGATCCCTATAATCCAGGATTTTAATGTGATCCCTATAATCTAGGAAGTTATATACATCTGTAACACTCTTTAATATACTTTTACAGTCCTTTAAAGTAAAAAAAATACTACTATATAGTTTTTTTGCACTATTTGCTAAAGATGCATATTTTCTGATTGGCACCTGCTTTTTTATCTTGTTATTTAATTTGTCTGTAGGGCAGGGGCATGATTGATCCAACTGAGACTTTGGAGGAACTTTATTCATTGCTACTAATCACTGGACATGTACTTGCTGATGAAGGGGAGGGAGAGACACCCTTGGTACTTGGTCACTTTTTCTGCTTATTACTAAACTTTGCCATCTTAAATCAGCCAGGTTTTATACATTTTTTTATTTTATGTTCTCCGATGTTTACATGCTTTGCTCACGTGCATATCAAATCAGCCCCACTTTACAATATAATTTGTACATGATCTAGTGTTCATCTTAAGACACAACACAAGTTGATTATCCCCTTTGAAAAGTCAATATTTAATGCAGATTAAACTTTCTAACTTAATTTTACTCCTCCAAAATTAGCCTTGCATTAGCTTACTCTAAAATATAGGAAAATGCCAATGCGGTGAGATGGACTTGAGAAAGCCAAATAAATGCATCATTAGCAATTTCAATGGCAACAATTACTGGAGACCTGCTGAAATAGAGGAAACTACAATTATGATTGGGCTAGGAAGCATATAATGTTGACAGATTGAAGGACTTTCTTTTCTTGATAACTTTTGCCATTTATATAACAAAATGCTTCTTTACCAGCTGTAAATTATATAATTCAGTTGCAGTGTGCTGAAGTGTCCTCTCTGCATTTTGGAAAAGATTGCTCTATTTTGGATAATCAGTAACTAATTGGTAGTAATTGATGATGAGCTACCATTATCATCACAGAAAATCTCCTCAATTCTTTTCATCTGTTTCTTCTTTCTTCTTGAATTTCGATTGCTTTTTTAGAACTTAACAAGTTGAATGCATGTGCTAGACTATTATTACTCTTGAAACAGAAAAGTATCGTCTTAGCTTCTCCTTTTATCATTATTTGATTATTTTATTTTATTTATTTTTGTTTATAAAAAATGCGTTAATATAAGACTAATTTTACATAAGTAAACAAGAAATCCAGTGAAAGACTAGCATGAGAAAGAAAAAAATCTGTATGCCGAAATTTGTCAAGTAAGCAAAAGGTGCATATTTGATCCACCCAGCTTTTGGAAACTTAAAATGTACAGGACTAACTCGCTTTTCCCTCTCAATTTAAATGAATAAAAACAGAAAGAGGAATCTCAAACCTTTTAGACATTGAATTCCAAGGTGAAGCTGAAAAAAAACCCTATCCGCCTATTTTCCAAATCTTTTTTTAGCATTTCTTGTAAATGGCTGATTGTCTCATTCCAGATAGCTGTTTGCTGCATTCCTGGTTGTGCATAAGTGTGATGAATTTTGGATTAACTTCTAAACGTTACTGTATTTGAAGCCAGCATCTTGTTACCTGGAATTCTATTTATGATTTTTACTTTGTGATAATCAGGTTCCAAATGCTATACAAACTTGTTTTTTGGACACCTTGGAACGTTACTGTATTTGAAGCCAGCATCTTGTTACCTGGAATTCTATTTATGATTTTTACTTTGTGATAATCAGGTTCCAAATGCTATACAAACTTGTTTTTTGGACACCTTGGAAGCAGATAAACATCCTGTTGTCATTCTCTCCGGGTAATCTTATGCTCATTTTCACTCACCTATACAACTGCCAAACTGAACCAATTTATCAAATTTTATTCAGTTTCAAGTTTGGAGCAAGAGATGCAATAATTTATGTGGTGCTTATTTTTATTTGACGCAGCTCAATTATAAAATTTGCTGAGCAGTGTTTAGATCCAGAAATGAGATTATCAGTTTTCAGTCCTCGACTTATGGAGGTACCTTATTGTTTTAATTTTCTGACCTTAAAATTTGCTACTTCACCCGTTCTGCATATATTACTACTGGCATGAACCCATGTGTGATAGGTTGTTCACATGCTTTATAATAGTTCCAATGAAGTTGATACATGAAGTCTGTCCTTTATATGGTGGAGATCCAATGGTGGTGGGAGACTATGATTGAAATTCTTGGATCCCTCTCTCATTCTGTAAACTTTATTCTTGTACTAAATGGCTTTGCCATAATGGAATTAACAATTCTTATGATGGGGTGTTATTTTTTAAAATTTTGATTAATCTATGGTCACGTTATGCCATGTTGGCTTACTTGTTTGAGCTGATGCCATATGCAGGCTATTGTATGGTTTCTTGCAAGATGGTCCCAGACATATCTCATGCCTTTTGAAGAAATTAGAGATGGTTACAGCAATTTTGGTCATGATTACGAACATCAGCTTCAGTCATTACATTCCAGGAAAGCTTTGCTTAGTTTTTTTGGAGAACATAATCAGGGAAAGCTCGTGCTTGACATTATTGTTCGTGTTGCTATAACGACACTTGTTTCCTATCCTGGCGAGAAGGATTTGCAGGTCAACATATAGAACCTTTTCCTCTATATTTCACATTTATTAAATGTCTGATATATCTTCCTCTTGTTTGCTTATGCTGTATGTTGAGAGGTTTAATAAGTGAATCATTATATATAGAGAGTTTGAAAACTAATTTAAGTTGCATTTTGCATCAATGACTTGACATAGTTGAATAATGAAGTGGCTTTTTAGCCTTTAAATGATGTACAATAAGTTTCTCATCAAAAAAAGAAAAACATGCCGTCATTTATGAAAATGGAAATAGTTTCTTTGACTGTGGCTCATGATGCTGTCAAATTATTGAATGTGCTCATAGATCTTATTTACTGTCCAGGGAAAGAAAATGCTTCGGATATTGACCTTATTATTATATGCTTGACAGGAACTCACATGTAACCAGCTACTACATGCACTGGTTCAAGGAAAAAATATTTGTTTACACCTTGTTGCACTGGTGAGTCATAGGCTTCTCTGTAGTTTTGAATACAAAACCCACTACTTTGCTTATCGTTTCCTTTTCTTCTTTTTCCTGATGAGTTACACACTTATCTGTAATTTAAGATGTCTTGATTATTTCTCTTTTTTCCTAACAGTGTTCACAAAATTACTTTTAAGATGATTATGAGATACATTAGGTTAACAGCAAATGTTCAAGTCTCACGAAATCACATCCTGAATAGTGCAAAAGCATTAATTGAGCCAAGTCTAAACATTTTACATTAGGTATTGTTGAGCACTTGACTAGTGTGGTTATATTGAGCATGCAGGGGTCTCTTTTCTTACTTAGTGTCATGCATTTTGTATTATTATGACCCTAATTCAAGAATGAGGTGTTCATCCTAACCAGCAAGTTGATGATCCGAATGAATATGTAAATCTGAAATTGCTAATTTATTTGTCAAGTGAAGAAGGCTAATAAAGTGCCTTATTAAATATCATAGT
Source organism: Pistacia integerrima (assembly GCA_026225825.1). Classification (NCBI taxonomy): domain Eukaryota; kingdom Viridiplantae; phylum Streptophyta; class Magnoliopsida; order Sapindales; family Anacardiaceae; genus Pistacia; species Pistacia integerrima. Next base: position 8,131,667 of record CM047748.1, read on the forward strand.
AATTTTGCCATTGCAGTACTATTAGTGATGCTTTATTGGCCTAGGTTACGATTACATCATTTGAAATTTGGGCGATGCTGTTATCTGGTTAAGCTATGGCATCTGATATCTTTTAGTGGCAACCTGAAATAAGAGTATGTGATTTGCCATATATTACCTTGTATTATACACTCGTACAGAGCTTTTTTACATGAAAGCAGTTTATAAAGGGATATTGAGCCCTGGACTGATTCCCATAGTCACAGGAAGTTGGTTTCTTTAGGCACCTAAATTTATATGGAACTGGAAGGGCCTACTTGTTAATGTTTTTCATCACATCAGAAGACTTTAAGCCAAGAAATGAAGAATGAGTGTATACTATTTCTATTGTTCTGTAACCGTTGATACCAACAGGCTAAGTTTAAGAAAGGGCCAAATAGTAACATTTAAAGTTGTTGGTGTTGATGGTTGATTGACTTTAAAGCTGTTTGGTTCAGTGCATTTTTACTTCATATGGTGCAGAATGACCAACACTATCTTGGTAGGATAATCTATATTGGCCATTTGACTTAGGCATTGAAAATAATGAACAATTCATTTATTGAATAGTAGAGAACTCAACTCGACTAAATCTTAATTCTAAATAAATGAAACAGGCTGCATGAATCCTTCTGCGCCACCCTTTGGTCCGAAGTGTCTGGACAACTTATTGAAGAAGAAATCTTTTACATGACACTTTCTTTTTAATCGAATTTTGGTTGTATACTGTAGTTCCTTATGTTGATATGTATTGCAGGATTCATGGCGTGAACTGGCAAATGCTTTTGCTAATGGTAAAACTTTGTTTTTGTTAAATTCAACCAATCAGGTGAAACTGCTATCTGATATCCTTCTATAATTCCCTGATTTGTTCAGTTATTAGTTTTTTGCCCCTTTAGTAACTATAATTCTTTCATGCTTCTCCAGCGTTCACTAGCTCAAACACTTGTTCTCTCAGCTTATGGAATGAGAAATGCAGAAGCATCAAATCAGTGAGTCTTCAATTCAGCGGTTATCCTTGTGCGTTTCTTGTCTGCTTTTAGATTTTATGCCACTAATAACCTGACATAATTTTTCTTAGATATGTACGGGATCTTACTAATCATATTATGACATATCTAGTAGAATTGTCTAACAAGAATAATCTCAAAAATGTGGCACAACAACCAGATGTCATTCTTTCTGTAAGTACATGAGTTTTCTGGTTTAAAATATTATGAATTCATGGATATCTTGAGGGATAATTTTTCCTTCGTTACATCTCACATCCTGTAGGTCAGTTGCTTGTTAGAGCGGCTCCGTGGAGCTGCCAATGCCACTGAACCTCGAACACAGAAGGCATTATATGAATTGGGCTTCTCTGTAATGAACCCTATTCTGCTTCTTCTTGAAGTTTATAAACACGAGGTATTAAACATTTCCCTGTGTCATACTTTTCTTTGTCAAAATTAATTACAAATGGTTCCATCATGCACTTTTTAGTTTCACATCCTCCAAAAAATTGCCTCAAAATTTATTGTTTCAGTCAACAATTAACATCAAGTAGAACTCTTGTCGTTTATATATATATGATTGATTGCTATATTCATCTCAATCAGTTGTTACTTGTTTTTGCCAAACTCTTCACAAATATTCTTGTCCACTATTCTTTTTATCTTGCAAACAGGATTTTAGTTTTTCTAATTAAAATTTTAAATCTCCTATGATTTCAGTTTATGTTGGTGAATTAAAATCAATTGTACTTTTACTTTCTGTTCTTGAAATTTAATCTGCAATCATCCTAATATGTTTTAAAGGTTGTAGTTCATTTGCAAGTACTAACTTCTGATTGTTTCTTAGTCTGCAGTTGTTTATCTGCTACTTAAATTTATTGTTGACTGGGTAGACGGGCAAATTTCTTACCTAGAGGCTCAAGAAACTGCTGTTGTTGTAGATTTTTGCATGCGTTTGCTTCAACTTTATGCATCTCACAATATCGGCAAGGTAACTTTTTTGGCTACCTGTGGTGCTCGTATAAAAGCAATGCTAGTCTAAAGATACTGGTGAAAGAGTATAAAGTAAGCTTTATCATTGCATCTGATTCTGTCTGTATTTTTTACTCTTACCATTGGTAATTAACTTGCATTTCTACTTTTCAAGGCTGCTCATTTGAATTGTATTTCTATATGAGAATTAATTATTTTTGGCTTCGATGCATTTGGTTTGAGCGCAAATAAATTGTAACTTTCAAACTCTCTACCCTCTTTTAAAGAAGGTGATTGATGAATTGAGAATACGAAAGCTGTCCATTTTAGCTCCGTATGCAGGTTCTGTTTTATTGCAAGTACTTGTCTCAGGACTTGCTGCCTCTATGGATCACCATGAAATAGTTCAAGCAATAGGGAATATCATAGAAATCCATGAAAGATAGTTTTTTAAGCCAACCTCCATCCAAGATTTCATGTTGTCCTAGATGGTTGACTGTTTTGTGATGTATAGACACCTAAACAAATGTAAAAGCAATAGACTTTGAGTTTAAATCTCCTTACACCATTAGCACACATGTACTTGTTCATATATATATGTAAGGGAAGGCATATTATGTTTTAAGGGATATAAACTAAATTAGTCTCATTGCTTTACTGACTTACAGAGAGCTAAAAATGACTGTTGCCACGTCTGTAGACATCTAATATTTTTCTTTTTCAAATTGTCTTTCATTCACCATTCTTCCAGGTTTTAATGACTCTCTCAAGCAGCTTACTTAATGAGGCAAAGACTGAAAAATACAAAGATTTGCGTGCTCTTCTTCAACTTCTCTCAAGTCTCTGTTCAAAAGATCTAGTAAGTTTTTCTTTATCTTGTAACATGTTTATTTATACCCTTGGGAGTGGAATTTCCATGTCATTTGTATTAGGCTTCTAGTGAAGCTTGTTAAATTTCAAGAAACAATTAATATTGCAGGTTGACTTCTCTTCAGATTCCATTGAAGCTCAGGGCACCAATATATCTCAGGTAAATTTATATTTTCAGTCCTCTTATGAATCCCATCAATAGTGCCTGATGTGTTGATCTTGTAGGTTGTTTTCTTTGGTCTACACATTGTCACCCCTCTTATATCCTTGGACCTGTTGAAGTACCCCAAGCTTTGTCATGATGTAAGAGTTCTCTCCTTTGGTGGAATGGCCATAGTGTTATCCTTGGGAAGCTGATTTGCTGTATTTTTTGTGCAGTATTTCGCATTGCTTTCTCATATGTTGGAGGTTTACCCCGAAACTGTTGCCCAACTAAATACTGAAGCTTTAGCTCATGTACTTGGAACTCTTGACTTCGGTCTTCACCATCAGGTAAATGTCTGTCTATTGTATTAGTAATGATGTTAATCTTTTATGAAAATGTTTAGTACTGCTCACATTTTCTTTTAAAAAAGTATCCTTCTTTGTGACTGACATAGTTAAAGGGAAATATGTATGTTGTATATGCTGAGCAACATGGCCCTTTATGGCCCTCTGCTCATATTTGGCATCAGTCAGTGATATGTATCACCATGTAAATTTGTTTTGGGCTGCTTTCAGAAACATTGAATCAGTTTGCCTAGAATATGTAGCTGAGCTTTTTCCTCTTTTTATATCAATGCTACAGGACTCAGAAGTTGTTGATATGTGCCTGAGAGCTTTGAAAGCTCTTGCCTCCTTCCACTACAAGGAGATGAGTGCTAGTAAAGTAGGCTTGGGTCCACTTGCTGCTGGTCTCAAAGATTCAAATGGAAATCCACAGGAAGGGATTTTGAGTCAGTTTCTTCGTTCATTGTTGCAGTTACTCCTTTTTGAGGACTACAGGTAAATTGTTGTCTTTTGTGTTATTATATAAAGTTACAGTAATCATATATTAAAAATGGTATGGTTTTGTCTATAATAGTTGACACTCTTTATCTGCAGACACGCAGTATAAACATAAGCATGCATATTAATTTTAATTTTGCTTCTTTGTACTTGTACCTTATAAGTCAATTTTTTCTGAGCATTCAGCCCCGATCTGGTCAGTACTGCAGCAGATGCTCTCTTTCCATTGATCCTCTGTGAACAAGGTTTATACCAGGTATAACCTAAGCTGTTTCTGTGATCATCAAAGTCATTTGAAGTTATCATGTAATTCTATGACTTGAAATCTGTTTACTTATTACAATCTTTCAGTACTTTTTTGTTTAGTGATGAAATTCTTGTAGTAAAGAACTTTTATTCATTATAAGAAAAAGTGTTACACTGAAACCTTCACGTAGCTACTGATGCTTCCCTCATATGAAAGACTATTTTTAGGTTGAAGAACCAGTTTTAAGAACTACTGGTATATTCCTCCTTTTTCAGTCAGGTGAAATTGGATTGTAATCCTTAATGACGGGATAGTTTCTTAGAACTCTGATGAGTTGCACTGAATGAAGATATCAAGTTATATCAAGTTATATCGCTTTGCTGTTTCTATAGCCTACTGAATTAGTTTACATTTGTGCCTTACAGCAGCAGAATGGAAAATTATTAATCAGAAAAATATCAGTCAATGAATTATGTTGTAAAAGTCTGTTATATGAATGTTTTCTAAGAGGATTGTTGATCGTTTGTTGGCTGCAGAGATTAGGAAATGAATTGATTGAAAGGCAGGTAAATCCAACACTCAGATCAAGACTGACAAATGCATTGCAGTCCCTAACGAACTCAAATCAGCTTTCTTCTACTCTTGATCGTGTGAATTACCAGAGATTCAGGAAGAACCTAAACAACTTCCTGATTGAAGTTCGTGGATTCTTACGGACAATGTGATATGTGCAATCATATGTATATATGTTGGAAAAAACTTTTTGTTCTCTCATTGTTACTGTTGTGAGATTCAGAAATTAAAGGAAGCATCCATTTGTCACAGCCATCATTTTCAGGCATTGCTTGTGCATATTCCCGGAATGCAATTCAGCTGGTAAAAGGTGGAGTCAGGTGATTGATGCAGGCTTTGTAGAGCAATTCGAAGTGACTTATCACAGTGAGATCACTTCTCTTACAGCTCTCATCATGGTTTTGCATGTTGATGTCACTGCAGTTTAGCGAAAACTATTTGGAAAGCTTTTAGTGTGTTTGCCTGGTATCTGTTATGCTGCCATATCGGTCATCCAGGATCTTGCACCTGTTGAAAAAGGTCAGCAGACGCTGGATATGACTATATGCTGTGAACTAAAACTGGATCTCCTGGAGCTAGACTCTCCCAGTCAGTGATGGGCAGTGGGAAGTGGGAACGTTACCAGGCAATTCATTCTTGACCCTGCAGGTTCCTTTTACTTTTTGTTTGTTTCATTTCGATTCTTTTTGAGATGCCAAATTTTTATTGAGCTTATGTTGTTGAATTTGTAGTAACAGCATAACCCCATTTATTTGTTTATAGAGTAGATTGGTTGTTAAGTATATGGGGAGGTTGTTAAGTATATGGGGGATTGATAGCAATAGAGATTACAGTCAAAGAAGAGTTCTTACACATAAATCTGCATAAACTTAAAGATTTCCGCTAAACAAAGCAGGCACTAATATGAGCCGAAATGCACAATATGATAAAATGTAAAGCGAATGTAGGAGAGTTATATGAAAATCAAATTTGTAGAAAGAAAATTCTAATAGCAATCAATTTATTAATGATAATTTCTTTTGGGCACTTGGAATTTAAATTAAGGTAAAGATTGGCTGTCTCAATGGGGTCTCTTATCCTGGTCGGAGGAGAAATTACCAATCGTCTGGCATTTCCTCACGCTTAAACGCTTAATACCAATGAGTTTTATATTTGAGAGGAAATAGAAGACTATACCTTCACCATATTAATTATTAATATTCAGTAATAATAGCATGGTTCTTAGAATTCTATGTCCAAATTCTTAAGAAACAAGGTTCTTAATTATGTACCGAAAGAGTAGTATAAGACAAATGTAGGGTATTTATGACCTTATTTTACCTATCTTAGGCCTATTTCAGGCTTTCAGCGTCACAATTTTCTTTCCACACTAGAGGGTTATTAACAGGATTTATGGCTTTATCAATAGTCTAACAAATAATCAGCATAAATGTTAGTAACTAAATTCGCATAAATGATGGCGGCTTTAATATTTACTAGTACTGTTCTCTCATTGGAGCGAAAAGGGGAAAAGAAAATGTTTTGTAGCATCGTTCCTTGAATTTTAATTTTCCCAAAGGTCTTAAAACAATTGTTTATGTACGGTTTTTTAATAGAGTAAACGCCATGTTTCCACCCAAAGTTTCACGAATGTACAAGTTTTCACCCTGGTTTCATAAATTCCAAATTCTCACCTTAAATCAATATCATTTTTTATTTTTGAGATCTAATAAGTGCTATTACCAAATTACCCTTGACAGATAAATTACTTTTAACCCCCAAATTAGCATAATTAAACGACCATCTTATTTTCAAATTTATTTCAACAATACCCCCTTCTTCAACCATTCATTCATTTCATCCCCATCTCTAACCACCCAACCACTGCGGCCACCGCTACCCAGCCACTATCACCATCCAACCAAATTAATAAAATATAGTATGAAGTTAGTAAATCCAATCAACCCATCATTTCCTAATTTCTTCCCAAATCACAATGGACTCTATGTTGTGCTAACAAACCTCCTATTGTTCTCGCTCTCGACTTGCTGTGATTTTAACCTTTGAATTTTATCCTCTAATACCTCCAATTCCACTCATCTTTCCTCACCCAAATTCATCTTTAACTCTGCCCCCTCCGTATTCCAAGTCTCTGTAGTATGATTCCTACTATGCACACCATCTGTTTTATATAAATTCTCTATTAAAAAAGAATTAACATCTCCCATTTTATTTCTTAAATTATTTATTCTTCTCGTAATTTTTTCATACCCAAGTAATGTATTTGATTATACCTTGTTTAAGTCATAGAGCCATAAGGCTAACGCGGGCATAGATAAAAAATTAAACTTTTTTGGAGTTTATACACATTACTCTTATTTAATTTTATCATCTCCATATATAGAAAGGATACCTTTTATAAAATAGATTTCCTGAAGTCATCTGAGATTTAAGAAATTGAATCTTATTTTTACAGGGGGATCAAGACTCAAGACTAGAACCGTAATTGAACTTTTCAGGTGTACAATTACATAATATAAGTTGCCAACCTAGTAGAGACTATGAACAAAATTTATTTCGTTTATAATCAGACTGAAATCACAATTTCTTGCTTGGTTAAAACTTAAAAGCTGAATTTAGGAAAAGCATAGACTAAAGACATAATCAATATGGTTCTACCTTTATGAAAAATTCGAATGAAAGCTAAATAATTGGTTACTGAAATTTTATATTGAAACAGATACAAACTAATTCAAGTCATTATCTATTAAAAGGAGGGGTAAAGGATTCTTAGAGATACATTCTAATTGCTCACTCAAAAGTTTCATCATATGTGTACACACATTCCACTGATCACTTGTGCAAGAAACTCTTCTTTGGAAGCTTCGGTTTCTTTTGATTGTGATTCTGTCAAAGTTCACAAATATAAATCACCACATTAGCGGGGCTCACACAATAGGTAGATTAGATAAAACACACCCATCAGACATAGAATTACCTTATGCCTTCCAAGGGCATCGAAATCTGTCCTCTCCTTCCAATTGCTCTTCCGCAGTTTTATGGGTCGATTTCCAACATATTTACCTGGAAGAGGGTTGTGTAAGTAACATTAGTAATGCAAAAGAATTAATTTAGTTTCAGAGTGTAGCGCAATAGTGCACCAACATAATATCAACAATGCTCTACTTATAAAACAAATATTACAATTTCATACGTTAAGTAATGTGATATATATATAATATGAGATAATGTGATAAGTCATACAATTATGCCAAATAAATTGTCACAATACTGGATACTTATTTTATAAGTGTAGAATTGTTCACAAAATATGTTAAAGAAGATAAAGAGAACTTGGTATTGATGTTCAAAAATTACTTACCATTCATTTCTTTAAGAGCGGCTGCAATGTCAGCAGGGTTTGCAAAGCTAACAAATCCATAGCCCTTGGTTTTGCCTGTCCGCTTATCTCTGACAACCTAACATCACAATGTGAAAGGTGTTTATACACACATGTTCAGTTTCTGATAATATGATAAGATATCACAAACCATCTTCATAATATTCATCAATAGAGAAGAATAAAAATAAAAACAAGAGAAACAATGTTAAATATGATAACAAAAAGAGAGAGTCACACAGCATAGACACAAGACATAATACATAATTAGACATAAGAATTGCAACCTAACATTGAATATGAAGCAAAATGCCTACTATATTCTGTCCTACCATAAATATCATACTAGAATAAGATTAGTCAAAGCATCAGAAGAGCTTTCCCAGGCTAAAATGACCCTGAATGCAGGAATCAAGATTTAAAGTTCCCTCACAAATATGCATCGCAAACTTAAGAGACTACACAATACCATTGGCATCTAGTTTTTTACAAGAAATGTGGGCAAACTTTAACTTCATGGCAAAAACAATAAAATTGCTTCCAGGCAAACACAACACAAACCAGCATAAACTTCAGACGGGCATCAATGGACCAACCCCCATTTAAGTCCCTTTTATTACTATACCGGTTTTTTTTTTAGGGGAAATTGTGAAATCTTTAAAATTTATTTTTGAACATTTTTTAGGAGATTTATTAATAAGGATCCACACTTTCATAACTTGTCAAAAGACTCAGAACCAAATCGCAGTGGGGATGAGATTCATGCTGGATCAAACGTAAAACAGAGTAGGCCATAAAGGATCAGCCGGTAAACAATCTATTTTTAAGGTCAGCTAAGGCAAAACTCTTTTTTTTTTTGGTTTTCTTTTTTTCTACTTTCAATAAGAAACAAAGAAGTTTGTATTGAGTAGGAAGATGTAAAAGAACTTTTTTTTTTTTTTTGGTTCTGAAAAGGATAGCCCCATGGATATCATCAGTATGGAAAAAAAGTAAGGTATCAATGTATTATACACTTTTAACGCTTCTTAAAATGTCAATATATTAGAACCCACTTCAAGAGTTCAATGGACTAACCTGACTCCAACTCCAACTTGTTCAAATCAACTCAATCTTGCTATAACTCATGTAAGTCCATGAATTGGGTAAAATTTAACCAATTCAAGCCTCAGACGATTCCAGCTGTTCATATCCAATATTAGAAGGTCAAACCTGACTTCAAGCTATTGGAGATCTCATATATAGATAAAGAAATTCAAAATTTTGAGACATGTTAGGGTGTTAAAAACATCCTCAGACAAATTAAATGACTTCCAAATTGATGTCATAAGTAGACAAGCTTGAATATCATCAATCAATGTAAATTGGAGATCCAATGTGCAAGTCAGAAGCTAATCACAGATCAGAGGTCTAACTGGTACAAAAATTGTAGACAGAACCTACCTTAACATAAACAAACATAATATAACTTCTCTGTGCCTTCAAACAGAAATCTGAAGAAACACAAAAAACTTCACAGCAAGCAATGTTTATGATACTAGAATAAAAAGAATCAGGTGAAAATGAAACTTACCTTTGCCATGTTGAAGGAAGGAAATCGAGAAAATGCTTTAGAAAGAACATCATCATTCACCTCATTACCAAGATCACCACAGAATAGGCGATAGTCATCTGCAGAACGTTAAAAAATAATTAAACACATCAGAGTTGCTTGTGGTGGAAGAGCAAATACATAAACAATTACATCAGTAGAACAATGTGTCCAAACTTAAGAAATGATGAATCAGAATGCTCAGAAACAAAAGGCAAAGACACATTAAAAACCATATAAGCATTTATATAAATCCTGGCAGAGCAATACAAAACAATTATCAAACAAACATTAAAAAGCACACATTTAGTAGTTAACTTTATTTTATTATTTCTTTGAAATAAGCAGAAAAAGATTATGTTAAATATGAGCGAAATACAAGACTCAGGACCAGTGGTCCACTTATCAAACGCTTATGAAGAACAAAAATCTAAAAACAAAGCATTATCTTAGTCTTCAACTGTTTCCCAATTATCAAAAATATTGGGAAAGCTATTGCAACATGAAACCCATAAAACTAAAACACCATCTCCCTACAATTATCAAAAATGTTTCAATCCCTCTCCAGTCAAATGACCCAGTATACAGCCATCACCACACTTCTCCATAGGACACTGTTGGATACCTGCCCAGAATCACTAACTCAAAACACGCCTCACAGCAATCACAATGAATCAACCCAGAAAACAAACACAGGAAATATCAGAAATTATATATATATATATATATATATATTGAAGATGATGAACTCTACACCAATTCAAAGGGGAGACCTGAGAAAGGGCTACTTGGGAAGGGGCGAATTGGGAGGGTAGGCCACCTAGAGTGAAGCCGTCCAGAGTAGGCCAACGTGGATGTTGGGTCTCGAAGCGTGGAGGAATGTTAGGATCCCACATTGGAAGGGAAAAAGGTGGGCATGTGGGTTATAAAGGGCTTGGGCACCCTCCCTTGGCAAGTCGGTTTTCCAAGGAGAGTTCTATCCAAACCCACAAAAGGCCCACTGCCCAGCCCGATTGTTTGAGTTGTTAGATGGGTATCCATCAGACACCTTTGTACAGAATAAATCCCTCCAATTGCACATAAAAAATTAAAATAAAAACAAAACAAGAAGCACCCTGAAGTGCACTTAACAGCTTGTGCCTCAATTTCCAAAATCATAATTTTCAGAACATTTAAGTCCCAAAAACATCATACTGTACATCAAAATGAAGTTTGCCACTAATAAAACATTAGATGACATCTGGACTTCATAAACATACAATTAGGTATGACAGGAAAACATAAGTGGAAGGGATTTCATAAACATTCCCTATTGGAAAGTTAAAATCATGTTATATTGGTCTAGCCCCTTTAGATTTAAACATATGTCATCAACACCATTCTTATTAAGCATAAAAAGCACCCTAACAAGATCAAGCCTCGACTTCAGTAACTAAAAAATCTAACGAACAAACTAAATCTGAAGCATAAAAATAATTCACTCAACTACACTAACTTCACAAAGCCATCATCAAACAGAGACGGGTAAAATGCATCAAATTCTTACTTTCAGGCCAATCAGCAAGGGTAGGATCTTCCCAAGTTTGTCCAGCAGCTTTACGAGGAATCGCTTTCTTTTTAGTTTCAGCCTTATGCTCAATCTCACTACTCGCAAGCGCAGCTTTCACACTCTCAAGCGCTTCAGGAGTAATCGTCTGGGCATCCCTTTGAAACAACTGTTGTGCCTGTTCAATCAAACTACAATGAATCATCAAGATAAACCTTACAACATACCACAGTTCCACAACTAACTTAAAATCTAATTCAAAGTTTGAGTTCCACAAGTTTTAACTGTTGCGCCGGTTCGATTCAACTAAAAAAATTATCAACATAAACCATACAATACGGCCACAAGTACAAAACCTAAAACTTTATTCATATAGAATCCAAATCAGTAATTTAAATACCCGTTACTCAGACAAACGAGTCATGCCATTACGTATTTCTATTAAAACCTGACAGATATTTTGAAAATAAATTCCTAAAATACTTTTAAGATATTTTGAAAATTAATTCGTAAAAGATTTGTCAAATATTTTGAAAATTAATCCATAAAATCAACCAAAATGAAAAAGATGAAACTGCACCGACCTGGTGGTACTGGGGGAGCGAATAGACAGGGGCGGAGTAGACGGAGGGGACAACGGGAGCGGGCGGAGGAGCAACGTAGGGTTGAGGATACGTCGTCGGATCGGGTTGTTGGAGGTGGAAAGGTAAGGGAAAGTAGGAGCTAGTAGTTGCCGTTGATGATGATGGTGTTGCGTTGTATGTGAATTGTGCAGAGGAAGAAGCCGATGGAGCGGCAGAAGAAGGTGGAATCGACATTCGGCTGAAACGTCGTCGGATTCTAGAAGAACGATTCCTTAATTAGGGTATGGGAATTAGAAAGACGAAGAAGGCTCCAGAGCTTTGTTTTGGCCAACGGACTAACAGCCTTTGAGGGTGGACGCCTGGACGGATATATCGCTTGTGTAAACTTACTATTCACACCCTTGACTTAAAATTTCAGAGAAAATTAATATTGTAATATTATATTACTATTTGTTAAATGATGTAATAAGTAGGCTTTCTTGTGAGTAATGTTTTTCAAATAATTTTCTTATATATCATCAAATTAATAATACAAATATTTAGAGTATTTAATATATATAAATACATTATATCAATATAATATATTTTAAATATTTAGATTGATTTTATGATTATTTTAAAAAAAAAATCATGATATTTTGTTTTCAAAATATTGAAATAATTATTGAAAGATATACTTGGTAAAATAATAAGGCCACTGCAATTAGTTAGCCCATACCTAACCAATAACACGGGCTAGAGCTTGCCTGGGGGGCCCAAGGTTGGTTAAGGTCAAGCCCATGAAGCCCGCAATGATTGTTAATTTATAACATCACTGACCACAGGTCCAATAGAAGCAAGCCCAGCGGCCGAATTAGTGGATTCATGTTAAGTTCCTATAAACTCATTTATAACAATTATCATTATGTCGTCTATAATTACTTGGTAAATTAAGCAAAAATTAAAACTACAAATAAATAACATAAAACATGGATAATAATATGACATAACTTCTTTTTTTTTTTTTTTTTTTTGTGTGTGACGGGGTGTCTGAGCCAACTTGCGTGTACTCTGACTAATCCTTCGGGACCTTGAAATTAACGACTAGATAAACCTTTCAATGCTCACTCTCGTTAGCAAACGAGGGGAATCGAACTCAAAATCTCTTAAGTAATACACCCAAAAGTCTTTATCGCCTATGGATATATAATTAGTTATACTTACTACCGCAATTTCATGTATTATATCAACATTAAAAATTTATGCGCATTTCAACTAATCTCCGAGGTCTATGGAACACCCTACAAGCCCAAAAGGATCAGGTAAACCACAATCTTATTGTAGTAGGTAACTTCAAAGTTTGAACCTAAAAACTTAAAGAAGTGAGTAAACTTTTTTTACCGTCAGGCCAATCCCTTGATTGACTAGCTAGTTCAATAATTTGATATTTTGAAAAAATTTCAGTTTTATAACATTTTTATTTTAATTATAATAATATAATTTAAAACTGAATTTATTTATTTTTAGCGAGCTGGTGGAATATACAAAGCCTGAAGAGCGTTTTGGACTGGTAAAAGTAAAATCAGTGTGCTGCTAATAGCCCACTGTTATTTTATTTCATGCCTTAATAATAAAATAATTTGTGGACCAAATCAACATCTATCTACCCACCACAAGTAGTTTATTATGTAAAATCTTCATCATGATTGTTCTCACTTTTCTAAGGAAACAAGAAAAACGATACTTTATCAATGACTTATATATATATATATATATATATATATATATATATATATATATATATATATATATATATATATATATTTTATCTCAGCTCTATTTATTTATTATTTTTTTCAAATTACTTTAAAATTTGACATGAATGGTGGGTCACTTATATTTTAGGCCATTTTAAATGGAGAAATATTGTTCTATTATAAAAAGGTGAATCTCCACCATTTACCTAGTGGTGGAGGTAACCTTGAGTCGATTAAAGTGGGGGGGTCTGTTAGTTATAAATGCCCCCCATCCCTTTCATTTTTCACTCATCCAAGATTTTAGAAAACACATTATATCTCTCACAACTCTCACTTCTCTCACTTTCATCCCTTTTATTTTACTTTCTCCACTTTATCCTTCCCGAATTATTACTGAATATAGCACTACTAAATTATAACACGTTATCAGCACGAAAAGCTTAACAAGTGTAACGGTGCACGCCTACTGAAAGTACGTATTTTCACCCTACAAGTGTTATTTAATCTTTGTTTTCACCTTTATGGTCGGATTTATTTATACTATTAAATTCCACCTCCATGGACGGATTTATTTATTACTGTTAAATTCCACCTCCATAGTCGAATTTATTTATTACTATTAAATTCTGCCTCCATGGACGGATTTAGTTATTACTGTTAAATTTTGCCTCCAAGGTCAGATTTATTTATTATTGTGAAATTTCGCCTCCATGTTCGAATTTATTTATTATTGTTAAATTCTGCCTCAATGGTCAGATCTATTTACTATTTTAAATTCTGCCTCTATAACTGGATCTATTTATTATTATTGAATATCGCCCTAATAGACAGATCTATTTATTCTTTTTACATACAATCTTTATGGTTAGGTATGTTTTTATTAAATTTTTGATAACCAATGTTAGCAAGTATGCTTCCATATTATATTTGATAAATGAACTTGAAGTTCCATAAATAAATATCGTTTTAGAACTTAAAGTTCTAAATACTAATTACAAACATGAAGTTTGTAAAACAGAGACAAAACTTGGACCTAAAGTTCCATATCATAAAGATGAAGTTCTGTAAACATCATCACTTATGTAAATTATTTTTTTAAGGATGAACTTCGAAATTGAGACATCGATATCTAGTAATGGTAGAGACATTTGTATAGTAGATAATGCAACAACGCACACCATCCTTTGAGATAGAAAATATTTCTCAGGTTTGACCTTTACCGAGACTAAAATAAATACCATATCAGGATCTGCAAACATAATTGAGGGCTCTGGAAGAGCAATACTCGTGTTACTAAGTGGAATTAAATTAAGTATTTATGATACTTTATATTCTAGCAAATCCAGAAGAAATTTGCTTAGTATCAAAGATATACGACTCAATGGATACCACATTGAAACTTTAAATGAAAAAGATGGAGAGTTTCTATACATCACTGCTAATATTTCATGTTAGAAGCATGTACTAGAGAAATTTCCTACTTTCTCATGAAGGTTATATTACACATTCCTGAAGAATGTTGAAGTCTATGTAGTTATGAACCAGAAGTTCACTGATCCTAAACTTTTTAGAATTTGGCACGACCGTCTTAGTCACCCAAGATCTACTATGATGCGTAGGATCATAAAAAACTCACATGGACACCCATTAAAGAACCTGAAGATTCTATCACTTAATGAGAGTACTTGTATTGCTTGCTTACAAGGCAAATTAGCACTTAAGCCATCCATCACTAAAGTTGGTGTAGAATCCCCATCATTTTTACAAAGAATTCAAGGGGACATATGTGGACCTATTCATCCACCAAGTGGACATTTCAGCTACTTTATGGTACTAATTGACACATCGGCACGATGGTCACATGTTTGTCTACTATCTACCCGTATTATTGCCTTTGCTAGATTGTTGGCACAAGTTATCAGATTACAGGCACACTTTCCAGATTACCCAATTAAAGCAATTCGTCTAGACAATGCTGGCTGGTGAGTTTACCTCAAAGACATTTGAAGATTATTGTACAATAATGGGAATTGATGTTAAGCACCCAGTACCACATGTACATACCCAGAATGGTATGCAGAGTCATTTATAAAGCATATCGAATCAATTGCAAGAACTTTGCTATTACGTATGCAATTACCTACTTTTGCCTGGGCTCATGTTGTTTTACATGCTGCGGTGTTAATTCGCCTAAGACCCACTACATATCATCAATACTCTCCAATATAGCTTGTATTTGGGCATCAGCCTAATATATCCTATTTAAGAACTTTTGGTTGTGATGTGCAAGCTCCAATTGCACCCCCTCAACCCATCTTTAACAATTCAAGGGGACATTTTGTGGATTGTCATTTTGATGAGAAAGCATTTCCATCTTTAGGGAAAAAGGTAAAGTCTCCTAAAGTAAGGCCTGAGCTTTCCTGAAAAGTAAATTCTACGTCTCATTTAGATCATTGCACATCTCAATCTGAAATTGAAGTGCAAAGAATAACACATTTGCAAAATATTGCCAACCAAATGCCTGATGCATTTACAGATCTAGTGAAAATAACGAGATCATATATTTATGTTGTCAATACACTAGCAAGGATTGATGTTACAAATGAACAATCCATACGGACAACAATCAATTCATTTGTTGCACGCTAGAAGCGTGGTAGGCTTATTGGAGCCAAGGATATTGTTCATAGGAAATGAAAGGCACATAATCAAATAGATGTCATTGCTCCTAGGAAATGAAAGGCACAGAATCAAATAGATGTCACTGTTCCTAGGAAATGAAAGGCACATAATCAAATAGATGTCATTATTCCTAGGAAATGAAAGGCACGAATCAAATAGATGTCAATATTAACAGTATTGAAATAATTGACAATTCCACATCTTCTAAACTAACTCCAAAAAAGTTAACAATCCCTGAAAGGACAGAAGCCCCTGAAGAGGAAGAAATCCCTAAAGGAATACAAGAACATAGAATTTAATAAATTTCTATAAACTATGCTCACTCTAGAGAAATGTGGAATCGTGAGATAACTATTGTCGATAACATATTTTCATACGCAGTAGCTACTGAAATTATGAATGATGAGTTTGAGCCACGTTCTATTGATGAATGTCGAAAGAGATATGACTAGCCAAAATGGGAAGAGGCAATTCAAGTAGAATTAACCTCACTAGCAAAATGTAATGTATTTGGACCTGTAGTCTAAATGCTTGAAAACATGAAAACCATAGGATACAAGTGGGTATTCACAAGGAAAAGAAATGAGAAAAATGAGATTGCTAGGCATAAAGCCAAACTAGTGGCTCAAGGTTTCCTACAGAGACCTAGAATTGACTTTGATGAGACGTATTCACTAATGATGGATGTAATCACATTTCGATACTTGATTAGTCTATTAGTCTCAAAAGGACTTGATATGCGTCTCATGGACGTTGTCACTGCGTATTTGTATGGTACACTAGATACTTATATCTATATGAAAATCTCTAAAGGATTCCAAGTGCCAGAAGCAAATAAAAGGAACATGTATTCAACAAAATTGCAAAGATCGTTATATGGGTTGAAACAATCAGAACGAATGTGGTATAATCATCTCAATGAATATCTGATGAAGGAAAGATACGTCAATGATCTTGTATGCCCCTATGTCTTTATAAAAAGGTCAGAATCAGGATTTGCAATTATGACAGTATATGTTGATGACATGAGCTAAATAGAGACTCCTAAAGAGGTCACAAAAGCTACTGAGTACTTAAAAAGAGAATTTGAAATGAAGGATATCGGGAAAACAAAGTTTTGTCTCGGCCTGCAGATTGAGCATTGTTCAGATGGAATTTAGCTCCATCAATCAAATTATACTGCAATGATCCTTAAGCAATTTAATATGGATAAATCTCACCCCTTAAGTACCCCAATGGTAGTTCAGTCTCTTGATCCTAAAAAGGATCAATTTTGTCCTAAAAAAGACGATGAAAAGATACTTGGTCCTGAAGTACCATATCTAAATGTAATAGGCACATTATTATATTTGGCACAATGTATGAGACCAGACATAGCATTTGCAGTGAATCTGTTGGCAAGATTTAGCTCTGCACTAACTCGCCAACATTGGAATGGGATCAAACATGTCTTTCGTTACCTCAGTGGAACAAAAGACTTGGGATTATCCAATGAAGCCTGATAATGATCCTAAATTAGTTGGCTATATAGATGCTGGGTACCTTTCTAATCCTCACAAAGCACGCTCATAGACAGGATATGTTTTCACTTATAATGGTACTGCAATATCATGACGCTCAACAAAACAAGCATTGGTTGCCACTTCCTCCAACCACTCCGAGATACTTGCGCTTCACGAAGCCGACTGAGAATGCGTATGATTAAGATTTGCCATCCATCATATTAAAAATACGTGCAAATTGCCATGTACCTCAGATGCTCCCACAATTATAAATAAAAACAATGCAACATGTATTGCTCACGTCAGGGAAGGATATATCAAAGGAGACATAACCAAGCATATTTCACCAAAGTTCTTTTACACACACGAACTCTAGAAAATCGAGAGATTGATGTCAAACAAATACTCTCCAGTGATAATCTTGTAGATTTATTCACTAAGGCCTTACTGACATCAACATTTGAAAAGTTAGTGTATAAGATTGGTATACGGCGGCTCAACAAGTTACTAAATTAATTATACCATTATAAGGGGGAGCATTGATCAAGAGAAGCATTGATTAGAGGGAGTTTTTTTTTTTAGAAAAGTTTATTGTACTATTTATTGTACTGGACATATGTGCACTGTACTCTTTTTTCCTTAATCAGGTTTTGTCTCATTGGGTTTTCCTGACAAGGTTTTTAATGAGACAGTATAAAGCATGTCCAACTTCATTGTAGAGTTGTATTTCTTTACTTAGATTTTTTTCCCACTAGGTTTTTCTTAAGTAAGGGTAAATATAATTATTTGTAAATGGTGGATGTCCAAGGGGGAGTATTATAAAAAGGTGAACCTCCACCATTTACCTAGTGGTGGAGGTAACCTTGAGTTGGTTAAAGTGGGGGGTTCTGTTGGTTATAAATACTACCACCCCCCCATCCCTTTCATTCTTCACTCATCCAAGATTTTAGAAAGCATATTATATCTCTCACCTTCATCCCTTTTATTTTACTTTCTCCACTTTATCCTTCCTGAATTATTACTGAATAGTACCACTAAATTATAACATGTTCTAATTTTTAAATTTTTTTTAATCACCTGATAGTTCTTCAAGTACATAATACTACTTATAATCACATGTGGAAGACACCAAATTGGCCTAAATATCAAAGGGATGTCTTTTTCTTTGTTAAGTTTAAAAAAAGTTGAATTAAAATGATTAAATAGTAAAGAACAAGGGAAATTTTCTAAAATGCATTTTTCATGAGCAATATATTTTAAGAGTAAACGACTTTTTCCCACCCAAATAATGGTCTAACAATACTTTCCCACCCAAAAAGTTACAAAATACAACTTTATTACCTACAACACAAATTCGTTAGTAAATTTTGTTGTGAAAAATGGCAAGATGGTCAAAAGTCCGTTATGAGTAAAGGCATGATGGTCAATTAACATTTTGAATCAAAATTAAAAATTCCACTTTGCTTGAAAAACAACAAACAACGAAGGAAGGTGATGATTCATGGCCAACGACCAACGAGTAACCAAGTGTCAGAGTTTGAGGGGTTTTGAAGAGGGGAGGTCGGAGGTTGAAAGGGTGGGAGAAGGTTGGTTGGGACAAATGGTTGAGCAGGTGGGGTGGTGTTGTCTGGTGAGGTCTGAGTTTTGGTTGGGGCAAATTGTCAAGCAAATGGTGTGTGCCAAGGTTTGGAAGTTGCGATGAAGGTTGGGGAAGGGGGAAAAACTAGAAAATTCACCTACAAACTCAACCAATTCAACACTTCTCAATACACACAGCAATCTCCTACCAATTTTTTGTCAAACCAACTCTACAAGCAACTGTTGGTGTCATAAAACGCAACTGTCGCGCGATGGCAAGTGCAGTTCTTGGACGGTAAACGGTGACTGGGGACAGTCAATGGGTGGATGGTTTTGTTGAAGAGAGGATGGGTGTTCGAATGGTGGTGGCATGGGTGATTTTCGATGGAAAAGTTGATTGGAATCTGGCTTTGAAGATGGGAAATCGCGCTAAAAGGACAGTGGTCATTGGCCGACAATTGAAGGGTGCACCGATGTGAGAGTGAGAGGAGTTTGGGTGTGGGTGTGGGTGATGTGAATAGTTTGATGGAAGTGTCGAAGGGTTGCAGTGGTGCCAGAATCAGGCCAAATCTGACCTAATTTGGCAAGTGGTGGTTTTGGCCACAATGGAGGCTTAGAAGAGAAGAGAAGAAGAAGAAGAAGAAGAGAGAAGGGTATTTTTGTCATTACAATTAATATCATTGTGTTTAACGGAAATAATTATCGGAATATAATGTTTGGGTAGTAAAATTGTATTTTGAAACTTTTTGGGTAGAAAAGTGTAATTAGTCATTATTTTGGTGGGAAAAAATTGTTAACTCTATATCTTAATCATGGGATGCTAGCAACGAAAATTAATTTTCGTCCTCGAGCCTTGGGTTTAGTAGAATTTTGTAGCAACAATATGATTCCTGCTTGTTGATGAAATTTCCTTTTTATTAAATTGTGTGAGGGTATTTTCATCTTATAGATAAGGACTACAATGTTACTTAAAAATTCTACTAAACTCAAATTGTAATTAGCCCAAACTTTTGGGACGAATTCAATTTTCCTGATTCATGGGTGGTTGGATAAACCATTCAGAATTTGAACATTTAAAATGCTTTTGTAATTCATCTTCATCCAATAGTTTATGTACATGACACACGTGATGCATTGCACAAGTCAAATGTTGAATATTATTAAAAATAAAATTCCTCTCAGAATTAAAATATTAAAACAAAAACAGCTTTCATATACAATTTTAAAACCTAATTTAAATATTGAATACTACCATTGAAAATTCTCTTATATTTCATAATTTAAAAATAAGAATAGCTTTTGAAAATTATACCACATGTGAAATAAGTTTAAAAAACAATGTTAGAGCCAACTATCTCTAGGTGGTCAAGTGGTTCGATAGAGACTCTTGAGTGTATTACTCAAGAGGTCATGAATTCGATTTCCTCCTCGATTGCTAATAGGAATAACCACTGAGCTCTTACCCGATCGATGATTCTAGGTCTCAGGGATAGTTCTAAAGTCCCGAAATATTAGTTAAAATACACGTAAGTTGACTCAAACATCTCCGGTCATAAAAATATATATATATATATATATATATATATATATATATATTGGAGCCCAAGGAGCAACCATGGTCAAATTCAAATTTTAGAGAAAATTATTTTAATTTTATAAATTCTAAAATTATATTGATTTTATAAATAAATAAAAAATATGTTCGTTCTTATAAATATTTTTAATTTTTAATTTATCAAACACTTGTTAATAAAATTTTTGTTAGCTCACTCGAAAATAAAATTCTGTTAAACAACCCAGAAAAAAGTTAATTAAAATGCTCAAAATTCTTAAATGCAATTAATACAATATAAATAATTTAAGCAATTATTTCAAACTTATTAAAAGACACAGTTAATGTTGAAAAAATTTGGCCAACTATAAATTTATTATTTCACGAGGAGGAGGGCCAAAAAGACCTAGACTTATTAAATTGTGATAAATAAAGAGCCTAACCCCCCGACAACTTTTTTTTTTTTTTTTAACGATTAGGGGTGTTCCGAGTTAGCTTAAGTATATCAACCAATCTAAACCCTAAAACTATCGACCGGATAAGAGCTCTAGTGGTTACCCCTATTAGTAACTGAAAATGGATTTGAACTTATGACCTCTTGAGTAATACACTCAAGAGTCTCTATTGAACCATTCAATCACCCAAATATAATTACTTTTATAGTTAGCGTCCTTGCTAATTTAAACACTAATACTTCATCCATATGTCATGTAATTATATATTATATGTAACATATTTATTTTATTTATTTTCTAATAAATTTTATTTGTATAATTTTCATTTAATTATCATGAAATTTGACATCCCCAAACTTCTAATTGTTCCAATCAAATCTTCTTCCTAATTTTGAGGCAATAAATGGATATATTAATTACCAACATTCCCATAATTTATACGATACATTTAGAATGATAGGGTAAATAGGTTACAAATTTTGAAAAATTACAAAATTAATAAAAAATAAGTATTTTTCTAGGATTATATATTATAATAGAATTATAATTTTAGGATAAGGTACCCAAATCCTTTTATCAAAACATAAAGAAAAATAACTACCTCTAGATAGTTTAACGGTTTGTTTAAGACTTTTGAGTGTATTACTCAAGAGATCTTAAGTTAAAATCTCTACGATTACTAATAAGGGATAGCCATTGGAGGCTTATTTGACCGTTAACTTAAAGTCCCCGAATGATTAGTTGAGATACATCCAAGCTCGTCCAGACACTCCCGAACACAAAAAAATAAATAAAATGATTGATAATTATTTATCAATAGCTATATTGATAATAATGTTTGTACACCTAACTCTTATTCGAAATTGAATGTTAATTACGTAATACAACACGTCACAAGTTTTATTTAATTTATCTCTCCCAAAATGATATATATGCTACATGACCTTTGACATCATTTTTATTATATTATGATGTGACATATGTCACAATCACACAAATTTTTAATTTTTTTAAATTTTTAATATTATAATAAAATTATTATTAGTAAAATGGTCTTGGTGTAATAAAAATAGTGTATATATAATATTACTCTCACGTTATTTATACATTAACTCGTTATTTAACTAAATCATACATTTTTTGAGATCGAAATTGAAGATAACAGAATGAGATGTGTAGTATTCTTAGGTCGCTGAAACATGCATATCATTTGTACACATACCAAATACTAAATTTCACATCATGTCATGTACATACTTTCTTCAATAGTAAATGATATTGTAAGAACCACCACTGGGTGGTTGAGTGATCAACTAGGATTTTTGGGTATATTATTCAAGAGATCATGAGTTTGATTCACCTCGATTACTAATAGGGGAGGCCACTGGAGTTCTTACCTAATCGGTAGTTTTAGGATCCCAGAGGATTAATTGATATGCACGCAAGCTGGCACGATACCCTAGTCATAAAAAAAAATGATATTGTAAGTGTAGCTATAGGGAGCTCTTACCCGGTCGATAGTTTTAAGGTCCTAAAAGACTAATTGAGGTGCGTGTAAGCTGGTCTATGCATAAGATACACATGAAATTTCTAAATCATGTAAGATAACAAAATTCAATGGTTTTTCACATCAATTTACCTAGTGGCATAATCTATTCACATGGGATTGTATACCTAATACTTTCTTCAAAATCGAAACTTAATTACGAAGTCTTACACATCACAAATTTTATTCAATATTTTTCGTCTCAAATAATTTGTACTATATAACGTATTACATTATTTATATACCAACTCGTTTATATGTTAATAAATATCACATGAATTTAAATTGAAATTGAAGATAACACAGAGAGACGTGTAACATGTCTTAGCCGACACTAACATTTCATACCGTCTATACACATGGCCAAAAAAATCTAAACAATTTTAATTTGAATACGGTTCATAAACAATATTAATTATTAGATTAATGATACCTTAAGAATATTAGAAAGCAAAAGGTATTGCAATTTTTTAAAAATTATTTTTTTGCCTTTTGTATATAATAACATCAACATAAATTAATATTTATTTTTTTAGTATTGTAATATATTTTCTTAAAATATTCGACAAGACAATTGTTATATTAATATAAAAAAAAAATATATGAGTAAATAGATAATTCCCCAATTACAAATATAAGAATATAAGTTGTGCAACCATCCTTAGGTGGCCGAATAAAGTGATAGAGATTTTTGGATATATTATTCAAGAGATTTTGAGTTCGATTATCTTTAATTACTGATAAAAATGATCACTAGAAGATTTATCTAATCATTAATTTTAAGATCTCAAAAGATTAATCGAAATAAATATAAACGGGTTCAAACACCTTCTGTCACGATATATATATTTATATATAGGGAGAACGACTTATACATACCCAAGATTTATCGTAACGACAAGTTGGTACCCAAAAGGTTTTGAAATGACAAATAGGTACTTTCCGTCATGTTATGTTAGTGATTTCTGTTTATTACTGTTTATTAATAGTGAAAAGACTAAAATACCCTTCAAAGTTTGAATTTTAGTTTTTTATAAATTTAAAAATTTCAAAAAACCCCCTAAGTTTACAAATTTCACTAAATACCCCAATATATAAAAGTTTTATAAAATAACAAAAACACCCCCCACCGGCAAGTGCGATTCCGCCACCACCAGCCAGGAATCGCAGTAGCGTTACACGACGCAGACCAGTCGTATGCATGTCGTCATGCCTTTAGCCGTCCGTGAGTCCGATCTCCGGCCTAGGAAAGGCGATCACGGAGGCACACGCAGCCGCCGACGCCGCAAAACTCCATATGCGACGCCGACGGCCGAGATCGCAGCAGATCTCGGCCTTTTCCGCCAGATCTGCCGCTGCTGACGGCAGACTCGGCCTTTTCCGGCCAGATCCGTGGCGATCCGGCTCCCGAAAAGGCCACACATGCACGCACTGCATCCGATGGGGATCGTGTCGTAATGTAGCCTGCCAGATTCCGCGATGGTGGCCTCGGCATTGGGGTGGTGGGGGTGTTTTTGTCATTTAACAAACTTTTTATATATGGGGGTGTTTAATTAAATTAGCAAACCTAGGGGGTTTTTTAGAAATTTTTAAATTTATAAAAAACAAAAATTGAAACTTTGAAGGGTATTTTAGTCTTTTCACTATTAATAAACAAAAAATCACTAATGTAATATGACTTAAGGTACCTATTTGTCGTTTTAAAACCTTTTGAGTATCAACTTATCATTATAGTAAACTTTGGGTATGTACAAGTCGTTCGCCCTTATATATATAAACGGTGATGGTGGTGGATGATAAATTAGAAAATGTGCTTGAGCACAATCACCGAAAAAAGAAAAATGAAAGAGGCCTCACATGCAACACGCGTCCTTGACAAGAAAAAGAGGAAACAGCCTAATTACAAATACAAATCCAAATCCATGGGGCGGGGCCGCCCGTAGAAATAGATATTTAATTCCCCACTTTTACTAAATTATCCCATTACTCCATTATCTACAAATCACTCCACGCCACGCTCTTTCCTTCACGCAACAACGATTTTTAAATCACAAAACCAAACCAAACCAATCCACCCAACCCAATCCTCCGGGTAATTTCAATATCTCACGTTTTTTTAAATTTCTCTTTCTCTAAACATTTTAAATATTTTTACATTAATTTTTTTTATCACCGAATTTGCCCTTTTCTACTAACATATGATTTTGACTTTTTCATAAAACAGAAAACTGGGGACATAATTAAGGCAGTAAGACAGGTAGCCTGCCCTTTGATAATAAGGTAAATATTTATTTCTAAATATTAAAAATAAGAAAAAGAAAAACACAGAAGGTTACAAAATTCCTTTTATTTTTATTTTTGGCTAAGGGCTGGAGTTTCTAGAACTTTTTTTTTTTTTTTTAAGATTTTAATTTTTGCTGTAAACTCTGTTGATTGCAGTGACCCACAAATTTTGTTCCAGATTTGCCCTTATCTTCCTTGTGTAGTTGATTGGGATTTGTATTTGAGATTTTGAAGACCCAAAATTTTGTTCTAGAATTCTAGGGTTTGTTTGATTGATTTAGAAAGTTGGTATTGTTTTGTTTGTCATACGTGGATTTGTGGGGTACTCCTTTGAAGCCATAGCTTTTTCTGTAGCTATTCAGACCATCTGGGTTTTTGGTTTAGGGTTAGGATTAGATCTGAATTCTGATAATAATCTGATTGATTATTATTTTTAGATTTTTTTCTTGGATTTTGAAAGAAGGGTTTGAGGTTTAATTTTTCTAGGTTGATTTTTTGAATTTCCTAATTTTGGTAATTTATTCTAATTCTGGGTGTATTTAATGGAGTTTGAGCTGGATTGAGTAAACTGAAAATTTCAGACTCTTGGATCAGGACCCTGTAAGCCCAAAATTTGTATTCTTTTGATTTCTTAATTTCTTGTTAATTTTGTCCTTTTATGTAATTTTACCTGATTTCAGTGGGTATTCAGTGATGCATTTGTAATTTTAGGGTTTTTTAAATTAATTATTATGGTTAGATTGGCTGATCTTGCATGTATGTGATGATGAAATTGACTTTGAGTTTTATGAAAAACTTGTTAGGGTTTACAATCAAATTGATTGTGCATGAGGTCTTCTGATGGAAGAATTTAGTTGAATTTTTTAGATCACAAGCATGATTTGTATTGTGAATCTGGACTCAGCTGCAAACACATCTTGGATATTCATTCAAATCTTTATTTTAGAAGACAAAAAATCGAATTAAATAGATATTCGCAGAAGATAGGTGAATAGTGAATCTGCCCTTTAAATTGCCATGATAATTAAAATATTTGATTTATTAACACTAAATACATTACTTTGCTTTTCATGGTTTATGTGATGGTTTACTGTTGTAAAGCTGAAAATGGGAAATAGAAGATACCTGTGAGATTTTGTTGTGATGACTGAGCATGGAGTTGTTAAATTTTAATGGTGATGGTTGAAGTGATCTCTAGGCTAAGTAGATATTAGCGTTCTAATGTTTCGCTTTAAGGCAGAAGATGCTGAAGCATGTGAAAGGTTATATTCAGGTTTACATGCCATCGGTCTTTTGGATTAAGAAACCTATAAGTAATTAGGATCTTCCTTCTCTTGAAATTTTTCTTCAGATTGCTGCTTCATTGCAGATGTTTATAGTTGTAAGGAATAGACCTTTGTATGTATTTTGTTTAAAAGAGGTAGTACCTCAGGGTGGGGAGGGAAGAAATTCTGGAATAGGTATCAATCCTTATTCATGAAGTTAATTTATGAAATTAATGCTATGCGCTCTCTCTCTCTCTCTCTCTCCCCCTCCCTCCTCCCCCTTCCTTCTGCTCTAGGATAGAGCCAAGTATCAGTTTGTCTATCAAATATTTGCTTATTGGTTAGAGCAAAGCATATTGTAGTGTTTGCACACCTTTTGAAATCATACATTTTTTTTCTTCCAAATTATGGTTGTCCATGGATTATCAATTATGTGCAGTAGAAGATAACAATGTAGCATGATGTATTTAGTATATACTGTGAACTAGATAGCTAATTTTAACCATAATCATCTATTATAATCTTTTTATTGGCAATTTTGAAGATACTAGATTTTGCACTAGCTACCATGGAGTTGTACATAAACTTTGTTATACTGCAAGGTTATAAGCCTTTGGTTGGTTCATTATTCTATGTATTGGATTTTAACTTAAATCATTCACTTTCATCTTTAAATTGTGATTTATGGATAATATATGACCTATTGTCTTTATATTACAGAAAATGGGGACGGAACTCATGAGAGTTTGCGTTAAAGAAGAGAATGATGACGTTCCATCAGTTCCGCCAGGTTTTGAGTCATATGCATCTTTCACCTTAAAACAGGTACAAGATAATGAAAAACATGATAGTGACATTAAAAGCAGTTGCTCTGCTTCTGGAAGTGCCTCTGGATCACAGCAAGTTCAGGTAGAAACTGATATTGGTGATTCTGATGGTGCGAAGACGAGGTCCCTTCGGCGTAGACCATGGATAAACTACTTGCAATTTGATCATAGTTCAGATGATGAACCTGATTCCGAGAAGCTTGGTCAAGTAATGTTATTAGAATTTTTCCTCTTAAAAGTTCTGGTTTTCTATTTGTTTTTTTTTACCTGAATTTAACAATATAACCTGTACTTTCATTTCTGGAGTTCTACACGTCTTGATAGTGACATATTTAATGTTTATTAATGCAGAATTTTAGTGTTAAGCCTTGTCTTCCTAAGGGTGTTATCCGTGGA
This sequence comes from Pistacia integerrima, assembly GCA_026225825.1. Classification (NCBI taxonomy): domain Eukaryota; kingdom Viridiplantae; phylum Streptophyta; class Magnoliopsida; order Sapindales; family Anacardiaceae; genus Pistacia; species Pistacia integerrima. Next base: position 8,159,245 of record CM047748.1, read on the forward strand.
TGTCCAGGGTGTAGTGATTGCCAAAAGGTTATTTTCTAAAACTTCTGTACCACATACTTTTTATGCAGTCTAGCTCATCAATATTGCTACACCACTAAGATCCCCTTTTATTCTTTCCTATCTTATTATCATTGCCTCATCAACCTAAGGCAGTCTGTGTGCAATATATTAATAGAAGCAATTACTTATGAATTGCTCCAAAGTATTTGACAATATTTCATTGGGCTGGCTTTGTACCATGATTGCTCTTTGGCTGGTGATCATAAGAGTAGCTGAACCTTGCAGTCTTGACGTTGTTTTTGATATATTGCGTCCCCTTTCTTGTCCTACGTCTTCTATAGTCTGTAATTGATTTATGGAACAGGTCATTGCAAGATGGCGTCCAGAAGATGCTCGCAGGCCTGTCCTTGAAGATGCTCCTGTATTCTATCCTACTGCAGAGGTCTCTATTATTGCTTTCTGCAATTGAGTTATTTGAATACAAAAGCTGGCATTCTACCTACTTCTTGCGAAATCTAGCATCAGAATTTAGATTACTGAAGTGGTTTTATCCTTTTTCCAGGAATTTGAAGATACGTTGAAATATATAGCTAGCATTCGTCCAAAAGCTGAACCATATGGAATTTGTCAGGATTGTTCCCCCGCCCTCTTGGAAACCTCCTTGTCCACTTAAAGAAAAACATAAATGGGAGGGTTCTACATTTGCAACCCGTGTGCAAAGGGTTGACAAACTTCAGAATCGGCATTCAATGAGAAAGATGTCAAAGTTCCAAAACCATACTAGGAGAAAAAGGCGTAGATGCACGAAAATGGCTGTGGATTGTGGAACTGATAGCGGCAATGTCCCTGGATCTGGTGATGAGAGATTTGGGTTTGAACCTGGTCCAGAGTTTACTCTGAATAAATTTCAGAAATATGCAGATTTTTTCAAGGCCCAATACTTTAGCAGCAATAGGAATGATATTCAAAATATGGGAGTTAACGCAACTATGCTTCAAGAGCACCGGGAGCCATCAGTGGAGAATATTGAGGGGGAATATTGGCGGATAGTTGAGAAAGCAACTGAAGAAATAGAGGTATGACGTGTGAGCTGTCACGGTTTTCTGGTTTATAATTATTAATTGATTTGCTTCTTTGCTGTGTCCTTGTTTTGCTTATCAGATATCTCATCGTCTTTTCTCAAAAGAGTTTGTGAAACTGAGCCCTTAATTGTTGTGCTTGTTTCCTGTGCAGGTCCTATATGGGGCTGATTTGGAAACTGGGGTTTTTGGTAGTGGGTTTCCTAAAATGCCTATTCAAGTTGGTTCTGCTTCAGATGAGTGGTACATAAAATCAGGCTGGAACTTGAATAACTTTCCACGGCTTCCTGGATCTGTCCTCACTTATGAAAGCGGTGATATATCTGGTGTTCTTGTGCCATGGTTGTATATAGGGATGTGTTTTTCCTCCTTTTGTTGGGTAAGAATGCCTAACGTTTTTTTCTATTGGATGAAATGAATGTTGTTTTTTCTTTTGTAAACTTTTATGCTCTAGTATGACAAATTCCAACTTTCAATCAGATTATTGCATCCAAAATAAATTTACCTGATGAATTAACTCATTTATTTGTTTGCATCAAAATATAAGGTTGCTTAAATCTGAAGCCATAATTTTGTTAATCTGTTCTAGATTTCAATGTTGCTGATTGTTTAGTTGTACCTTTTGTTTACATGTGGGAGAACAGCATGTCGAAGATCATCACTTGTACTCACTAAATTACATGCATTGGGGTGCTCCAAAAATTTGGTATGGTGTTCCAGGAAACAATGCCCTTAAATTGGAAGAGGCTATGAGAAAGCATTTGCCTGATCTTTTTGAAGAACAGCCTGACCTGCTTCATAAGCTAGTAAGTAAATATTCATGTCCTATGTCACAATGTTTTTTAGTGCTATCAAGCCTAATAATGAATTTAATTTTCTAGAAGCATGATATACGCATGCTTGCATGCACAACATTCTGTCACATTTATGTTTGTTGAGTAATTTGGGAAGGCATAAGTCGTTTTTTATTTTATTTATTTTAGTTGGGGATAGAAAGCTGAATCCTACTAATTTTAAAATGCCTAGTTGTACATGTTGCAGACTCATTTTGGAATTGGTCTCTCATGTGTGTTCAGTAAATGCTATTGACATTGTTCCTCTTAGCTATAGTTCTTTATGGTTTATGATTTGGTTCCTCTTTCTTTTCTTTATATGTGGTGCATTTTAATCTATCTTGTTCCTCCCCCTTTTCTTTTCTGATGCTTTTGTGTGTACTTATATTTAGTCTGTTAGAAAATGAGCTCCCTCTTCAAAGGGTACTTGAAAATTCTGCTATTTGCTTTCTTGCATAATAACTCAAAACATTGCTTTCAATATACAACTCCATAAAACTTTTGCCTTACAATCCCACCAAAGGTATAATGTTTCTGAATCAAAAGTGAGATGCTGGAAGCTGAACGAGAAGGGTTTCATTGCCTTAAAAAGTTTAGACTATGGTTTTTTAGCAATGGATAAAGAAATAAATGCTGAATGATCTCCCCCTGCCTTTTACATGTTAACACCAATTAGGTGATAAACAAACTTGAGGTCTATTCCTTTGATCAATATCACAGTATTAATCTTTCCTTGGGTCGTAGTCCTACAAAAATTTGAATCTTACAAGAATGTCTGCTTTATATATCATACGTAATAATTGAAATAATAAAAATTAAGGACTGTAAATCAAACCAACTGAAATAGGATTTGCAATATGGCCTCCAAAAACTACCATCCATTTTTGAATCATCAAGTGAGAATTCTCTAATTGAGAAATAAGCTTAGGAATTTTTTATGCTTCCCAGTCATTTATCTTCATATATATGATTCTATATTGCATGTCAGCCTGAACTTGTTCTTTCATGCAGGTCACTCAGCTTTCCCCCTCCATACTGAAATCTGAAGGAGTACCTGTCTATCGCTGTGTTCAGAATGCTGGAGAATTTGTTCTGACCTTCCCTCGAGCATATCATTCAGGATTCAACTGCGGCTTCAATTGTGCGGAGGCAGTAAATGTAGCTCCTGTTGACTGGTTGCCCCATGGGCAGATTGCTATAGAGCTATACCGCGAGCAGGGGCGTAAAACTTCCATCTCCCATGATAAACTTTTGCTTGGGGCTGCAAGGGAAGCTGTAAGAGCTCATTGGGAGCTTAATTTACTGAAGAAGAATAATTTGGATAACCTAAGGTGGAAAGATTTGTGTGGAAAGGATGGAATCTTGGCAAGAGCACTTAAGGTCAACTTTGCCTCTCTTATTCTTTTCTTGATTGGACTTATTTATATCAGATATATTATAGTTGAAATAATACTTGTGAAAGAACTAAGTAGAAATTTGGAACTTTTTAAAGCCAGTATGCCAATGCTAAAAGTAACTCCGAGCAAGATATCTAGAGTAACAGCAAACACAGAGTTACCTCTAAGAAAATTATCATTTACCAATCATTTTATCATTTACAAATCAGTGCCCATAGGAAGAATTATCTTTTGAGATGGAAAATTTGGGATACAGTGGCACTACTCATCCAATATACATTACTGTAAATGCATAACAGTGTATTAATTAAGTGGTGGATGAAAATCAAGATATCATTTGGCAGCTTAATTTTGGCTCTGATAGGTTAAGGTGGCTTCACTGTTTTTACATATTAGTTTAATTTGTCGAATTGTTTTTATGATTTTCACATAGAAACCTGGAATATTAACTCTGGACTTACTAAATCTTTTACTTCCAAAAGCATACACTTCACAGACAAATATGCACACCTACATATCACTTTACTCTCTTGATTTTGTTTATTTCTGCTGTTTAGACTCGTGTAGAAATGGAGCGTGTGAGGAGGGAATATTTTTGCAGTTCTTCACCAGCAATGAAAATGGACCGTAATTTTGATGCCACTAGTGAGAGGGAATGCAGCGTATGCCTTTTCGACTTGCACCTGTCTGCGGTGGGTTGTCGTTGTTCCTCAGATAAATATGCCTGTTTGAATCATGCAAAGAATTTCTGCTCATGTGCTTGGGGTGCCAAATTTTTCCTCTTTCGTTATGACATCAGTGAATTGAACATCCTTGTTGAGGCATTGGAAGGGAAATTAAGTGCAGTTTACAGATGGGCAAGACTAGATCTTGGACTGGCCCTGAGTTCATATTTCTCCAGAGACAATATGCAAGTTGATAATTTATCTCATTCCATTGATAGCAAGGAACATAAAGAGGTGAAATCCCAGCCATCAGAAGCTAGGATATTTGGTTTAATGTCATTTCAACAAAATAATAATCCATCAGAAGCTATCTTGCCTTTGAAAGACATGAAAACATCGTCTACATCTGACAAATCTTCTCATGGAATTGAAATAAAGACCGAAGAATCTATCCATTTGGCTTCCAGTCTAAGACATCCTGTTTGTCAGTTCTCTCAAGAAGATATGTCATATAATGCAGATCAATCTGACCAGAAATCTTTATTAAATAAGCCTTCGGTTTTCGGAAATAATACTGTTATACTTCTTAGCGACGATGAAGGTGACGAACCAAAAGAGCCAGTTTCAAAAAGATCTACAGGAAGTTCTGTAAAAGATGTAGAACATTCTAAGCGATTGGCTTCTTCTGAAGATAAAGCGAGCACATGCAATCATGATAAAGGTCCAGTCTTGTTTTCCCCAGTAACTGATGCTGCATTAACGAGTCAAAAGGATTTGCATTCGGTATCTGATGTACAAAGGATTAATTATTCATCTAATACTGTGCAAGTGAAAGATGAACATCATCCAGATGGTGGAACATTGTTGGGATCTAATCCACCAGAAGTTCCCTGTCCTGTAGGCTCTACACATGAAGAATCTGGTAGAATTCTTTCAGGTTCCACAATTAGTGGGGAGACCAGCTGTCATAATGTGGCAAATGTTGGGAGTAACCTTCAGCATCTTCCAGCATGTGATAATGGAAAGTCTAACAATGAGGATACTCATGAAAAGTTGGGAACAACTTCCACCTCAAATTTAGTGAGCAATATGAGAACTAATACAGGAAATCCATCTTGCTCTCAAAATAATATAGACAGATATTTCCGCCAGAAAGGTCCTCGTATTGCAAAGGTTGTGCGGAGAATCAACTGCAATGTTGAAGCCCTGGAATATGGCGTTGTGCTTTCTGGAAAATTATGGTGTAACAGCCAGGCAATATTTCCCAAAGGTCAGCATATGGATTCTTTATAGAGATGATTAAGTTTGAGAGATATGGTCAACTACATGAAGAAGAAAAGTACTTATGGACTTTATTTTACTTGATGCAGGATTTAGGAGCCGGGTTAGGTACATAAGTATTCTAGATCCAACAAATATGTGTTACTATGTTTCAGAAATTCTTGATGCAGGACGCGACGGACCGCTCTTTATGGTAATTAGTTTTTTTTTCCCTTCCCCCAAATTACTTTTATGTCATGCTATGTATTATGCCATATACATTCTACTCTTGCTCTTCTGCAAGGTTCTTGCAAGAAGTCTTGGGAAGTAGTTTTTCCAGTGTGTGTATGATTTCTGATGATGGTTTTACATAAAAGAAACTCATAGAGATATTAAATGAATGATTCCTGATGTATTCAACTGCTAAACTATTACTGAACAAGGTCCAGTTTTGCTTGCTGACATAGCTACTATGTAGCTTCTTTTTGCTTGTATAGAAAAGGAAGAATCATAATAGTTTGATTATCAAATTTCAGTCCAACCCTCTTGACACAAATAATTCAGCATTATGTTATTTGAATTATATCATCATGTGCTCCTTTAAACTAAGGCTGCACTATTTGGTTAGCCTAAGAGAGTGTATTCTCAGGGATAAGTATTATGAGTGTCTTTTTTTCCTTTTCTTCTTTTAGTCTCACTAAACTGCAGAAAATCAATAAATTGATATCAAGCAGGCATGACATATTCATTTAATTTTCAGGTTTCCTTGGAGCAAAGTCCCAGTGAGGTATTCATTCATATTTCTGCTGCCAGATGCTGGGAAATGGTGAGAGATAGAGTGAATCAAGAGATAGCAAAGCAACATAAATTGGGAAGGACAAACCTTCCTCCTTTACAGCCTCCTGGGAGTCTTGATGGTTTTGAAATGTTTGGGTTTTCTTCTCCAGCAATTGTGCAGGTAAATTAGCCATTAGGACTGATGACAATATGATCAAATGCAAGTACTTGAGCGATTGACATTCTTTTTGCGTGCGTCTTCTTCTATTCTCTTTTTTTATTGTATTCTAGGTTTTGTCTTTTGGGTCATCTGGGGTTGAATGAAACCTTCTGATGGATAATTATGGGACCTCTAATTTGGAGTGCTGGACAAGGGTTGACAAATAACATTATGAGAACAATAGTTAGTCTTGAAGTATTATTAGGTGCTTCTATGCAATGTTTATGCTGAAAGCCAAGATCACCCAATACTTTATTACTTGTGTTAGAGGCTATGAATGTCAATATTAGCTATAACTCTATACATGTTTTACAGTTGCACATGAGATATTATTTCTCTGTCTTTTTTATTTTCGCTTCAGTAAGAAGTTGAGGTTCAAGAAATAGTTTAAAGCCTACTAAAAACAAAACACAGCCTGCTTCTTTTTGAACAGAAAGTCAATTGATAATGGAAGTTGGTTTGTTTCCTTCATTGTGATCTGTTGACTTTTCTTTTTCAAACAATTGGGTTGGAGTATTATTGCTGCCATGAATCACTTAAGACTCTCTACGAAGTGTTCTACATTGTTTTCTTCCTCTTTGTTATTCCACTATTACGAACTTTGTGAAATGAAAATTTCTATCTTTGAAGCACTATTAAAATTGTCATAATCTTCATTTGTTTTTTCTTCTCTTCCTTTCAAACATCTTTGCCCTCCTATGGCTCAAGCATTTCTGTATCCTATGATTTCATGGCTCATTAGTTTTCTTATTTTATGAGAGATATGTTCATTAAATATGATACTTGGTTCAATTTTCATTTCTTTTAACAGGCCATAGAGGCAATGGACCATAATCGAGTTTGTATGGAGTATTGGGATTCCCGGCCCTACTCCCGGGCTCAAATGCAGATTCGACAACCTTTTCAAAATTGCAGTAACTTAGATAGGGCATCTGGGGAACAAAATAATCGGGATTCACCTGGGAGCCATCTCTTGCCGGTTGGAGCTGATTCAATTGTCAGAGGCCTTTTTAAGAAGGCAACTCCTGCAGAACTACACTCACTTAATAGCATTTTAAATGAAAATAGGCCAGCAGCTGATCGCTTCTTGGTAACTCAACTTCTTAACGAAGAGATTCACAATCGTCCTAGCTGATTCATTATTTCGGATCAAAACCATACCATGGCAGTTTTGACTTCTGTAAATTCCCCAGTTCTTTCTTTCACTTTGCACATGCACCCACATTTCTCATTCATCATTTTTTTTCTTTTTATTTTCAATAGATAAAGAAAAAAAAAAGCGAGAAAATAGTGTATGGAATTTTTTTTCCTGGAAATTCATCCAGTGGATACCCCCATTTTTTTTTTTTTTTTTAGAGTTAATATGGTGTACGCGGTGTCTAGCGGGGGTACATTCCAAGTCTTAACAGTTTCTTCTTTTTAACAAAACTTGAGTTAAAAATGCCTGTGGATCTTTCTTGTAACAATTAATATAAATTCCTTCTAAATTTCTCCATGGCATGGGTGCTGTCACTTGATATATGTATTAAATTTGGAAATCCCGGAATTTTTTTTTGGTGAATCCGAGAAACTGAAATCTGGGCAATTCTCTTCCAGGTTTTATTGGATGAATAAGAATAACTAATTCTAGAAGACAATTATTAACCTTTTTCTGGCGGAGTAAATTAATTATCTCAAGTATAATCATGACCCGATGGAGTCAATACTGCAGGGTTTTTTCCTCTTATCACCCTGAGAGAAAAGGAAGTGTTGATCGCCTGCGGGGTTTTTGGAAAGTATGAAAAATTCCCCCTTGGATCCCATTTGCTGTTAGACTCCGTTACCATAAGTCAACTTTGGACCTTTGACTTTATCCAATTACGTTAATACCCTAAGAGAAGAATAATTTCAATTTAAAATACTGAAATACCCTTATGTAACTAAATGACGGATTTACCCCCAAATGGGCGTTTGGTTCAGGGAATATTGAATTACTGGAAAATTAAATTACCTTGAAGATTACTGAGAATCTTTAAGAAAATGTGTTTGGTTAATTGGTAGGTATATTATATTAATATGTTTGGTTGAGAGGAACAAATTAGCGGGTATGTTATTTAAATTACTGAATTGTCCTCTAATTAAATATTATTATTATTATTATTATATTATCTTTTAATATTGATTATTATTTGGATCGTATAATCCCCTTGCATTTAAAAACTTAGCAAAAACAACCCCATAATAAAAGTTCTAAAAATCAACAAAGCACCCCCACCAACCCAACCACTGCCGACTGTCGGCAATCACCGCAGGCCGCCGGCAACCTAATGGCGCACGTAAGGCAAGAAATGGCCTCCGTTTGCCGTATGGCCAGAGATCTAGCAGGAAATGGCCAAACGCAATAGATCTATCCTTTGACGGCTAGATATCTGGCCAGAAATGGCCATATCAATGCACGACAACCATTTTCGGCCTTCCGTACATCGTTGACTACGAACAAGCAATAAGCTGCACGATGGTTGCCGCGACGAGTGGATGGGGGTGGTGGCTTGGGTGGGCTGCAATTTGTTTTGAATTCAATGGTAATTTTGTCCAAAAAGTTAATTAATTGGGGTGAAATGGTAAAAGCTATATTCATGTAAATAAATTTAAAAATAAGGGTATTATTGTCCTAAAATTTTATTAATAAGGAATAGAATTGTAACAAAAAAAGATTACTCTAGTAATCTTAGAATACCTAAAAAATAGAGATAATCAGATTACCTCTAATATTACTAACAGTAACTACTATTGATATTTGAAGATTACCGGAATCTTATATTACTTGACAACCAAACGTGATAATCGAGTAATTTAAGATGATATAACTCTAGTAATCCCACGTTACCCCCAACCAAACGCCTCGTAAAAGTTGATGTAAAAAGGTATCAAGTTTGGATAAATGTTAGTAATATTTTATTATTTTTATTCAATCTTTGTTATGACTAAAATAACCTTTTAAACATTAAAAATGGTGCCATGCTAATATGCTATTTACCCACAATCGGCCATTACACAAATTTTTTTTACAAATAGCATGGCACCATTTTTTTTCTCCATCAACCATGTATACCAACTCCAAACTCCAGCTCCCTCACAAACACATCTGCGCAGTCAATTTCAGGAGGCAGTATGCAGTTCAGTTGGTTTTGAAAATATATGGAATTAAGAACCATTATAACAATATCAAATCCTTCTCAAAAACATTTGAGTATTTGTTATCATTATATATCAATTTCCCAATTATTTGATCAAAAATCATTGGACAAACATAATGCCCAATGAATTGATCAACTGTGGACACCACAATACATACACAAAAGGTTACTACAAATGCTTACTGCAAATGCTTCAAGCTTTTGACAAAAATGCTCCCCAAAAAGTCACTTGCAAATGGGTTCAAGCTAATCAGAAGAAGGCTGCTAAAATGAAAATAGATTCCAACTAGTTTCCACCAAAAAAAAAAAAAAAAGAAGGATTCCAATTAAAATCTATTATATCCTCTGAGATAACTATCATACAAATAACACAGTTCATAAAAAAAATTCACCTGTGAAGGCCTAACCGGTTGAGAGTTTTGCCGTTCTATTATGCTATCAATATTATCCCCACATCGAGTTATACCATTCCTAAAGTAAAATGTAACATGACAAACAAAAGGTTTAGTCATTTGTTAAACAGAAACATTAAACTGAATTTGAAATGTGTTTAACAATAGCATACATCAATACTGTCTAAATCAAAACTGGCAGGTTCATTAGCATGTTCACTTGCAGGTTCATCAGCATGCTGAGTTTGAAAACTTTGGTGAGGCACACATGCGGGTTCATCTGAGGTTCCATGGACTTCACTAGATTGAGATGTTTGACCTTTATTTTTCTGCATAATTAAATATAACCGGATTAGTTATCAATACAATATTATTGATACCAAAGTTCAAACAAATTACAAAAATAAATAATTACCATTGTTGCTCTCCTCTTCCTAGCACTCCCCTCAAATAATGGGAAAACCCTTTTGTTGTGTCCCAATTTCTTACAATATGAGAGTCATGGTCCTTAAAGAACTTTTTTTCGGGTTTATTAACCTCTCTTTTTATGTGGGTGCTTGACTTTCCAAGTTTTCTCTTGTTCTTAGAGGCCACTAGATGGGGATCTTCTGGGATTTCTGGCCATCTAATGAAATCTGGGAGGGGCTGAATAAAATGTTTATAGGTCTAGATTTATTGTTCAGTCCTCAACATTTTTTTTTTTTTTTTTGATAACCGGGGTGTCTGAGCCAGCTTGCGCGCACCTCAACTAATCCTCAGAGTTCATTGAACAATCTACAAGCCCAAAGGACTAAGTAAGCCACAATGTTATTGTGGTAGATGGCTCCAAGGTTTGAATCCAAAAACTCAAAGAATTAAACAAACCTCCTTGACCGTCAGGCCAACCTTTTGGGGTTCAATCCTCAACATTTCATGGGTAAAATCAACAACTTTACCTCTTATATGTCTGATAGAGATCAAGGAATGTCAGTGACCTGCTAGTAGCCACGATCACACACCCAATGTTGAAGGTTCACAACATATTGTCTACCATCTGTGTCCCTACATTCATATTTCATATCCCCACCTGGTAGAATGCCAACATTTCTTGAATTCACTGTTGCAATATCAATCAGTCCACTAACTTTTGGAGGGAATGGTGCTGTCCATTTAGCTGATTCTGCATGCCTTTCGTTAATTCTCCCAAGTGTTTTTCTCTTGATATTTTCAAGAAGTGTAATGATTGGCTTCTCTATTTCTGCATCAATCCAAGCACTAAAGCTTTTAGACATATTATTTGTGATGTATCACCGCGTATTTGATGGTGAAAAACATGTGTAGACCAATGTTGAGCTCCAATTTTATCTAACCACTCCCATGCCTCAACATTTTTAGCCTTAATCTCATCCATAACAACCTTGAACTCAAATTGGTTGAAAGCCCTTGAAGCTGCCCAAAACATTCTCTTATACTGAATTTCAAGCCAAGTGAGCCTGAAATTGGCATATATATGCCTAGAACAGAACCTTAAATGGGCTTCTGGCCAAATAGCCTTCATAGCTTGGATGATTCCCTTCTGCCTATCTGACATAAAAGTCATTTCCCTCCTATGACCTATGAATCTTTCAGAATACCAAGAATCACTACTCTCACTTTCAACAACACTCACTGCAATCGGAATATTACACAATTGTTATCTATTGTCACTACAGCCAACAACATACCTCCATGTAAGCCTTTCAGATGGCAGCCATCAATACCAATAAATGGTCTGCAAGCCATAAATGCCTCCCTTTGAGCAGCATAAGAAATAAAAACCCTTTTAAACACCTTGTCTTTACCAAAGATTTTAACAACTGGTCCAGGGTTAGTAGTTCTAATTATATTAGCATAACTGTGAAGCTGAGTGAAGGAGAAGTTGTACCCATGATATGTACTCTCCATGGCTATTTGTTTTGCCTTACAAATCTTCTGAATGTTGACCGTAACACCATATTTGGATTTCAACTTCTCCTGAATTTTCTTCCCAGTGGCTTTACGATGGTTCTTGATGTACTTTACTAGTTTCCTAGCTATCCACCCACTACTCACTCCTCTGTCTACTCATTGTCTTTGGTCTGCACTTTAAATGTTGAAGTCCCTATCATGATAGAGGCATGAATCCTCCATTCTCACCCTTCCCCAAGACACTCAACAGTAACTCCTTGTGGCTCATTCCTAATCCTGTCCAGCATAAAACACTCTTGAACTTTGTAATCAGTCAAAATGTCCCTAAAATGTTGTACATTTCTAAAGATTTGACCAACCTCAAATTTTATCTCATTTCTTTTTGGCCCAATCTACTGAAATTCTCTACCGTGCATTGCCTTAGGAATGATACATTTTAAGAATGAAATCACAACCAAATACCCTTCCACAACAAATATGGATGAATGATACATTACATATACAGTATCAATATAGCAGTCAATCAATGACATGCAAACAACGTCTATGAATAGTAATCAAATTACACACAGACACATGCATTTTACACTCAGCCATCTAAACTCATATTTAAGCAAAATTTATATATAAGAACAACAGAGTCCATTCAAGGGTTTTGATTTATGAATGCAAACAATAAAGATTTCTTACATGCAATCTAATCTCAGTGCTTCTCAACATTGTTTTGCAACATACAATACTTCCAATTTTACAGAATGAATAGTGCTTCTCAACATGGTTACAACACTTCCAATTTTACAGAATGATATTACACTCAATCACATACCAAATCCATTAATACAAGCCATCTTTTTAAAGGGAAATTTTCGGGTCTACAAAAATCTAACAAAGCGAAAACATCATAAACACAAAAAATCTTTTTTTTTTTTTTTAATGCATGTAGAACTTAGGAACAGTAGCCCTCCATCTTTTACTTACCTTATTCACGTTGTTGTTAAGTCTTGAGAAACTACCACACGGTTCAAAACGCAAGCTTTCCCAGGTTCATCACTCGTTGCCGCCAGTGTTAACCGAATCGTTGTCTTCAATACCAGGCTACAAGGGTTTTTTTTTTTCCCGCCCATAGAAGTTTCTTCTGTGGTCCACACTGGCTTGTTTATGGCAGGTGCATAGAATGTGTTTAATAGGGTATGGGAATAGAATATGGTTTTTTCGAAAAGTCCAGCTTTCTTTTGTTAGATCCTAGGGCTGTGAATTGTTCTAAAGATTAAATTACTTAATTGCCCATCTAAACAAGGATTCAGATATTTTTGCCTAATGAAATTACCATTTTAACCTTCCTGCAACTGACTAAATTGACTTCTGGTAACAGAGTCATAACAGCAAATGGGATCCAGGGGGTTTTTCATACTTTACGAAAACCCTAGGGGCGCTCAGGACCACCTTTTCTCACGGGGGTAGAGATAAAACCCCCAACATTGCATCACAATTTCTATGAAAAGAATGATACAGCGTTAATCCTAAGGGTTTAGTCTAGCGGTCAAGGAGGTTTGCTCCTTTTATTGACTTCCTGGATTCGAACCTTGGAATCACTTACCACTTTTGTGACTCACTTTAAAATATTGGACTTGTAAAATGTTCAATAGGTCTCGAGGAGTAGTTAAAGTGCACACAAGCTAGCCCAAACACCGTGGTCATAAAAAAAAAATGATACAACGCTAACTCATTTCGGTACTATGTAGTATGAAATGTTGATAGTTCTATAAAGCAAGGGCACCAGTTTGTCTTTAGGTTAAACCTTGGATGGGTATAGTAATTTCACCTTTATGTTGGGCTCATTTTGGTTTATACCAGTTGGGCTTTTTTGTAAAAAAGTCACAGACCAAAAAATATAGATGGGCCAAATCTGAAAGTTACCCCCACCCACTTCCACTTCCTCATCTTCATCTCCCTCTCAAAACTCCATTGCTACATTTGCCTCTCCTCTCCCCGACTCAATTATTATTAGCAACTTCTGTTTAAATAGTTTCTTCCACAAAATTATTAAATGCAGTAGGGTCTCTTGATCAAATATGAATTTAACAATTACAAATTTTGTCCTCAATTAAAATTTATTATAATCATGGGGAGGGGTTAAATGAGAATATAGTTTAGAATTTCACTCACCCATGTTAGGGTTTTATAACTAATACATTACGTATATTTTTCTCACCAAACACTTCTAACTCGCTTAAATGGAACATGACGACATAATTTATACATTTAATATTATATTATATCTTATAATCTCATTATTTGATGAATACTAACCATTAAATCGGCATCTAAACATCGAATCAAATCGGTATCAAGACACCTATATCTTATAACATTATTAATGTTTCATGTCTTTTCAAAAAAAAAAAGTGGCATTTCTTGCAAGCTGTAAGATAGTGGGCTCCATAAGTACTACCATCGGAACTTCTGCATTCAAATTTGGCACTTAATAATTTATAAATAGTCATAACACTATTATTGTGAGCACAATTTGTTGATGATAATATTTAATTTATTATTAATAACATACAATGTTAGACGTAAATATTGACATTAAAACGGATCTACTGTTTATTGTATCGTCGTATGATAAAAAAATATTATCAAACTAATATCATAATCTTGAGGATAGATAAATAAGTAAGGGTTTATGTTAATTTTCCCCCTTGAGATCATTTACCATTAATGCATCCGTATGTTCAAAAAGTATCAAAAACCACCCTAAATATATCAAAAAAACCCTTCCAACATTGCAAAAACCCTATAACAAGTGAACGAAACAGATGAGTTTAATAGCAAGTGATCTCCCATGAGGAAAATTGAATTAACCCAAATAAGTAAAGCAGAAATATAGTCCTTATTGTTGTTGAACAGGAAAGTCCAATAATGGGATAGAGAGGGTAGCAAAAACAGGAAAAAGGGCAGCAAATTAAAAGTTTTGAAAGAATTGTTGATAAAACCCTTCTGTTCCCTGAACAAGAAACAAGTGAGAGTAGGTGGGAAAAATAGATTACTTTTGCAGAGAAGGAGATGGTGAATTTTTCCATTTTTGTGTTAAAACTGAGAAAATGCTGTCTACTCTAAGTGGAAAAAAATTGACACCATTTCTTGGTTTCAACAACTACCTAATCTAACCATGAAGAGACTGATTCTCAGTCTCGGTCAGGACCATTTTTGCATCTGATACAGTAAAACATGTAACCCAATTTGCAGGATTGAGATTCCAAATGCAGGGATTGTGTTTCTTACTTTAAGTGGAAGCTGCACAGTTTTCCTTTCTTAGTATTATGTAGATTGGTGAGTGTTATTTAATTCTCTTTGTTGACTATCATGATGTAAAATATTATTGGGTTCACAAAATATTCCATATTCCCAACCAATCCCACATAATTTATACATAAAATTAAGAAGGTTGGACACTTGAAGCCTGGATTTGTTCATCCATAATGTAATATTTTAACTGCCAGCAAGTGAAGTGAAAGCTTTTATTTCTCCAATAATCCTTAACTCTTTTGGCACTTCAATGCAAATGGTCCCTCCCTTCCTTGTATCAACTCTAAACCCTATTCTCATTTCATGAATTTTTGTACACTCCATTTGTTAAATTACTCCTTCCATAAAGCTATTGGATTGTTATATAATTCTTTAATTGAAAACTTACTTCGAAAAATCTACTTAATATATATGATATGTACTTCATCACATTATCTGGTTCATATCACAATGAACCCATATAGTTATGACCTGGTCATACCCACCTTGTCGAATGGGGCTTGAAGTTAACCAATTGGTAATCCTAATTGGTTTGAAAATATGATATTTGGATTCAAGTTGGAGGACAGTGTTTTAAACCTTACTATTTGAGATAAGTAAGAGATAAATCTAAACCCCTTATATAAGGTAAATAGAACAATGCAAACCTAAATGATTGACTTGACGATCAAAGAGGTTTACTTTCTTTCTCGAGTTCTTGGGTTTAAACCTTGAGTTCACCTATCATAATAACATTATAGTTTACTTAGCCATTTGAGCTTGTAGGGTATTCAATTTGACCCCAGAGATTAGTTAAGTTGCGGGTAAACAGGTTCGGACACCTCGGTTATCAAAAAAAAAATAGAATAATGCATAATGATCTTAACTTTCTAAGCCTCGCTTGGTTCAAATAAGCCTAAAACCCATTTAAAATTGTTGAAAACAATATTATTTTCTAAAAAGTATACCAAAATTACATCAATGAACTCCAAATAAATACCCAGTGAGAACAGTTATCGAATCCTAATCCAATCATTAATACCATTTAAACTTTTGGTAACTTTTCTTTATAAACTTCCACAATTTTACCTAATCACAGAATGCCCTTTCTCGTTTTGGGTAACTAATAAAACTAATTAAAATCATAAATCATAACAACTCTACAACAAGTTATACAATTCGAATGAATCAAATTTAGTTAAGCTTAAAGATGACTTCATCTCCAAAAGGATATAAGATAGATTTTTATCATTGAAGAGACTTCTTGTACATTATATTTGTGGGCAATTTCTATGAAGTTTCGTGATTTGTTGCTTACGAATTTTAAGCGTTGCACTAAACCAGAAGTGAGTGGAGATAAATATTTTAGATCTTAGATTTGATTTAAGAAATGGGTTTATTTTATGTTATAAAAAAAAAAATCAATTAAATTTTGAAAACAATAATTTTTTTTTTTTTTAAATATTACTTCCATTTTTTAATTTGAATTACACCTAAACTTGTATTCTAAAACACTGAATTGCATCCTAATTTCAAAATTATTTTGGGATTGAGAACTAAATAATCGCTTAAATTTCATGTGGGTTCAAATATTTTTTATTTATAAATTTAGCTATTGAGAAGCCGATTTTAAACTCTTTAATTTAGTTATTGAATCTATACTAGCATCAATGGATCATAGCATATAAACATCACAAAACTTGGTTATATTACGTAAGATTATTGTAAATAAGAATTATTTTTTTTTCTTAATCTAACTTTATTAAGATCATAATAGCGTAATCAATTTGATTGTTTTGAGAGTGGGAAATAATGCAAGAAATTTGTTGGCTTGTTTTAAGTGGAATTGTGTAGTTGTCTTTTTCAATCAACCCAAGGGATAATCAATGGGCAACAAGATATTCCCCTCCACAATCAAAAGATTATCAGATTGATTTTATATTCTTATTTATCTAATTTCCAATCTATTAGTTGCATTAATTTTGACTTAATTATGGAGAAATTCTATCCTATATGTATTGTCACTTCTTCCACTGATGTTAACAAAATAACAATGGATGCAGTTGATATTTTTTATAATTATTATTTGTCAAAAAATTTCTGAGTTAATTTTATCCACTCACCGCAGATCGAAAAGTATATCCGGGACCTTACAGATTTTAAGATTATTAAAACTCAAAATCTCCTAATTTTAATAAATGGTAATTATATCTCCTTAATGTTTACTTAATTATCGTTAAATTTTCTATACAAATTAGTGCAAGGGAGTTCAATATTTAACTATAAGAAAGATAGATGATAATTAACTATTTCTGAGTAATTAAATGGTTCGATAAAAACTTTTAATATATCACTTAAAAAGTTTAGAATTCAGGTTTTTCTCGATTATTAATAGAGATAATCATTAAAGTTTTTATCTAATTAATAGTTTTAAGCTCCCAAAAGAATAATTGAGAGAATTATTAAGGTGAGTATAAACTGATCTATATCCGTTTATTAAAAAAAATAGTGATATAATCAAGGGATGATTTCTTAAGCACGTGGACTTAGAAAATCATGTTCAATCACACAAAAGGTGAAGGGTGACTGAGAAAATGCCCCTTTCAATAAGAATAATTAATTCATTTTAATAACTCTTTGCAATTTCTTAATAGTATATATAATTTCTAAGTTTAAGAATTTTAATTAAAATAATATTTTGGTTTATTGATGCGTCAGTTCAGATGATGATGTTGAATTGCCATCCACTTTTGTCAAGTCAGTGCTGTAAAATCAGAAAAGTTTTAATTAAATTTCAAAGGGTGAATAAAAATTCTAGTTTAGGCATCATTAAAAGTCATACAGAGGGCTGTAGAGTAGTACAATAATGAACCTTTAAAGGCTGAAAATTATTCTTTCGGTCCAGAATTAACTGGCCTCATCAAAAGAAACTTGAAAGAAACTCTTACGATTTGACAAGATTCTTTCAATTTTTCATTTTCTAAAAATATTTAAATTGTTTTTATGATAAAAAAATATATCATATTTAATAAAGAAAAATATCAAAACACTAATTTTAAGATGTTCACCATTTACAAAAAATAGATAATTTAATGTTTATATTAAAAAAAATTATTGTTCATATTTACATATTTAAATTCGATTAAAATTAATACTTATTCAAATTTTAGGTAAAAGAAGAAATGATAAGTAACTTAAACCCAAAATTCAGCCCTCTTTGTTTCATTATTTTGAATCATTTTTTGTTATTAAAAAACAAAATATGTGTTTATTTACTTATTGAGATTATTATTCTGAAAATAAATCCTAAATCAAATAAGATTTTTTCTATTAAAAATGAAAAGAGGGAGAGACTTATTTTCTATTATCTTATTCTATTCAACTCAAAACATTTTTTCAACCCTATTTAACTAAAAATAATTACCTTTCACCCTTTTCAATCTGAAAATTAATTTACCTAAGACCACCACCGCCTGCCAGCAACCACCATCTCCATATCTGACTGATTATGCGTCGATATAACCAAATCTAGTTGTAAACGACGGCTAGAGATCTAGCTGAAAAATACTACATCAGCACACGACTGGTCAACCCGATCGGTCGTGCATTGTTCCGGCACTGGTGGCTGTCGGCCATTTGTCTCTTTGGTAGCTGTGGTATTTTAGTTAATTTTCAAACTTTGATTATGGGGGGTGTTTAGCTAAATTAACAAATGTAAATGGTTAAAAATGATCTAAATATTTTGAGAAAATGTTTTCTAAAAATGTCTCAAACAACTCTTCAATATTTTATTAAACTCTAATATAATTTTCAAATATTATACCAAATACATTCTCAAAATTATACCTTATTCTATTTAGTCCAACTCAACTCAAGTTAAATAACTTTTTCATAATAACATTTTCTAAATAATCTACCAAACAAGCCCTGATTTTTAAATAAAAACTATAAAAAGGTTTGTGAAAAATTCGACGCATTCACAAACCCAGTGCAAGAACCAATCCCATAATTGACAGTTCATAGAAACTTCCCATTAATTTTACAATACCAATATGTAAATAATAGTTAATTAAAAGGAAAACTAGTTAATAATTAAGCAAGTGCATTTTGGAGGCATATTACACTCATAAAGACCAACTGCAACCCATTGCACTAAATTGGTGTGATTTTTTTGTATAAAATACTAGTGTATCTCCAACTCATTGCATTCAATATTACACTAAAAATAATATTCTCTTTCTTTTTCTTTTGTTGTAATAACCAACAATTAATATATTTTACTCATTATTTATATATATATTAATTAAATATTATGAATGATATTTTTATTAAATAATAATTACTTTAAAAATTATACTATTTTAATAAAATTAAGCATTTATTTAATCAAATAAACATTACAATTAATATAGAAAAACATTACATCTAATATAAAATGATACCAAAAAAAAAAAAAAAGACAACAATAACTCAAAAGTAAAATTCCATACTGATAGTAATTTAATTTTTCGAATCCAGAACTAATCTATCGGAATACTAAATTGTTATTTTAATAGATGTTGTATTTTCTTTTAATTTTAGTGTTTTTAAATTAGTGTTAATTTTTATTTTAAGTTATTGTAGTTTAATATTTGTATTGAATAAAGTTTTGTTTTTAATATTTCTATCATTTTTTGAATTATATCATTATTATGAATTTATTATTATAAATATTAATATAAGTAATAATCAAATTAACTTAAATACAAATAACAAAATTTAAAAAAAAAAATTATTGTATGAACAGTGCCATGCCAATTTGGTGTAGAGCTAAAGTGTTGCACTAAATTTGGCGTGGCACTGTAGCAAGACACCAATTTGGCGCTGCATTGGAGTTGAAATTTGCGTTATTTTGGTGTAAATAGGGTTGAAGATGCCCTAATCTATTACTTGTTGGTGATAACAAAAACAATGTTGTTAAGTGTTAATATGTATTTTTACAACAACGAGATGTACGCAAACCTTTAAGATAGTTTGCGCAAAGGGTTTAAAGGAGACTAAGAAATGAAATATGATGTTGAACTTGTGGTCAATAATAAAGATAATGCATAAAAGTAAATGAAAGAACAGACAAAGATAGTTTTTAAAGTGGTTCGAATGTAAAGTGTAATTCCTACGTCCACTGTTATCTTATTGATGTGTTTATAAAGATATTTACACTAAAGAGATAACAACTCTATGTCTCTTTAGAAAATCAAAATCTGGATCCTTGTTTTGGAGTGGGAAACCCATATTTATAGTGTTCTGAATATAACCATTAGTGTGAAGTAATCCACATACAACTTGACAAGTGGCATTGCACTCGTTGGCTTATAGATGAAGTAGTACACATGCTAGTTGACACGTGGTTTGGAAGACAACTTCTACGTAGGTGTGAAGAACTCCACATGCAAACTGACAGGTGGCCTTGAGAGGCAATAGGCTTCCTTTCCTTTGAAGTTTCTCATCGCTTCTAAAGGGAGTGTCTTTTAAAGAGCTAACACGCGTCTTGGTGATAAGATAATCTACAGACACATGGCGTTAATTAAGTTTGCATGATTTTACCACCCAACATTAAGTAAGAAACCAAAGGTTCAAAACAAATCATTAATCAATTCAAAAAGTTGTTTCAATCACATTAAGTAAGAAACTAAAGGTTCAAAACTAATCATTAATCAATTCAAAGAGTTGCTTCAATCAATTAGATGGAGATAAATTCTTGAGTTTAAGAGGAATATTCTTCTTGAGGAATTAGATTAGATAACATATTATTTGAGTTTTTAATTAGATTAATCCCAAGATAATGCATGTCTCAAGGCCTTAATTAATTCTAATTAAATTTGTTAAAATTCAACGTGGAACTCAAAAGATAATTAACAATTCCAAAAGCTCATAAATAATTGGACTGTAAAATTAATTAAAGTGGTTTAGTGTGGCCCGTGGTCGAACTAGCACGTGAAGACATTTCTTAATAAATCTTGAACGACAAAGCCAAAAAAATAATAAATATTTAATAAATTATTAAAATAAAATCCAACACAATGAGACATTACATTATGTCTCTGCAGACATATAAACTATTATATAATAAGCTTTTTCTCATTCTTATATGTCTTCTTTTTGGGTCATATATATTATACAACCGACTACATAAATATTACCAAATTAGTATTGACTATTCAATTCATTTTTGTATTTATGCTTTTAAATTAAATCTTAAGGAACTTATCCAATATTTTATTAATTAAGAACCCACCAACCTGAAATTTGTAAGAATTTTTTTTTTTTTTTTTTCTAAATAAGAGTGGTTATTGTAAACATTTGAAGTGAAATTGTCACTATTTTGACGATATATCATAAAAATACTTATATTTTTATCAATATGAAGAGGAAGTAATAATATATTTTCATAATTAGTTCAATATATTTATATTTTTTATATGAACAATACTATACTTACAACTCAATTTCACAAACTTTCTCTCATAACTCAGACGAGACAGCTGGTTCTGCTTATTCAATAATAGATCTCACTTATCCAATGATTAGCTGTCACTTCGAAATTGTGAGAGAATTTATTATGAGTCAATCTTTATTGTTCATTGGAAGAGTTAATTGACATCGATAGAGTTTAGAAGTGGTTAGAGGAATTTCCAAATCAGTACGGATTTTAATTTAATGATTCATTGCTAGCATCAATAATACATAATTTTATTATAAATATAAATAAGAAGAAAATTGATAAAATACTGTTCATGGTGATACGAGGTGCACTTAATGGTTTAAGAAAGAGGAGGCAGTGCTATGACCATTCACCTAAACTGAAAACTACCTGTCTTCAATCACAATAATGCCCCCTTTAGCTCTTGTGAACTTCAAATTTTTGCTAAATTACCAAAATTTGATGCAAGATCCTGAATTTTGGGAAGACAATATTATAAAATATTAAAAGCAACGATAATTAAATCAATATTTTCATGAAAGATTTCTTACTTATCTTTTTGCTGAAAATTTATATATATCCCTAATATAGATATGAAAATTTATGAGAAAAGTATGTAAATTTGAAATAAGACCCACCTATATTACTACTACGTAAATGTATTAAATTAATGTTATTATATTTATATATGTGTGTAATTATTTGTTTTAAAATGCTAAACTTCTAATAGCAATTATTAAGTTATTATCCACCTAAAAGTTTAAGCTTGTAAATGGGGCCAACATATATTAGAGCAATAGAACCCTCACATCAAATTTGAATTTTTTTTTTTTTTATTTAGTTTATAGATAGGGATTCAAACTTGAGACCTTTAGCTATGATATCATGTTAAATTGTCATCCCACCTAAAAGCTTAATCCAATCTATTTAAATGCATGATTCACAATATTTTAGTGATATGTTGATTGTTTGAAAACATTATTGGAAGAATACTTTCAACATATGTTTGTGAACTAATACACTGACCAACCATAATTTTTCTTTCAAAAAAAAAAATCATTTAAACTTGTTTTAAAAACTTAAATTTGAAATTGTAGCATTTCCCTAACTCTTCAATGGAATGAAAAATAATGTTTTTGATTATGTAGGTGCTTACTAGGGAATTCGAACTGTATATCTTGTGAGATCAAACTAAAATCTAACCCCTAGGCTAATGTCTTATGAAACTCACTCAAATAGTATCTTTCCACTGGTTTAGACTGCCTACATAATGACACAAACTTACTTATTTTTTCCATTTATCACGATCATGTGTTTTCTAATTACCTAAAAGATTAGTCTATTGTAGACGTAAAAATCTACTAGTACGGAAGGAAGGATTGATCATGTGAGGTTGAGGCTACTAGCAATCTGTTGTACCTGCACACGTAAAGAAACATGTGTGAAGTGACGGAAAATACCAGGGTGGTGCTCACCGTAGGCACTCCGACGCTCAAGTCAGCAAGGCTGAAAGAGGCTAACATAGTGAGGGCTAGGGAGTAGAGAGGTTACCGGAAGTCTAGTCGGAGACTGTGACTACGGCCGTGATGTGAAGCTCTCAAGTAGGAGCTTCGGGTGTGAAGGTGTATTGTCAATCCCTTTTGTGAGAGGGCTGACCTCTGTTTATATAGTGACCGTCTGGTCTCCCAATCCTAGTAAGAGTAGGGAGTCGTAATGTGACTCTGATACAAACCCTAGAAGAATGACCGTGATAAGCCGTCTTACCAGTGTCCGGATAGGAAGGTGATTCTGATTAGGAGATCAACTTTGAGTAGAAAAGTGTAAGTCGGGAAGGTGACCTCGAATAGGAGATTGCTCGGGAATAGGAAAATATTCTGAGGGCCGTGGGCCCTGGATTCGCCCATGGGCCTAGGAAATGGGCCGGGATTGGGCTTGGCTTCTTCCTTGTCAGGCCCGTTTTCTTATTTGGGTCGAGGACGATTTTTGGCCCTAACATCTATTAAGTGATGTTGTCTATCCACCCTTTTAAGCTCAAAACCATACCCGTGTCTATCCTTCACGAGGTAGCAACAATAGGCACGGACCATAGATTCTCTATTATGATTTCTAATTTTTGTTTTGATCATTTATATTTTGTTACTAATTAGAATATCACCAATGTATTTCAATGTTTCATATTCTTAAATATATTGTCACATTTTGTGATTATATTCTTAAAAAAAAAAGTGTAATTCTCATGATTAATATATAATTACCGTCCACTAAATCTCATTTATATCATAACGACATATTATACATGACAGAAATCAAGTAAGGTTGTTATGCGATATATCCATGGGGCATGAATTTGTGCCACATGTCTTGTGACTATACAAAAGGAGCACGAGCTCTCGTCCATGTGTTCTGTGACTGTACATCTGCCCAGATCGCGTGTCACACCAAGAAAGAGTTACTTCATTTGTAAGGCCGTCATAGGTTGCTTCAATAGTAAAGTTCACGACTGAGTTGTCATCCAGATTGCATGTTATTTCATGAGAGAACTATTTCACTAATAAGTCTCCAATAAGGGCAGCTTGTCAAGCCACATGTCGTGTGATGAGAGGGTTACTTCATGAGCAAAACACCCTTGCAAAAGTATAAATAGAGGTCTCTCACCTCAAATAAGGAATCCTAGAATTTCATTTTCTCAATAGGTGGGAGCAATTGTCTCACTTAAGAGTAAATAACTTTTGTAAACACACCAAAAATATATTAGAAAAATAATAAGATAACAATAGGATTTGTGCTTTGCATCCAAACCACTTTAAAATATGTTTTTGTGTTCTTCTTATTTATTTACTCGTATTGTCATTATTTTTTCATTGGCTCAACATCATATTCTCTGTCTCAAACAAACCCTTGCTTGAAGATTCCCAAAAGCTTATGTACTTCTCATTGGTGTCAGAAATTGCAACAACAAAATCTATCTAGCTTATAATGTTACTACGAAAATTTGAAATGAGTAACATATAAGTTTTAATTTTTACTTTAATACAAAAAAAAATTAAAAATAAAAAAGAGAGAAAGAGAGAGGAAATGGGTAATTGCTGTGAAGGTTCCTTCTATTACTTGAAATAAAATTCATGTAAGATTGGTATCAATCAATTCAATCTTTCAACTTTTAGACAATAGGGTGTTGTTGTGTTGTGTTGTGTTGTGTTGCGTTGGACGCGCTCTGAATAAAAGTAAATGACAGCATATTTTAATTTGTGTACAACCATGGGTCACCATCAACTTTGCTCACTGCTAAATCCTGTCCTATTTTTAGCAAAAACAGTCTCTTGTCAACTTTACTTATTACCTGAGACTTGAGACCTCTTCACCCATTGGATTTCTCCCTCCCTCTCTTTCTCTCTCTCTTTCTCTTTATCTACCAGTAGTTTAACTTCAGTTCTTTTAAAGAAGTTTTGATGGCTCTGATCTCTCATCATCATCTTTTTCCTTCTTCAAGTATCTTACTGTAACCATCCACCCGCTTGTAACTTCAGTCTTTCCACATTTCTTGCAGCTCTATTTGTTTTTCTTTGCGCAAACTAATTAAAAGCTCCAACTATTCTTCTCTCTTCAATTTCATATCTTCTTCTTCTTCTTCTTCTTCTTCTTTCGCTCATGAAATAGTATGGATTCCATGCAGAATCTACCTCTCAGATTTTCTACATGAAGATTTAGACTAGTGCTCAATATTTCACCATCATCAGCTCCAAGCTCACTAATTAGTAGCATAAGACCATCACTTCCACTGTTTTCTCCACACACCTCAAGAGTCAACTCTCTAGGGTTCTCTATAGCATCACGAGAAGCCAAATATTAGAGGAAAGAGCCCTAAAAAAAAGGCGAAGACCAACTCTAGCTTGCTATTATTATCACCAAATCTCATCTCATTTAAGATCTGGTCAAGAAAATTTCATTTTCTATGGATTTAGTTTCACCACCACCACCACCACCACACAGTGCGGGCTACTCAAGCCCCCCTCACGCGAACCCAATCGCCACCACACCAACCACTCCAACTAGCGCAAGCTCTCCATCGCCATCAAATTCCACAACTCCCACGACTCCAAGCCGCTATGAGAACCAAAAACGCCGAGACTGGAACACTTTCTGTCAGTATCTCCGCAACCACAGGCCCCCTCTTTCTCTCCCCATGTGTAGTGGCGCCCATGTCCTTGAGTTCCTCCGCTACTTGGACCAATTTGGGAAGACCAAAGTCCACAACCAGACTTGTCCTTTCTTTGGACTCCCGAACCCGCCTGCCCCCTGTCCATGCCCCCTCCGCCAGGCGTGGGGGAGCCTCGATGCACTAATTGGGAGGCTCAGAGCGGCCTATGAGGAGCACGGAGGGAGACCTGAAGCGAACCCGTTTGGTGCAAGAGCCGTGAGGATTTATCTGAGGGAGGTTCGTGATTTTCAGGCCAAAGCGAGAGGCGTTAGCTATGAGAAGAAGCGAAAGAGGCCGAAACAGAAGGTAACAGTTACACCACCACCATCTGATTCTGGATCAAATGGGTGAAAAATAATGAAAAAAAAAAAAAATGTTTTAAGTAAACTAAAATGAATAACAACAGAGACCCGGTTATGTCTTGCGTTAATACTTTGCTTTATAAGTAATGTATAGGGATGTTTTTACTTATTTTGTGTTGTTTTTGCAAGTTTCATTTTAGGTGTCCTGAATGTACTTTGATTTGCTTATTGCTATATATAACGAATTATGTTTTCGCTATTTGGGTACCTTTAAAATTATATTGCTCTTTCAGAGGACTGTTGAAGTAGCTGAAAATGTAGTACAAATTAATGAGTGCAGCAATTGATGATATTACTCTTTCTTCTAGTTTTTACCTTTCTCTTTATATACTGATAGTGATAAAATTCCCTCTCGTTTCTGTCCACACAAAATATACAAATAGAAAATCCGAAATTGATACATACATAATATACATATATTATCAGAATACAAGAAAGATATGCATGTAGATTTTGTCTTCCACATTGTGAAAGCCATAGAGCTCGCTAGAAGCTCAATTATGATTAAGAAAGGTTTTTATAATTATAACTCTTCTACTTTTATTTGAAACAAAGCAATTGCTAGGAGCTAGCAGACATTGTGAATGTTTCACGAACATGGAAACTACAATCTGATCTCTCTCTTCCGTTTTAATTATATAATTGTTTAGAATTTATTCCAATAAAATATGTATCTAACGAGGGACAAAATATAGGAGAGGTGGACACTCACGAGCCTTTGAAAGGTGAAGCCGGTTGGTGTAGTAATCTAAAGATAATCTCAACAGATCTATTATTAGGCAAAAAGACAAAACCTAGATTTATCTTTTCTAATATTGATGCCAGCTAAATGTATGTAAAGTAATTAATATATTGCATAGAGGAGGGTGGTTTTATATATGTAAATTGGAATATTATTGGGAGATTTGAGAGGCTATTTCCTAATCCACTTGGGCGACAAGCTTTAATTTGACATGATTAGTTAATTAATGATATTAATTAATTTTTTATTAGTTGGTATGAAGTTGGATTGTCCTTTTGGGACTATCTGATTTGGTGTCACCTTTGAAGGATTCACTATTAAAATATTCAAAAGCTTCAAGAAGGAATTTAACAAAATGAATAAAAGCTGTTGATACGATGAGTATATATATGTATGTAGAGCCTGATGATGATATAAGAAATTATGCTCTGCAGTACCTTGAGTGAATCTGTGGAGTTTGTGTGATTAATTCAACTGTTCAAGAATCAAAGCTAAGGATTTGATAGCACAACTAATATATAATTAATTGGCTTAAATATCTGACTTAGTAGTTTAAGATGATTTGTATGTCTTTTGGATGTCTTAAAATCTTCTAGTTATTTAATTTACTTATTGGTATTGGCTTGATTCTATGCTTCCAGGACATTAAACAAAGGGTATGATATATTCTTTAAATATTCTCTTACTTTAAGAAGCAATTGTGCTTAATCATAATTAGCAAATCTGGAGCCTGCTCGACTAATTGGTCTGGTTTGTTTGGAGCCTGTGTGCTCTTGTTTGGAGCCCTCGTCCGTTTCTCTTTTCTATTTGGTTTGAGCCTGTGAGCTCGGTTAGGGCACTTGTGTCCATCTCCCTCCTTTGTTTGGAGCCTGCGTGCTTCCTTTTGGGCGGATGCTCTCATCCTTTTGTCTAAAAAGATGGGCACATCTGTTATGGTCTTCTTTAAACCTCTTCTTAGGATATGTCCCTAGTTTGATGTATAGTTTTTCTTCTTTTAAGAAATTTATCTTTTCCAAAAAAAAAAAAAAAAAAAAAAACATTATTAATCATAATTATTCAGTGTGAAAATTCTATTTTATAATCTGTCAATATGTAACTGCCTCTTTAGCTATATATGCAATTAATGGATCATATGAGCATTATACTTTGAAAGATGATCCTTTAACATATATTATTCATTTACCATTTATTTATTTTGGTTTCATTGAGATTTGATTTTGAAGGTATTATTTTGAGGCACTACATGAAGAGATTATGTTGAATCCTTGAATGTGCTTATATTCTTGATTCTGATATATATGATCTAATTGTATAGAGGCATTTGCACAAGATATATATATATATATAATTGTACAGAGGCATGTGTGTGTGTGTGTGAAAAATGAAGTTTCATGATTTTTATCTGTATAACTATAATCTCAAACAATTTATATGTCGCTATGTCTAGATCGAGGCTCAGTTGTTTTCTGATACAAATTGGATATATAAAAAGAGAAAAGAGAAAAGAGAAATAAAAAACACATGATATTCTTCATGTGTTCTTGTTTCCAGATGTGAATATCCATTCTTTTTTCAGTGAACCTTGTTGGAGAACTCAATTATTAAGTGTGACCTTTACAGAGTCAAAACATCATCAGAGACTACCCTAAAATGTCTCTGTGATGCATTACAAAGTACCCAAATTTTAGAGTTGTATTGTATGGCATTTCTACTTCTGGTAAAGTCTAAAAGTTGTTTCAAGAATAAAGTGAATATGCTTTTCCCAATTTCTCTGGTGGTTTTTCTCTCGATGTCCCACCCCAGGCCTCAATCTTAAACAAAACTATATATATATATATATATATATATATATATATATATATATATATGGCATTCCAGGGAAACTTGCTCTTAAAAACTCAATAGACTTGTGGAACTTGCATTTAAGTTTCATTAACTGGAAATAAAATTATTTAAGATCGATTTTCAAGTGGGCTGTTTATAAATGCTCCAGATGTAGGGCTGTTTATAAATGCTCCAGATGTACTTAAAAATTTTAATAATCCAAAATTAGGTGGTTGAGAAGATGGATGTGATGTTCCAACTCCTAAAAGCTGTACTATTTATAGTGGATATTGACTTCATGTCTTTCTAGAGAAAAATATTAGAAAGAGTAATGAATGTGTTTGAGATATATGCATGTACCTGAGGTAGCTAGCTAGCTAGCTATAGTTTTCTTCTGGTTCTCTTTCGAACAATGTGATGCAATTCAAAAGCAACAGTGAAATTGCATAATTTTTACCTAGATAAATTATTGAGATCTTATTATCATATAATATTTTACCTAAACTTTCTAGGGTTTATATATTTCTTTTCATATTTTTGTGTATTAACCACAAGCTTAAATTAGTTTTGCAATTTTGCATCTTAAATGAACACTAATAGAATTGGTTTATCAACATCGCTTTATTCTTTTTGGGCAATACTATACTTGCAATCTAATCTTTCAGATTTTTTTTTATAATCCTGATGTTTTTCTTACAATGAGTCTCGTCTATCCAATAATGGGTTATATCTGTCTAATTACGAGCTGTCATATTAGGATTGTGAGAGAAAATTTGTAAGATTGAGTTGTGAGTTAATCTTGGTTTTTTTTTTATCCTTTTTAGTAGAGATTGTATTACAAATTAAATTTTATTGTAAGGTTTTATCTTCTTCT
Source organism: Pistacia integerrima (assembly GCA_026225825.1). NCBI lineage: Eukaryota > Viridiplantae > Streptophyta > Magnoliopsida > Sapindales > Anacardiaceae > Pistacia > Pistacia integerrima. Next base: position 8,188,718 of record CM047748.1, read on the forward strand.
ATGTTCCAAATTTTTTAGTGTTTCCTGGTACTTAATCCTAACTAATGTTTTGTGATGCATTCGGTCTTCCATGAAGTTGCTTTCTAAGACAAACTTCAAATGATCACATGCAAATAAGTTCTCCATAATATAATGTTAGAAATTCATTTTTCGAAAGGTGGTTAGGAGTTTATCCGATACACTCTGCTGGAAACAATTAATTCTAAAATTTAGGAATGCTAGAAGCCCAATTATATACACTAAGTTTTACGTAATTAATTATTTTTGAAAAAAAAAAATTGTCAAATCGAAACCAAAAATTGAACTTCGTATTTTTCAGATTTGATAATGCATTCCAAAAAGTTTCTTAAGAACGAAAATACAATTTGATTAACAGATGTTATCTCGAAAATTTCAGCATTGTGTGTTATTTTTGTTATGCACTACATTGCTGGCAAATAGAGTGTATGTTCAATGAAAAATGCTATCCTTACAAAGACCCATACAAAGAGAGCTACAAAGTGACATCAGCAATAAGAAAAAAACAAAGAAAAAACAGAAAAAATGAGAGAGAGAGAGAGAGAGAGAGAGAAATCATAAAAATCAAGGGTGAGGATTGTCTTTGTATACCTCCTTTGTATGTGTCTTTGTAAAACTAGCATTACTCATGTTCAATTTATAAAGTTTTTGGTCTCCATAACTAAGTAGATTTGTTTCAGGTGAAGAAGGCTTGTGTAAAACCTAAAAGCAAATTTGTTCGTGTTATCTACTTAGTTAGGGATGGTGTGGTGTGACCAACTCATGAGCATAAGGATGTCGGGGAATCCCCATCCCCACCCTTTGGGGATGGGATGATCTTTGTCCTAGCCCCGTATGCGGATTTTGAATTCCCCGTATGACTTTGATGAATTTTTTTTTTTGAATGGTTACAAAACTATATTATGTTAATTACTATCTATCAAAATTAAAAATACTTACAAGATTGATAACACTCTTTTGTCATAATCAAATATGGTAAGCATAACACAATTATTTTATTAATTACCTGTTAATTTGGAAGTTTAAATAATGAGAAATTATTAATATAATTAGAGATGCATCATACATCAAGCTTTCGTAATTTGTAATTTTGTAAACCATTGAATAAAAATAAAATATTTAATGTAATATTAATTTTTTTATTAAAGAAACCAATAATATGTATAACAAAGTAACAATAAGAATTAAGAAATATAATAAAAAGAATAAAACATTAGTAAATGAATTAAACTATCATCTATAAGAGTATAAGTTAATATTATAGACCATTTCATCTCAAGTTACTTTTATTCCACAAGTAAAATATATAATAATAAATTTAAGATAACAATCACAAATTTTGATACATAACTTAAAATCTTAATTCTTAAATATAAAATCTAATAAACGAAAAATATATAAATTTTTTAATAGCCTACCCCTGTCCTCACCCCGTCACTGGAGTTGGGGAATTATCTAGGCCCCATCCTTGACCCCATCGCCTACTATTTTGGGGAATACGGGGCGGGTCAAATGCCCATCCCTAGTTGGGGATGGTGTAGTGTGACCATCTCATGAGCATAAGGTGGGGACTTTTCACATTTTACATTGCTAGCTAGAAGAGTTTGTCATAACTCATACTGCTAGTGAATAGAGCATGGTTAGCATGGGTTCACTATTTTATAAAGCTTTGGGTGAACATACCCCATACTCTAGCAAGGAGAGTTATCCCACGATGCTAGCAAAAGAAACTAGGTTCTTTTAATGAAGCTTGTATTCCCATAACTTATTATATGGGGTTCATAAAGCTTGGGTTTTCACAGCTTATAAGATGGGGAGTTTGTTACATCACACATCGTTGGCGAATGAAGTTTGTTCAATTCTATTTTTAAAGCTTGAGTCTTCAGAATTAACTTGATGCGTTTTAGGTCAAGGATGCTAGTGTCCCTTTAACTAATTAGCTGGATTGTTGAGTGAAGGACACTTGTGTAGAACCTAAAAGTAAACTCGATCTATTCTATTTTCAATTCTTTGAAGATAGATAGTATTGATGCATCTTTTATACAAAAGGAAATGTTGATGCTAATGAAAATTAAAAAATTAAAATACTTAAGATATCTAGAGAATTTTCAAAGTTCTTGCAATATAATATATTATTTTTGGGTATCATTAAATAAGTAGATGTTGTTTTGGGTCAATAATAGTTGCATTAAGTCCTAAAACAATCCATTCATATTAGGTTAAAAATGGATAATATCTACTTAATTGAGCTTAGGCTATTACAATTAGTATCAAAGATGACTCGCCATTCAATGATATAGTGCATTATGATTTAATTAGGACTCAAGCTTCATAAGGTGTAGAGTTTGTTACCTCTTACTAGGCCTACAATCGAATCGAATGTGAACAAACAACCTCGTTCGATAAGCATGAAGGGGTGTTAGATTTCGTGTTCGAACTCGAACGAACACAGGATGATTGTTCGTGTTCGTTCGATTAACAAAAGGCCAGTTCGTGATCGTTTGACTAATTTGTTTGACTAACTCGTAAATACCTATTCGAATAACTCGTTCGATAACTTGTAAATACATATTCGAATAACTCGTTCGAATACCTATTCGAATAAAAAATATACACCAACTTTCCAATTCATGCTCTAAAAAACAAATATACAATAATTTATAATTCATACCTATTTAATTCAACATTTGAAAATAAACCAACTCTCTATCTATATTTATATTTTAAATAAATCAATAAAAACTCAGTAAATTAAAGTAACTAACCATTATAAATAATAAAACTTCAAAATAAATTTAACAGAACAATAAATCGTTCAAAACAAATTTGGTTCCATATCAAACATGACACAAACAAAAGGAATTTGCATTTTGCATAGACATATATATATAATGTGTAATTGTATATATACAAAATTATTATCATACATATATTAATCATAGGTTAAATATGTTATGAAATTATCCAAATTATAGGTAATCATATATTTATTATCATTACATAAATTATCATAAATATTTTAAATGTTTACATATATATTTTGTATCAACACTCATAAATTCATAGTGGAATGAGAGTCTATTGTAATAGATGATCAATACATATATGTGATTAATTTGTTATATATATATATATATATATATATATATATATATATATATTATCGTTACTGTCTACATATATATTTTGTATCAAAATCTATAAATTCATAGTGGTATGAGAGTTTATTGTAATATAAGATCAATACAAATGTGTGATTAATTTATGTTTAATTAAGCTATTATGTTATTTAATTTGTTATGCTATATATCACTTGATTATACAATATGTTATGTTCGTAAATTTGTCATATTATATTTAATTAAGCTATTATATTATTAAATTTTCCATGCTATATATCACTTAATTATACAATATGTTATGTTCATCAATTTACCATACTATATTTAACTAAGCTATTATATTATTAAATTTGTTATGCTATGCATCACTTGATTATACAATATGTTATGTTCATCAATTTATCATACTATATTTATTATTTATTAATTAAAATGCTATCTTATAATATTTAATTATTAATTACATTTGGAAAAATATGAAGCTATTATGTTATTGGATTTACTATATTATATATCACTTGATTATACAATCTATTATGTTATTAAATTTGTCATAGCATCATAATAATTTATTACTTTTTAGTTAAAATGCTATATACTTATATATTTAATTAATGATGACATTTGGGGAAAAAAAAATCCAAACATATTATATATATACAAAAAATAAAAGTATCATAATGTTTTATTATTGATTACCATTAAAAAAAATTCATTCAAACTAAACCAAACATAATATAAAAATGAAAAAAAATATATATATAAATTATAATAATGCATACCATGTTTTTCGAACATAAACGAACGAACAATCGAACAGATTATTTGCGAATGAATGGATCGGTCGAACGTATAATGTTCGCGAACATAATCTAGCGAACAGCCCATGTTCGAACTCGATCGAACATATTATCGAACAAATATCAAACTGTTCTTGAACATCTGTTTGCGAACAGTGTCGAACAGTTATCGAACGAAATCGAGTTATTCGCGAACTGTTCGATTCGTTTGCAACCCTATCTCTTACATCAATTATGAATGAGCTCTTGGATTTGTTTAGAAGCTTGAGGAGGTCATCTCAATAAGGTATGGAGTTTGATACTTTTTGCATCAATCGCGAATGAGCTCTTGGATCTGAGGAGGTCATTTCAACTAAGTAGATGTGTTTTTAGTAAAGGACAATAAGACCTAAAACTTATATAATATATATAATTAATATCTACCTGGTTGGAAGGTCATAACTATGAATTATTTTTTCGGAAGGCTAACAAATTTGAAGTATACATAATAAAACGAAAAATGTATTTATGTTATCCATATGAGAAAATTACATTATTAAAAAAATTACATATTCAATATAGCGAGTTTTATTATTAAAAATATGTAATTTACTTGAAGAAGACGAGAAACAAAAAATATTCACATTATAAATTAAACTTATTATAATCTTGTTAAAAAAAAGCAACAAAGTTGTTATAACACTAACTCTACATTTTATATGATTGTTGGATTAATAAAAATGAACGATTATATATATATATATATATATATATATATATATATATATATATATATATATATATATATATATATATATTAGAGAAGAGGGAACATATGCAAAAGAAGACTTAATTTGAATTTACATTGGAACCATATAATCAGAGAAGGAATATCGAGGGATGAATCTTTCAATTTTGTCAAGTTTTCCTTTTAAGTATAAGGCCTTCCAATCCTGAATGAGTACATTTGGATTATGCTTTTGTTTAATCAAAGAATTGTATGTTTTAATTCATTAATTTTTACTACAGGGTTACATGCATTATATAGAGAGGTCCATGGCCGTTAACGACCAGATCTCGTCTAGATCCGACCAGATCTGGGTGATAATGGCCAAGAATCTGGCCGTTAATAGCCATATCCATCGATCTGACTTGATATGGCTGTTTTCAGTCATAAATATGGCCAAAAACAGCCATATCGGAGTCTCGTGGTCACGGTGAATTACTTATGATGACTTTCAGAGACTTTCGATGGTGGTTTAGGATGGCGGCAGGGGATTACTTGTTTCATTTTATTTTGATGATCAACTGCATATAAAGCACCATGTCATTCAATTGTTTATTATTCTTATAAAAAAATAAATCAAACAATTTATTTCTCTTTGCAGTTGAGGTTTAATTGTTTGTTGAATGAAAGCCAATTAACCAACCTTAAATTAAAAGATCGTTTTCTATTAAAACTAGATATTATTGGAAAGGGAATTCATGATAGTCATCACTATCAGCATTTTAATTTTATAATTAAGAATTAAGGTGTTTATTGGTTTAATGAGACAGAAAGGGCATTGTCTTTTTTTTTTTTTTTTATCACCGGAGGTATTCGGGCTAGCTTGCGCACTTCAATTAATCCCTTAAAGCTTTGGAATTGTCATCTGTGTAAAAGCCCTAATGGCCACCTTTATCAGTGCTTGGGAGGACACAAGTTCAGGAACTCATAGAATTTTCTTTTGTTTTTAACCATCAGATCACTTAATGATGGTTCATTTGTGTTCTTAAAACCATAGAATTGTTGGTAGATAAATTAAAGTTTTATATAAGCGGGGGTGTTTTAGCTAAATCTGAAATATTAGGGGTTAAAAAAATTATTTAAAAATTAATAATAAAAATAATATTATATTAATATTTAAAAAGAGGATAATTTAGTAATTTAAATAATATACCTATCAATTTATTCTCCTTAACCAAACATATTAATATAATATACCCATCAATTAATCAAACACATTTTTTAAAAAATTTTTAATAATCTTTAAAATAATATAAAATTCAAGTAATTTAATATTTTTAATAATCTAACATTCTTTGAATCAAACGTCATGTTAGAGTAATTGTATATGTTTGTGTATGGAGTTTAATTTTGGATTTATTAGTTTGTAGGTTTATATTTTTTATTTTTTTTTCTTTTATGAATCTACATAAATATAACTCAAGTGGGAACATTAGCGTCATAATTAGATTAAAAGGTCAAAGGAGGTGTCACTTCACTTCCTCAAATCCAATAAAGTCATAAAAATTGTACATCAACATCAGAACTTTTTCCACTTTAAACAATGTCATGACTCATGCCTAACTTTTTAAGTATATTTTTATGACTTCTACCATCCAGTACCCCTGTGGTTTTCGAAATTCAAAGTAAGTCCTTTTATTATCCCAATTATCCAACTACTTCCTATGCCGTCAGTTTTTTTACCGTTAAAACTAATTTTTGATCTGTTTTGACTTATGAAATGACCAAATTATTCCTAAAACTAAGTTACTTTGAAATCAAAAAAAATATCTAAAAGTTTTCAAATAAAAAAAATAATAATAAATTTACATAAAAATTGAATAAATTTATCTAAACCATAAGAAAATTTAAAACAAGTAAAAAGAAAATATAAATTTAAGAAATTCTTTTAAATTGGCAGATTTTTTTATTTTTTTCTAAAATCTTTTCTTTTAAAATTTTTTTAAAGAATTTAATAGAATTTTAAGATTTTTTAGTATTTTTAAGATTTTTTTTTTGGAAATTTAGGATTTTCTTTTAAATTTTTAGAAAACTTTTTTTTAAGGGCAATACTGTATTTAGTGGTTAAAATCGGTCAAAAATTAATTTTAACATAAAAAACTAACAACAGGGGAGATAGTTGGATAATTCGAAATTTCGAATACTACAGGGACTGACTTGTCAATTACGCAATCTATAGAGATTCTAGATGGTATTAATCCTAAATTTTTATTATCATATAAGCTAGTTCATAAATTAATGGGTAATTAACTTAGAGGTTTCATAATTTCTCTGGGGATAATAATTGTAAACCTCATGAGATATCTTAATAAAATCTCTCGGCTATTTTTAGTAGGTGTGAACCCTTTTATACCAAGATATGATTGAATCAATTAATATAAAAATAAAGTGAATAAATATATATTTAAATAATAGTAAATAAAGTGGCAATGCAATAGTACTCCACAATACTTGTATATAAGATTTTCTATAAACTTTTTGTATTTGTAATATTATTTCTATCTCTAATACGAGTATTTTTAAAAGCTATGACCCTTTATCCTTAATGATTTTGTTAATGTTTCTTAAAAAAAAAAATGTCTATTCTCACTAATGGCAAAAATGTATCCTATAACCAATCACTAATAATAAAGAATTTAGAGATATCATAGATAGCTCATGAGGTTCTTTATAAATTATGGATATTTGAGGGTTTATGTTTCTAATCCTTTTCCTAATTACACATCGAAAACAAGACTCTCAATTAACCTAGTTTACCAAACATAAATGCTATGAATTCCTTAATGCCAAATCACCTCGTGAAAGATATTTTTATTAAACTATATTTGTAATATTAATTCGAGTAAAGGACATTTTCTCACCTAAGGTATGCCTTAATGACATTTTTCCAACCTAAAAATTTTAAAATATAAATTTATTACCTAAAATTTATATTCTGTTACTATCAAAAATATATTTCCCTTAGGGTTTGTGATTCGGTGATAAACAAAGAGTAAACTTAATTTAAACTGTTAGGACTATTGAAAATGAGAGATTAATAAGCTTTTTGGTGATGATAAGTTGGATTTTAATGATCGAGATTAGTTGAAAATTTGATTTGAGAGAAGCAATTATGTATTTCATAAATTATTTGATTACTGATAATTGATAAAATCAAAAAAAATAAGATTTAAAAAATTTTAATAAATGACGATCAAGATAGAGAATAATAATAATAATATAGGATCGTAACAATACCATAATTTACTGCTGAGTGCGTTTCTGCCAACTTTGCCGCCGATACTAATTTATTAATTTATTTTAAAAAATAAAAAAGAAAAAGCTCAAGTGTAAGTTTGTCACGGCATACAAAAAGCTGGCTTATTAAACATTCCGTACAAAAGATCCCGTAATCTACGGTCAAAGCAACAGGTGACACGTGGGCATCAATATGGTCCCATTACCGCGTGCTCGCACGTGGACAAGTGTACTGGATGTTGGGACTAGATAATTCTCACTAACCAAAACAAATTTAAATAAAATTTTAATGGTAAACACCATAAACAATGGGCTTTGATGTGACTGATGTGTGCGTCTGCCTAGTATCTCGTGTTTAAAATATTAGTTGAAAATTACACGTGGAGATTTTTGAACCGCTTGAGGTGCTACATTGTGTCCGTACGACGCGAGAGCTAAGCTTTGATGTTCGTGTCTGATTATTTACCTTATATGCTTGGCCGTCCTTTGCTATTTATGGGGGGCACACCTGTGAACCTCGTTCTATGGAATTTCTGGCCCCACCTTTTTTTTTTCATTTCATAAATTTATTATCCTCTTTATTTTTCATAAAAAGTTAAACAATAAAATATTTAAAAATTTTTAGTTTTAAGAATATTAATTTTTTAATATTATTCAATTTTTTTTAAACCCTTTAAATTTATTAATTTAAGTAAATATCTCTAAATATTTTTTTAAAAATTATAAAATTATCCCAATAATCCATATTTACCAGATTCACCACCATCATCAGAAAATGATCAGAATCTGGTAGGATGACGCACTATCGGCTGAATCGATCTAAGACCAAAGATCTGGCCGTTGACGACCAGATCTTTGGCCGTAACAATCGATCACAACAGCCAAAAAGCGGTCGTCGTTGACAAGTAAATACGGCCAGATCTGACCGTTGACGGCCAGATCTGGCCGTAGATCTGGCCTTTGTCGGCCAGATCCACTAGTAAGACCGGCAAGATCCATCCGGTCATGCGCCGATATGACGACTCTGGCCACCCTCCGACGGTGGTGGCCGACTGTCCGTATTTAAGGGTGGGTTGGGGGTTTTTTTTTTAACTTTTAATGTTTTATTATAGGGGATATTTTGTAAAAAAATAAACATAGGAGGTATTTTATTAATTTATAAATCCTACATCGTAATACCCGCCCAATTCAACTTTTTTTTAACTTTTTTCAAAAAACTTATCCCAAAAAACCCCAAATTTTCAACCAAACGAAGCCAATATCGTTCAACTAAATATAACCATCTCTCTTTTTCTCGAAGTATGCCCTTGTCTCCTCTCTCTCTTTCCCTCACCCCTCATCTCCCGTCTCTCTCTCTCTTTCTCTTTCTCTTTTTCTTTAAAAGCTATTTATTTTCCATCCATCATCATTGCTATTTCTCACACACTTTAGAAGAAGGAGCAAATTTTTTTCCAAAATAAATATCGTTTGACCAAATGCAACCCTCTCTCTCTTTCTTGAAGTATGCCCCTGTCTCCTCTCTCTCTTTCCCTCACCTCTCATCTCTCTCTCTCTCTCTTTAAAGCCATTTATTTTCCATCAATTATCATTGCCATTTCCCATGCACTTTCAGAGGAAGGAGCAAATTTTTTTCCAAAATAAATGTCACTTTGACTCTCTTTCGCAACCCGTCGTCTCTCTCTCAAGTATGCCCCGTCTCTCTCTCACTCTCATCTCTCTCTCTCTCTCTTTAAAGCCATTTATTTTCCATCAATTATCATTGCCATTTCCCATGCACTTTCAGAGGAAGGAGCAAATTTTTTTCCAAAATAAATGTCGTTTGATCAAATGCAACCCTCTCTCTCTATGCCCTCTCTCTCTCTCTCTCTCTCTCTCTCTCTCTCTCTCTCTTTCTCTTTCTCTTTAAAAGTCATTTATTTTCCATCAATCATTATTGCCATTTCCCACGCACTTTCAGAGGAAGGAGCAAAATTTTTTCCAAAATAAATGTCGTTTGACCAAATGCAACCCTCTCTTTCTTTCTCGAAGTATGCCCCTGTCTCCTCTCTCTCTTTTCCTCACCCCTCATCTCATCTCTCTCTCTCTCTCTTTCTCTTTCTCTTTAAAAGTATTTATTTTCCATCAATTATCATTGCCATTTCCCACGCACTTTCAGAGGAATGAGCAAATTTTTTTCCAAAATAAATGTCGTTTGACCAAATGCAACCCTCTCTCTCTTTCTCGAAGTATGCCTCTGTCTCCACTCTCTCTTTCCCTCACCCCTCATCTCCTCTCTCTCTCTCTCTCTCTCTCTCTCTTTCTTTCTTTCTCTTTAAAAGCCATTTATTTTCCATCAATCATCATTGCCATTTCCTACGCACTTTCAGAGGAAGTAGCAAAGAGAAAAAATGTTTACATTAAAAAATTAATTTATTAAAAAACGTGCAATGACTTAAAACGACTTTTAAAGGGAAACGGAGGGAGTATTATTTTAAATTTGTGTAAACTTAATTTTTTTTTTTTTTTTTAAACATGTTCCCACCCAAGGTCTGTAAATCTACAAGTTCCCACATCTGGTTTCATAAATTCCAGATTTTCATCCTTAAATTAACATAAAATTTTTTACTGTAAGGGTCAAAGGATATTTATGTCTTTTTGTCCAAAAAATAGCAAACCCTATTCTCTTTCACTCCCTTGAATTAGTAAAATTTTAAAACAGTCTACATCTCAAATTTTTTCACAACCCAACCCTTCCTCTTCGCCTCTAACTCCACCACCACCACCCCCACTGCCAACACCACTGCCAGATGATATGCAACATCAGTTCGAGCAAATGACTACACTAATGGGTGGTAGTGCGTCAACGAGGAGGGAGCACACATATCTTGTGTTGACTAGGGACTAAGGAAGTGCGACGAAGGTGGGTGCACAGTAGGGTGTTGCTGTTGGGTTGGCTTGTTGCTGGTTGGGGCAATAGGTCGAGCAATTGTTGGGCGCAATTTGGGGATAGGGATTTTGGTGGACATCGGAAGGGAAAATGTCCGAAAAAATCTAAAAACAACCAACAAACACACAAACACTCCAAAAAACCAATCTCTTGTCAAAATCAACTCCAAATCAACCTCAATTAAACCCAATTTCATCAATTAAGTGAAAACCTAAGAGAGTGGTGGATGGCAAACTACGAGCAATCGAGGTCGGGGGTGTTGGGGCTTTTGGAGAGGGTGTTGGTGGTGCAATTGGCGGTGATTTTCGGTGTCAGGATTGACTAAAATTTCGCAAGAGAGGTGTGATAATGGGGTTTGTGACAACGATCGATGCGCTAATGAGGTGGGGGAGGAGGAGAGAGGAACGCCAGTGAGTCTACTGGTGGGGTCAGAGGTGATTTTCGGCGATGCAGCAGCTAGAGAATAGGAAAGGTTGAAGAAGAGACAAAAGAAAAAAAGAAAAAAAAGGTTGAAGAAGAGCCCAAAAAAATAAAAAGTTGGAAAAGAGGATGTTATTAAAATAAATTTGAAAGTAAAATGGTTATTTTTAATTCTACTAATTTGGAGGATAAAAAGTAATTTATTAATTTATGTGTTAAGGGTAGTTTGGTAATATCACTCTTTATATTGTATTCGACCCAAAACTTACTAATGGAGTTGATTTAAGAGTGAAAATTTAGAATTTATGAAACCAAGGGTGGGAACTTATAGATTCGCGAAACGTTGGATAGAAATATGTCGTTCACTCTTTTTTTTTATGACTAGGGTCTTCGGACTAGTTCACGCGTAACTCAACTAATCATTTGAGACCTTAAAACCACTGGTCAGGTAAGAGCTTCAGTGAATATTCCTATTAACAATCGAAGAGAGATTCAAACTCATGATCTCTTGGAGTAATATATTAAGAGTCCTTATTGAACCACACTCCTTTAAAATTAAGTACTAAACAGATTTAGGTCATAAAATAAATTGGAATGGTTGAATTTAAATTGATGAGTTGGGTAGATTTTCCACACCCACTCTCACCTCTCGCCCTCTTAACATCTCTAGTCATAATAGAAATGAAAGTATGAGAATCGAAATAGAAGAGTAATTTAATGAGATAAAAGCAGGGCCCTTGGGCTTGGCTGGCTGGCATTAGGGCCTACAAAAAATGACTTGGCCCATTTTACCTATGCATGGCCTACAGTCAATCCATAGTTCATCGAGGCTAGATTATATTAAGCGCCCCATTTTTAAATATACCCCATTACCAGTTTTGGAGCTATATAAATATCTAAGCAAACCCTTTTTATTTCCATATTAGCTTTAATATTTATCTCCTTTTGCTCATGAGACTATTATTATAGCATGAAATGATATTGAAGATATTAAATAAAGTTTTCTTCATTGAAATATAGCAATTTATTTGGACGTTCTACCAATATGGAAGATGTCACAAAAGTTAACAGATAAAATAAATTTAATATATATATATATATATATATATATATATATATATATTTTAGAAAAACTAAAATACAGAAGATTCTAAGATGAACATTTCTTCGTAAAGCAATTCCAGTGCTCACAACCAACGAAACTTAAAAGTTACACACAAATGGATAAAACAAAATTTAAATAAAGAAAAGGAAAAATAAACCATAGAATTTCATCTTAATTATTTAAGAAAGGTAATATATAACTCATGAAAGAGAGTAATTATATTTTAAATATAATTATCATGAATAAGGAAAATAAGAGATTTTTGGAATAATAATACAATGGTTTATCTTGTAAATATAACTTTCATAACGTCCTCTTAAGTAATTTTCTTTTAAGGATAAAGTTGTAGTTAAAAAATAATAAGATTGGTCTAATAAGATAATTTTGGAGGTGCCAATAGCATTACTTTTTTTTTTTTTTTAAATAAAGATAATTTAAAAGATAAGTCAACAAACTTTTCTCATTAGTTTTTTCTCACAAATGTGATATGGTAATTCGCAATTGGTCAGATGGGATCCATTACTGGGTAGATGAGACATATTGCGAACCAATTAATTATGAGCTGTTACATCGTATTTGTGAGAAAAAAGTTAATAAGAAAAGTGTGTAAGCATAATATTACTTTTTTTTTCTTCTAATTAATCTTGGCGTGTGGAAAGAGTTTGGGTGGGCTTAAATAACACCACTATTGAATTCAGGTACATGATTTGTATTACCAGACTTTGGCCCACTATACACCCATCCTAATTAAACACCACTATTGAATTCAGGTACATGATTTGTATTACCAGACTTTGGCCCACTATACACCCATCCTAATTAAAAGTTATTTTTAAAATTATGATGGTATTAATGTATTAAGTGACAATTAATTATTTATGTAATTAATTAGACATTTTATATTATTTGAAACCTTATTTATTTATATATTTTGTGATCATTATTTGTTGGAATAATTTTTAATGTTAATGTATTTTTTGTGATGTATACATAAATATAAATATTTAAAATTTTTTAATGATTAGGTTGGTAATTGAATCTGTAAGCCCAACAATCACTATATTCCAAGTAAGGATTTTTTTTCTCCAGCCCTTGAGAGATCAGCTATATGTATCCAAGGCTTTGAGGAAAGTATTAAGTATCCCCTTCCCGTTAAAATGGCATCTAAAAAAGGGGAGAATGACAATTTCCCACCCAAGGTTTGGCCTCAGTTTTTTTCCCACTCTAAAAGTTTCAAAAAGACACTTTCTCACCCACCGTTAAGATCCGTTAATAAAATCCATATAAAACAGTGTTCATGCGACTTTTACATTAGATGCAACAGGTTGTGCCTGTTCCGTATTTACAAGTGTGACTACCTCTACTGGGGATACCACCGGATGGGCAATTGACTCTTTTACTAGCTGGGTTAGATTCATTTTCCCCTTGCATCCCCAACTGTGCTATAGGTCTTGTGCGGGGTCGGCCACGTCGGCGCATAATGATATCTACAAAATGCAAATGGCAATAATGCAAACTAAATGTGTGTACCATGCAAATATCCACGAAATCTCAAACCTAAACTCTTATATTAAATTGATAGGATTCATGCCGACCCTTTGTACCCCTAAGATCTAGGCACTTCTAAGAAATCAGGAGGCCAGGACGGATTCTGTGAAATATCTAAGTGCTAAACGAAAAATAAAGAAAATCTCTTAAAAACATTTAGAACATATATATATATATACACGCCTTACCATGACATTACTGTACCACTGAGTTAAAGGGGCAATTTTATTTAAAAATAATACTATGTGCACTAACCAATTTGTGTTAATTCAAGTACTAACATTGAAAATTTGAATTTTTTTTTTTTTTGGGAAATTTCATATTTTCAATGTTAGTACTTGGATTAGTATAAATGGTTAGTGTACATAGTATTACTCTTGATTCAATAATTGAATGAGTCACTAGGGGGATAATAATTAGAATACCTGTCTGCACCCCTTTACTTGGAAGGCCCCAACTCGTTTGTTTCATTGCTAGAAATGGATTTCAGGAAATTGAAGAACTATTGGCCTTGGTCCAACCAAGGATGCTATGAGACATAAGAACTTGCTTTACTTCAGAATTTAATTTACTTGGCCCATTAATATTTATGTTAATTATGTTAGATTAAATTTGAATAATGTTTGCTCAACTAATAGCATGCAACAAAGAGAACATGTAAAGCTCAAAGTGAGTTGGCTCAGTTTAGTTAACTCTGTTAGTTCTGTTACCTTTTTGACTGTGAGTTAGAAATTGTTACAGTTATTTAGTTCTTCAGTTAAGCTAAAGCTGCTTCTCAGCTTCTGATCTCTAAATCTCCTCTTAAGCAAATATTTATTATTGTATTTTAACCATTCTGCATTGTTTTCTTTCATTTCTTCGCTTTATTCGAGGGTAAGGTTCATTACTTGCTATGTCCCCTGTTTAGGTATCATATTTCTTTTTTATAGTATAAAATTTCTCTCATTCCACCAAGGTTTGCCTAAAAAAAAAAAAAAACACCATTCTGTTTTTTTGGTTCCTAATTTCGCAGTATATCTCATGCAAAGTAAACAACCCTAGACTGTTGGGTAGCGAAACCAGTAGACTAGTTTTTCAGTAATTGTAACAAAGTTCTCAATCTTCAATTTATTTCCTCTCAGATCTAAGTTTTATGTTTCTTTATTTTTCATGGTTTCAGAGCCGATAGACTAACATTATGGCTAAATTTTCTAGTTAACCAAACACACCCGAGAAAATACCTGGAAAACAATTTGAAAATGTTTATGGAATTTTAAGGTTATTGACGGCAATGAAATCGATTGATATATCTTGTGTATTTTCAGACAGTTCCATATAGATGCTAATTTTTTCGGAGGATACATTAAACCACTGATAAAAGTAGCAAACTTCTCCCAAATGATGAAGAAGAAAAGCTATTATGGATTTCGCTCCATCTCCTTTTTTTAAGGTTCCAACCCAAGGCGCTAATCATTTTCTTGCATATATATGATCAATGGTTTATTGGCTATTGAATAAATTTGCTTGACAATTATACTTATCCATACAATCTGATGAGCATTTCATTACATAACAATAATCAAACAACATATATAAAATAGCTCATAAAGGATACAACGAGTACCATAGGATGCATATAGTAGAAATATCAGAAATTTACTAATTCAACATTAATTGGAAATAAGAGGGTCAACATCTAAAGTTACACCGTCAAAAAAGGATCCAGTACTGAAAGATGAACCAGTTACATAGTGATCTGTTGTCTCACACTCGGCAAAATCATCCTCTTCGTAGTTTTGCTGCACCACTGAGGCTCCACTCACTCTAGTATTACCCGCTAATTCAATTGCCACTTCTCTCATTGTAGGTCTCTTCTTTCCATTTAGATTCAAACATCTTCTTGTGAGATTAGCAACATTCATAATCTCTTTGTTTTCACCTTCTTTTGAAACTCGAACATCAAGGATATCAAATAGCCGATTTTCTTTCATTGCACGAAGAAAATAAGAAGCCAAACTTCTATCTTCAGCAAATTCGGTTGAAAGAATTGGCCTTTGTCCAGTTAAAAGTTCAGCGAGAACTACGCCAAAACTGTAAACATCACTTTTATCAGTAAACTGGCTTGATTGAAAATACTCTGGATCTACATATCCAAAGGTTCCATGTACTTGAGTGGTCAAATGAGTTTGGTCAATTGTAACGGATCTGGAAGTCCCAAAGTCTGAAACTTTTGCTCGATATTTATCATCCAAGAGTATGTTTGTTGACTTAATATCTCGATGGTATATAGGTATGGAAGCGGTTGAATGTAGATATGATAGAGCATCTGTAACATCTAAGGCCATGCGTAAACGTAGCTCCCATGTGATTGGAAGCTCCTCATTCTCATTGTGTATATAATGAAAGAGAGTTCCATTAGAAATGTATTCGTACACCAAAATCGGAACTTCTGTCTCTAAGCAACACCCCAATAATTGAACAACATTTCTGTGATTAATTTGAGATATTATGACCACCTCGTTAATGAATTCCTCAACTTGACTTTCATCTACAACTTTGGACTTTTTAATTGCTACAATTTTGCCATCAGCTAACATACCTTTATACACGGTGCCTTGGCCTCCTTGGCCAAGGATTCGATTCGCATTGTAGTTGTCGGTAGCTTTTTCTAATTCCTTTGAAGTAAACAGTCGTGTTTTCTCGATGTTACCTTCAGTGGAAGACAACTGTTGTTGCAGTAATAAACCACCATTTCTTTTAAAGAATTTATGCTTCAACTTGATTGCTTTTCTCTTTCTTATGAACTTGTACAACCACCATACTCCAATGACGAGCAACAAGGTTCCAAGCCCAGCAGAACAACCTGCACAACTCAAGGATAAATATTGCATCATCATGGAGTATATTTATTTCTACATTTTTTATTTTGGATAATAATATATTTGAAACAGAATGGGATACTCGTGAGAAGCGTACCTATGATAGCAAAAAATCTGGCCCGAGATTTCTTTATAAATATATCTTCAAATTTTTTTGGTGAAGAGCACTCCCTTCCATCTTTTTTATAACCATGAGGACATCCCGAGCAATCGTAGCCGCCGGTAGAATTACAGATCAAGTAGCCTGAGAAAATAAAAAAAAATTAATTTAATTCACGGCTACAAATTAAATCTTCCCTTTTTCGATTTACAGTAATTTTTTTAACAGTACCGTACCTGAACATCCTTTGTAGCTGTCAGATCTTAAATCAGTGCAACTACAAATATAGCTTGCGTCTATTTTTATTATACATTCACGATCCAAATTACAAGTTGTGTCTGAATTATATAGTTCCACACATGACCCTTTATATCTTCCCCATTCCAACGCTGCAGAGAATGTTCTTTACCTTTCAAAACCGATGAATTCGTTATTTGGTAGTTTGACTGAAGCCATTCTTTGTCAACCATGAATGCAGAATTGCACTCCATTTCTGGGGGAATACTTGCGGAATATACCTCTGATATAGTTGCCATACTATCAAACGTATAATTCCTAGGAACGGTGCATATGAAATCGCAGCAACCATGAGCTTTAGTAGGATCACAATGACAGAAGGGCTGACATGTAGCAAGAGTTGATTCATTCTGCTCGTAATAGCCGTCACAACCAGCGGCAATGAACGTATTGAAGGTATTTGAGAAGGCAAAGTGGCTGCCTGACAAGTTAAAGTCTTCATAAACAATCTTGTTATTCAAAGAAATTACAGGAAGGTTGACCTGAAAGGTAGCAGTGTTTGCATAATCCATATCTTCTAGTACAAGGTTGATGCTAGTTAAGAAAGATTTTGGAGAGCCAGAAGAGTTGTCGCAACTTACTTCAAATCCCTTATCGAAGTAGCAGCCTTGTCCGATTCCAAAGGGGTATATTATTCTGACATCACCACAATGGTATGGACATGAATGAGCGCCTGATGCTTTGATTGGCCAGAGTAACAAAATGATTTGCAGCAACACCAGATGATGAACACTCATTCTCACTACTTGATCTTTTTCTTTGGAAAGACCCATACTGAATTATATATACTCATCCAACGAATGCACGTAGTTACCTAGAAAGTGCATTGCTCTTTCATTCTTCCTGCTTTTAGACTTTGAATTTTTAATAATGCTAAATCATGTGCCGGTACTGGCCTACTTGAATTTTTGAAAGGGGTGGAACAGTATATAATCAGTCCATGATAACTGGATTAAAACTTCAAACTCTCCAATC
The DNA here is from genome assembly GCA_026225825.1 of Pistacia integerrima. NCBI lineage: Eukaryota > Viridiplantae > Streptophyta > Magnoliopsida > Sapindales > Anacardiaceae > Pistacia > Pistacia integerrima. Next base: position 8,206,890 of record CM047748.1, read on the forward strand.
ATTTACCTCGAGTGAATTTTTCGTATTAATTCCAGTAGTTTAGTTAATGATCAAAAGTCATATATGTATATTTTTTTTCTCCAATCTCATTTCTCTTCGAGTGCGTTTGGTTTAAGGAATGTTATATTACTAAAGGATATTGTATTACTGGAAAGATAGATTACAAGTGAATCTTTAGAGAAATGTGTTTGGTCGGTTGGAATAAATTGGTGGATATGTTATAATAATATGTTTGGTTGGGAGGATAAATGAGTGGGTATGTTATGTAGATTACTAAATTGCCCTCCTTTTTAAATAATAATATAATATTATTTTATTCTATTATTTTTTAAATTATTTCTTTTAACCCCCCTATATTTAAAATGTTACCAAAACACCCCAGCCATATACAACTTTAATTTGTAACAAAATCAGTCAACATTGTCGGCAACCGCCGTAATGGTGCACGACCGGCCGGATCTGGTTGGTCGTGCGCCGATAAGGCCTAATCCGGGCAGATCTGGCTGTGACTATGGCCGTTTCACGGCTAGATCTGGCCATGAAAAGGCCAGATCTTTGATCGTGAAACGGCGACCATTTTATGGCCAAAGATCTGGCTTTTTCACGGCCAAATCTGGTCGTTCGGAAAGGTCCTTATCAGCACACAAACACCAATCTTGTGCCGATATGATGGCTTTCATCGGCGGCCAGCAGTGGTAGCTAGCGGTAGTGGCTGCGGTGATCACGGCTGGTCGTGGCGGTCGACTATCGCGATCATGTGACTATGGCCGTTCTGCGGCTAGATCTGCCATGAAAAGGCGATCTTTGATCGTGAAAGCAGGCGACCATTTTATGGCCAAAGATCGCTTTTTTCACTACTAACTCATGCGTCTTAAAGGTCCTTATCAAAGACACAAACACTCCAATCTTGTGCCGATATGATGGCTTTCATCAGCCTGCAGCGGGTAGCAGCATGGTGGTCTTAGGTGGTTGGGGGTATTTTGTTAACTTTTAAACTTTTTTGTGGCGGGGGTGTTTTAGCTAATTTCTCAAATGTTGGGGGTCTGGGTAATTGTTATTTGGTAGACATATGAGGGTAAATGTGTCCGAAATGATAAAAGATTAAGGGTAAAATAGGGTTAAAATTAATATTACCTTGGTAACACCCATTGGAAATGTAATCTGATTACCCCCAATATTACCAATAGTAAACAGTATTTACAATAAAATATGACGTAATCTTTTATTACTTGACAACCAAACGAGTGAATCTTGAAAATTAAACAAAGATTATAGGATTAATCTTATATCACCCCGAACCAAACGCTACCTTCAAGTGAAAAAATAATAAATAAACAAGTGCAAGAGTACAATAAAGTTGAAAGAACCCTTTTTTGTCACAAAAGAATATAAATGTAGTTAAAGAAGAATCTAACTACTAAAATACTTAACTAAATGAAGATTTAATTTTCAGAACAACTTCCCTCAATAAAAAGATTTAGTATTTCAATGACTCTTCTCCAACTAATTTAGAGTAACGAAAATGATTTTGTCCTTTCAACTTTATTTGATAATTTTCTCATAAAGAGAAATTGGGTTGGAAAAAAAATAACATAGGAATGTCTAAAATCTAGAATATTTTTACCATTATTTCAAGCTATTGAAGTCTTTTTTTCAGCTATACTACAATGAAATTAGAAAATGAACGATGTTAGTGTAAATGGGTCTTATTGCCGACATTAATTTATTGTCCTTAATTTCCATGTCTTAGATAGGCATAAAAGCCTAAAAGTTGAACCAGGATGGAAAATATTCATCTATGTGGAAGAATTAGTGCCAACATGCACTTAACACTGGCATTAAATCCTTTTTAACTCACCGTGATTTTTACCAAATGAAAATGGATTTATGAATTCTGTCACATAACTTTCATTGATTTTTTAAATGTAGAAATTGGTGGACAAAGACAACAAACTGATCAATCTTTGATTAGTACATGAAAATAATTGTCACTACTTGATCTCTTCCTTTAGGAAAATCAATCAATATATAACATACTAAATTATATATGCTCATCCAGTAAATGCATGCAGTTACCTAGAAAGTGCATTGCTCTTTCATTCTTCCTCCTTTTAGACTTTGAATTTTTGATATTTTTTAGAACAACTTCCCTCGATAATAACAATAGTTGCATGTCCCTTATCTTGGAAGGCTTCAACTATTTGTTTCTTTGCTAGGAAATGATTTGAAGATTCTAAACCAATATAATGTCGAACCCTCACATACAAGGTGTGGGATGATAACTTAACATGGTATCAAAGTCAAATGTCTAAATTTCAAATACCAATATTAGCCTAGATAAAAGAAAAATGAAAAAAAGAAAAAATCTATTGACCTTGGTTCAACCAATATAATAGGAAACATAACAACAACTTGATAATTTTTAAGAAATTAAGAATAAATTGTAATTTTTCTCCCTATAACTCTCTTATAATTTTCTTTAGTTAAATTATTTATTGCATAATTTTGCTTCTTTTACTATGGTGCCGTTATAATATTCATATTTAATGAGAATTATTGACAATGCATATCAAACTGTAGACATGCAAGTGCGAACAGTGAGATATTATTATGGGAAAAAGCCAAACCTAGCCACTATATCTTACTCAGGCATTCACATTTCACATCAAAATTATTCCACTGTTTGGATGGACCACGGTAAAGAAATATCATAGCATAGTGCCAATTTTTGTTCCATTTCCGTTGGCTTCTTCCTTCACTTACATTAATCATTCTTGGCAGGAAGGACCACCCGGTAGCTATGATGAAAACGAATTCTATCTCTAAATTCAGAGATAATTGAGGTTGCAATTCAATTCAATTCATTAAATTATAGATATAATTTGGGTGAACCACATCAACCTAGTCTTTGTTAATACAATTCAACTTGTCCATACGCATAACTTTTATTGATTTTTCAAAAATAGAAATTAGTGGACAGAGACAATAAACTGATCGATCTTTGATTAGTACACGAACATAATTCTCACTAGATCCAGCGAATACATGCACATGCAGTTACCTATAAAGTGCACTGTTCTTTCATTCTTCCTTCTTTAGACTTTTAATTTTTGATAATGCTAAAAGACATTGAATTTTTGACAATGCTAATAAATCATGTGCCGGTACTAACCTACTTAAAAAAGCACTTTTATTTTTTTCAATATTTAAAATAGTAATTAAAATAGTATTTTCTTTATTCTCATTAAGTTTCGTGAATTAAAAAAATAAGAATGAAAGGGACATATGATTCGTAGGAACAGTGCATATGAAATCGCAGCAACCACGAGCTTTAGTAGGATCACAATCACGAGAGGATTGATTTTCTCGGCTCTGGCCTGCTAATTTAATTACTATTATAAATTTGAATATTTAAAATAGTATTTTCTTTAGTTTCCTTAGGAATGGACTTCCTTTTACTAGAGGTAATTGATCTAGTATAATAAAACACAAGGGTTACTTATCCTTCTCCGTTTTTTTTTTAAAGGGAGGATAAGAACAAAGGAATCTAAGCCAACATTCATTTTTTCCGGTTCCTTTAAGCTCAAACCACCGATATCAAATGAAGTTCCTTTACTTTAGTTATGGGAACAAATATAAACACTCATAAATCCATTTCATATGAATCTCAAATGGTAAAATCTTATAAATAATATTGGTATTTCAGTATGACGGAGATGGACACTGCCATGACTAATGCAAATGAATTACTATTCTCTATTGTCTCTTAATAACAGAATTTATTTATTTTTATTCATTATTAAAGACTCCCCACCCATTAGGCAAGGCCGAAATTCCCAAAAAATCAAATCAAATCAAACAGACTTCATTTTGCCATGGCATTGTCCTATCCGGCTACCCCGTATGTATGTATGTATGTATGGGACACAAGTGAGTAACCTTGTTAATTAACTTCTTAATCTTAATATTACTTATTTATCTTCACTTTTGTCTCTCTCCATTGTCTCTCTCCTTGAATGGTTAATATCTAAATTCAATTTATTACTCATATTTCAAAATTATGATGATTGATATATACTTAATTTTATAATTTTATATAAGTTTTAGATAGTCGCAAAACGCGAGGACGAGAATGAGAAACTTAAACTTAGGCTTATGCCCCAGTCTCCTAATAATTTACAAAGTTATGCTTACAACAAGCTTAGTTAGATTATTGGTAGTAATTAGTAAATTGAAGCTAAATAAGGCCATTAATTATATTCAATTAATGTTGGATATATAGTTTGTGGCAGAGGATTTGAAAGAAGAGGATCAGTTAAAAGCATCAAAAGAAACTTTATTCACAACCAACAATCATAGTTTCTCCCTCTCCATATGAAAAGTCAAATTTAAGTTATTCTATTTATATTTGTATGAATATGGGAAATACTAAACTTACTTACTCTGCATACTGAATCTCTATCCTGACTGATATGGAATGTAACGTGGGAAGTCTTCATGTCGATCATGTGTACTTTATGTTAGTCAGGATGAGGATTCGATACACAGAGTCAGTAAGTGTAGTTCAAAACTAATGGCCACTCCCAAGCTATAAAGACGGGCTTTTTTATTGCTATTATTGTTATGGGCCCAATCCCACGCTATCCAGATGGGCTTGTTTTGCTATTACTGTTAGAGATTCTACTTCCCATTGTCGGACACATTTCACGAATTTCCCCTTGTGTTTCTTTGATTAAGGGAACTTTAGAAATTATTGCACTACTATTAAGTTCGATAATTGACACTTTGGCCCCCTTTCATTAATTAGTTACTCTACTTAAATTTGAAAAAATGGGTCAATTGCTGGTGTTTTTAATAACAAATTGTGTAACAAAAGAGTAATACATAGGAAAACTTAATTATAATGAGATACAATTTCATTAATTTTTTCTGTTTGTATTTTCATTAAATTTAATTTCTTGATTTAATATTGTTTTTAGATGTTTTTATATGGTCATAACGTGGATTCTTAATTCCGATGCAGTGACATCAAAATAAATGGCATATTCCGACATGGTTATTTGTACCGGGAAAAACCATGGTTAACCCGGATAAAAAAGATATTCCTGGCTCTGATTCTGAACTTACCCTTTATTTGGGATGAACACTTTACACTTCTGCCAGGGGCGGAGCCAGTTCAAGCCCAGCGTGGACCCGCGCCCTCCTTTGGATTTCAAAAAAAGCTCAGCAACTTATTACAGTTACGTCCTTTATACTTTAAATAATTACCATTATCCCCTCAAATAATTGAACTTAAAAGCCAAAAACAAATTAAATAAATAAAATGCATTTTATAGAAACTAACTAAATGTTGATAGCTAGCAAGGGCTTGGTGCAGTTCTGAGTCCTTAGACAGTAATCAATGTCTCTTAATAGATTTGACAAGAAAGATTTTAACATTTTTTTTTTTAACTTTCAAAAGTGAAAGATTACAAGTTCTCCCACTAGTTCCCATTTTCTTCCTGTGTTCCACTCAAGGCTTGCTGCAAAATGCAAGTAAACAGAAATGTTAAGTTATAACTTTAAAGTTCAATTCTGATTGAAGAAATTAACAGAAGGAGGTGGATGACAATGTGGTATTGGTCACCTGAAAGCATGACAATGTGTACTGCACATCACTAGCCGAAATCTGATGGTGGAGAACAATCCGAATTCTGAAATCAGCAAAAATATGTACCAGGATTAGCTTGCTATATACATATCCCTCTGTGCTTTATCAATGATTTTTTTCAACAGCGTGGAAGAAATTAACACAATAAGTAAAGCCACTACTTTAAAGAGCCATGGTTGTGATTTGGTTTTGCAGAAGCTTTTGGAATTAGGCGTAGAAAATGGTTGCTATACTAACACCAAATGGGGAAAAGCAACACAAGAAGGCCCTTCAATAAAAAGTTTTTAACTTTTATTCTATTTAAACAAAAACATCTAGAGTTTGGATGAAATTTATGTGTACTTGTTTCAAGCTAGGTGGATAAAGTTAAGTGCTTATCTAAACAATTGGAAAAATATTATCATGTTTGAGTATTTAGACATACCTTGATAAGCTCTCTGGCATCACTAGTACACCACGTTCTTCCAAGTTCTTGCATAGATTGTCTCCTTTGATTTTTGCGCCCTCCTCTATGTCAAAATATAACTGGTAATATGCATGAACAGAGGTGTATTAATACAGTACTTTTTTCAAAAACTCTGATTGAAGTTTAGATTGACGCTAACTGAAGTTCTAACAAACATATAAAGATGACATATGAGCCCTATTTAATATTCATCTATGGTTTTAGACTTTATGAAGGAAAATAGATACAAAAACTTGGTGAAAACGAAGTTAAAACTGACTTGGCTACAAAAAGATTGTAGCTTCATTTCTTATTTAAAGAGTGAATAGCAAATCTATCAGAAATTTTCTAACCTCGAGTATATAACAAATAACAACTTGCCAAAATTTGAACTTTGGTAAGCAAAACACTTACGATATTTGTCTCCACCGAATCAACATCAACTCTTAAACCCTTAATCTGATTCAATCCTTCTGCAAATAACAGTAGCCAAAAGAGATCTGTTAATTTGAAAAGTTCAAGAGTAATTTTTAATAATGTGAAATTCGAGAGGGAAAATATCTGTTTCACCAACCAAAGATGTAGGTGCATAAGTACACCGCCACTGGAGAACTATTTACCTGCTAGTATTCTGGCTTTCTTGTGATCAGACTCGAGCTTTCCAACATTCTCTTGTAAAGCGACCAAGGCAGCAGCACAAAGGATGCCAATCTGTCTCATCCCCCCACCCAAGGTTTTCCTGAGCCTTCTAGCCTAAAGGAGCAGAGAGGGAAATGTTTAATAAATTTTCTTCGGAACTCGGAGAAGATAAGAGTTTAATATCCTGACAGCAAAATTTTCACCATCACCTTGTCGATAAAGCTTTTAGAACCAACAATAACAGAACCAACTGGAGCTCCCAGACCTTTTGATAGGCATACCTGGTTCAGAATATTGAGATGAGTTCAGAAAGTGCAGACATATAGATAATAGGAACTTACCAAATGTGATAAGAAGTTAAGAACTATAAAAAATTGCATGAATGAAATTAATTAATAACATCAAAACTGAGTAATCATACCGAAACTGAGTCAGCAGCTTGTACAAGCCTATGAACAGGTACACCGAGTGCCTGGCAGAATCATACTGTGGATTAGATACAAGAAGTTTTGACAAAAATGAGATTGAAAATTTCCATTCTAAGATCCAGTGAGAAGAATGAGAGCTGAAAATATCCAGACACAATCACTGCATGATGAGCACACAGTTGAAATGTGAAAAAGCCAGATTTAAAGCCACTATAATCATTCTTAAATTTGTTTGTTGACAAACTCATTCAAACAATGGGCAGTTGAAAACAGAGCTGATCCAAATCCCAGAAAAATCAAAAGAAATGATCTTATTAGAGTAATCAACCTGATAATCATCAAAAATTCAAGTTATTTCTCTAAAAGGCACTGTCATTTTAAAAGAATGTCCCCAAAAACAACATTCTCAATAACAGTTTTCCCACGGTGGTGTTCATATGCAATGCTGCAAAGGACTACTTCCTTTATAAGCTATTTCAGGATGCTTTCTGTGTAAGGAAATAAACCAAGTTTCCTTGTGTAACCTTTAATGAGTAGTTCCGAATTCACACCATAAGCTGAAAATTTCCAGAAATGAAAAACAGTAATTTATAATTTGTGTCTCAATAACCTATCACTACATTTCATTATGGGTTATATGACTTCCAAGCATTCATTCTTCTAAACAGTTTACCATTTCAATCTGCTTCTCATTATAACATTTCTGCTAGAAGTAATTCTTTATGTGAAAAATCCATTAAGTTTCTAGATTGCTTTTCCTTGTTCTAATTTGGAAATACGCTAATATTGCTGACATTTTACCACATAAAAGAATGAAATATAGCCATTTTAAATTTTGGAACGTAGAAGTCCTTGATATTTAATTCTTATACTGATAAGATGTCAAACCTGAAATTTTATACCAACCAAGAAAAATTAATTCTAGGGACATCAACTTCCCTATGTCTATTTCCATGTTGGATTATATCATTATAGAAAGGCATGCCATACAATGGTGAGGAGTCGTAAAGACTTATTTAGAAGGAAAAGAAATTAACTCACAACTGCTGCATTGAAAATTCGAGCTCCATCAATGTGAAGCTTTAGACCATGCTTCTTGGCTAGCTCCCCAACTCTGTCTGTATATTCTACAGAAAGGCATTTCCCGCCAGCTGCAGTTAAAATACCAGATAAAAAAAATTATGAACCACAAAGGACAAAAGAATAATCAAGTATAATGTATTGCAAAGAGGAGTAATATTGCAACTGTGCAGATGATATCAGTTTTTTCAAATACACCACTAAGAGGATACTACAAATGTTCTGCAATTACAGAGCATATGATATAATTCCATTTCTCAGTTTTTGGCTGGACAGCTATTTTTATCATTAAATATACATTTATAATTGATAAATGATGCGTTATCCAAGAGAAGAACCATTGCTTAAACAATTGAAAAGGACCTGTATTAAGTACAATAACTAGTATCCCATCAATATTTAACCAACTTTTGTTGTACAGACTAACACACATTTTGCACAAGCAATTTTTCAAAAGCTCTTCATAGTTATTAAATTTCTAAGAAAAAAGTAAATGGAGCATTCATCTAGTGTTACAATACATGGTTGACAGTATTTGGTTTAAGTATAAACAGAAAGAAACAAGAATGGTTAATAATATCTTCCTTGCTAATGCATAGATAATACAGGATAAGTGACAATGTGATTCTCACTAGTCTCCAAAACAGAGTAAACTAATATTCACCCAACTGGAAATCCCAACAAATATAATATAATTTTGAAGAAGCATCCGACATCCATTTCACCTCACATAACTGCTAATCAGACTATTAATAAATAAGCTTTAATTTTTAATGTGAAAAGAGAACACAGAACAATCCACTAAGCCGCAAAAAACAGAACCCTCTTTTTCAATGGAATCAAATGCAATTTGAGTATTTAGATATTGATGGAAGTGGATTGGAGCCAATATGTGCAACATACATGTAGAGTCTAGTCTAGAAACAGCCCAAGTCAACATATCTTTCTTCCTAATGCATAGATAATACAGGATAAGTGCCAATGTGATTCTCACTAATCTCCAAAACAAATGGATAAAATAAAATTTAAATAAAGAAAAGGAAAAATAAACCATAGAATTTCATCTTCATTATTTAAGAAAGGTAACATATAACTCATGAAAAAGAGTAATTATATTTTAAATATAATTATCATGAATAAGGAAAATAAGAGATTTTTGGAATAATAATACAATGGTTTATCTTGTAAATATAATTTTCATAACATCCTCTTAGGTAATTTTTTTAAGGATAAAGTTGCAGTTAAAAAATAATAAGATTGGTCTAATAAGATAATTTTTAAGGTGCCAATATGATCACTTTTTTTTTTTTTTAAATAAAGATAGATTGACAAACTCTTCTCACTAATTTTTTTCCACAAATGTGATATGACAATTCGCAATTGATCAGACGAGATCTATTATTGGACAGATGGGACACATTACGAGCTAACAAATTATGAGTTGTTACGTTGTGTTTGTGAGAAAAAAAGTTAATAAAAAAAGTCTGTGAGTATAATATTACTTTTTTTTTCTAATTAATCTTGGCGTGTGGAAAGAGTTTGGGTGGGCTTAAATAACACCATTACTGAGTTCAGGTACATGATTTGTGTTATCAGACTTTGGCCCACCATCCTATTTAAAAGTTATTTTTAAAATTATGATGGTATTAATGTATTAAGTGACAGTTAATTATTTATGCAATTAATTAGACATTTTATATTATTTGAAACCTTATTTATTTATATATTTTGTGATCATTATTTGTTGGAATAATTTTTAATGTTAATGTATTTTTTGTGATGTATACATAAATATAAATATTTAAAAATTTTTTAATGATTAAGTTGGTAATTGAATCCGTAAGCCAAAGAATCACTATATTCCAAGTAAGGATTTTTATTATCCAGCCCTTGAGAGATCAGCTACATGTATCCAAGGTTTTGAGGAAAGTATTAATATCCCCTGCCCGTTAAAATGGCACCTTAAAAAGGGGAGAATGACCATTTCCCACCCAAGGTTTGGCCTAAGTTTTTTCCCACCCTAAAAGTTTCAAAAAGACACTTTCTCACCCACCGTTAAGATTTGTTAATAAAATCCACATAAAACACTAGTGCTCGTGCGACTTCTACGTTAGATGCAACAGGTTGTGCCTGTTTCGTATTTACAAGTGCAACTACCTTTACTGAGGATACCACATGATGGGCAACTGTCTCTTCTACTAGCTAGGTTAGATTCATTTTCCCCTTCCATCCCCAACTGTGCTATAGGTCTTGTGCAGGGTCGGCCACGTCGACGCATAATGATATCTACAAAATGCAAATGGAAATAATGCAAATGTCCACAGAATCTCAAACCTAAACTTTGATATCAAATTGATAGGATCCGTCCCGACTCTCTGTATCCCTAAGATCTAGGCACTCCTAAGAAATCAGGAGGCCCAGATGGATTCTGTGAAATATCTCAGTGCCAAACGAAAAATAAAGAAAATCTCTTAAAAACATTTAGAATATATATATACGCCTTACCATGGCATTACTGTACCATTGAGTTAAAGGGGCCATTTGATTCAATAATTGAATGAGTCACTAGGGGGATAATAATTAGAATACATGTCTGCACCCCTTTACTTGGAAGGCCCCAGCTTGTTTGTTTCATTGCTAGAAATGGATTTCAGGAAATTGGAGAACTATTGGCCTTGGTCCAACCAGTGCCGTAGCAGACATAAGAACTTCCTTTACTTTAGAATTTAATTTACTTTACCCATTAATATTTATGTTAATTATGTTAGATAAAATTTGAATAATGTTTGCTCAACTAATAGTATGCAACAAAGAGAACATGTAAAGCTCAAAGTGAGTTGGCTCAGTGTTTAAGCTCACAGAGCAGTTTAGTTAACTCTGTTAATTCTGTTATCTTTTTTGGCTGTGGGTTAGAAATTGTTACAGTTATTAGTTCTTGAGTTAAGCTAAAGCTGCTTCTCAGCTTCTGATCTCTAAATCTTCTCTTAAGCAAATATTTATTATTGTATTTTAACCATTCTGCATTGTTTTCTTTCATTCTTTTTTTTCGTTTTATTATTGTATTTAATCTTGTTTGAAGGGTGAGGTTCATAGCTTGATATGTCCCCTGTTTAGGTATCATATTTCTTTTTTCTATTATAAAATTTCTCTCCTTCCACCAAGGTTTGCCTTAAAAAAAAAAAAAAAAACCATCCTGTTCTTCTAGTTCCTAATTTCGTAGTATATCTCATGCAAAGTAAACAACCCTAGACTGCTGGGTAGCGAAATCAGCATATTAGTTTTCAGTAATTGTAACAAAGTTCTCAATCTTCAATTTATTTCCTTTCAGATCTAAGTTTTCTATTTCTTTATTTTTCATGGTTTCAGAGCCGATAGACCAACATTATGGTTGAATATTCTAGTTAACCAAACACACCTGAGAAAATACCTGGAAAACAATTTGAAAATGTTTATGGAATTTTAAGGTTATTGATAGTAACGAAATCGATTGATGCATCCTGTGTATTTTCAGACAGTTCCATATAGATGCTAATTCTTTCGGTGGATACATTAAACCACTGATAAAAGTTGCAAACTTCTCCCAAATGATGAAGAAGAAAAGCTATTATGGATTTCGCTCCATCTCCTTTTTTTGAGGTTCCAACCCAAGGCGCTAATCATTTTCTTGCAAATATATGATCAATGGTTTATTGGCTATGGAATAAATTTGCTTGACAATTATACTTATCCATACAATCTGATGAGCATTTCATTACATAACAATAATCAAACAACATATATAAAATAGCTCATAAAGGATACAATGAGTACCAATAGGATGCATATAGTAGAAATATCAGAAATTTACTAATTCAACATTAATTGGAAATAAGAGGGTCAACATCTAAAGCGACACCGTCAAAAAAGGATCCAGTACTGAAAGATGAACCAATTACATAGTGATCTGTTGTCTCACACTCGGCAAAATCATCCTCTTCGCAGTTTTGCTGCACCACTGAGGCTCCACTCGATGCTCTAGTATTTCCTGCTAATTCAATTGCCACTTCTCTCATTGTAGGTCTCTTCTTTCCATTTAAATTCAAACATCTTCTTGTAAGATTAGCAACATTCATAATCTCTTCGTTTTCACCCTCTTTTGAAACTCGAACATCAAGGATATCAAATAATCGATTTTCTTTCATTGCATGAAGAAAATAAGAAGCCAAACTTCTATCTTCAGCAAATTCGGTTGAAAGAATCGGCCTTTGTCCAGTTAAAAGTTCAGCGAGAACTACGCCAAAACTGTAAACATCACTTTTATCAGTAAACTGGCGGCTTGATTGAAAATACTCTGGATCTACATATCCAAAGGTTCCATGTACTTGAGTGGTCAAATGAGTTTGGTCAATTGTAACGGATCTGGAAGTCCCAAAGTCTGAAACTTTTGCTCGATATTTATCATCCAAGAGTATGTTTGTTGACTTAATGTCTCGATGGTATATAGGTATGGAAGCGGCTGAATGTAGATATGATAGAGCATCTGTAACATCTAAGGCAATGCGTAGACGTAGCTCCCATGTGATTGGAAACTCCTCATTCTCATCATGTATATAATGAAAGAGAGTTCCATTAGAAATGTATTCGTACACCAAAATCGGAACTTCTGTCTCTAAGCAACACCCCAATAATTGAACCACATTTCTGTGATTAATTTGAGATATTATGACCACCTCGTTAATGAATTCCTCAACTTGACTTTCATCTACAACTTTGGACTTTTTAATTGCTACAATTTTGCCATCAGCTAACATACCTTTATACACGGTGCCTTCGCCTCCTTGGCCAAGGATTCGATTCGCATTGTAGTTGTCGGTAGCTTTTTCTAATTCCTTTGAAGTAAACAGTCGTGTTTTCTCGATGTTACCTTCATTGGAAGACAACTGTTGTTGCAGTAATAAACCACCATTTCTTTTAAAGAATTTATGCTTCAACTTGATTGCCTCTCTCTTTCTTATGAACTTGTACAACCACCATACTCCAATGACGAGCAAAAAGGTTCCAAGCCCAGCAGAACAACCTGCACAACTCAAGGATAAATATTGCATCATGTTTTATTTTTTACTACATATCAATCATCATGGAGTATATTTATTTCTACATTTTTTATTTTGGATAAACAGTCGTGTTTTCTCGATGTTACCTTCAGTGGAAGACAACTGTTGTTGCAGTAATAAACCACCATTTCTTTTAAAGAATTTATGCTTCAACTTGATTGCCTCTCTCTTTCTTATGAACTTGTACAACCACCATACTCCAATGACGAGCAAAAAGGTTCCAAGCCCAGCAGAACAACCTGCACAACTCAAGGATAAATATTGCATCATGTTTTATTTTTTACTGCATATCCATCATCATGGAGTATATTTATTTCTACATTTTTTATTTTGGATAATAATATATTTGAAACAGAATGGGATACTTGTGAGAAGCGTACCTATGATAGCGAAAAATCTGGCCCGAGATTTCTTTATAAATATATCTTCAATTTTTTTGGGTGAAGAGCACTCCCTTCCATCTTTTTTATAACCATGAGGACATCCCGAGCAATCGTAGCCGCCGGTAGAATTACAGGTCAAGTAGCCTGAGAAAATAAAAAAAAATTAATTTAATTCACGGCTACAAATTAAATCTCCCCTTTTTCGATTTACAGTAATTTTTTTAACAGTACCGTACTGAACATCCTTTGTAGCTGTCAGATCTTAAATCAGTGCAACTACAAATATAGCTTGCGTCTATTTTTATTATACATTCACGATCCAAATTACAAGTTGTGTCTGAATTATATAGTTCCACACATGACCCTTTATATCTTCCCCATTCCAGCGCTACAGGAGAATGTTCTTTACCTTTCAAAACCGATGAATTCGTTATTTGGTAGTTTGACTGAAACCATTCTCTGTCAACCATGAATGCAGACTTGCACTCCATTTCTTGGGGAATACTTGCGGAATATACCTTTGATATAGTTGCAATACTATCAAACGTATAATTCCTAGGAACGGTGCATATGAAATCGCAGCAACCACGAGCTTTAGTAGGATCACAATGACAGAAGGGCTGACATGGAGCAAGAGTTGATTTACTCTGCTCGTAATAGCTGTCACAACCAACGGCAATGAACGTATTGAGGGTATTTGGGAAGGAAAAATGGGTGCCTGACAAGTTAAAGTCTTCAGAAACAATTGTCTTGTTATTCAAAGAAATTACAGGAAAGTTGACCTGAAAACTAGAGCTTCCATATTCCGTATCTTCTAGTACAAGGTTGATGCTAGTTAAGAAAGGTTTTGGAGAGCCAGAAGAGTTGTCGCAACTTACTTCAAATCCCTTATCGAAGCAGCAGCCTTGTCCGATTCCAAAGGGGTATACTATCGTGACTCTACCACAACTTCGTCGACATGAATAAGCGCGTGATGCTTTGATTGGCCAGAGTAACAAAATGATTTGCAACAACACCAGATGATGAAGAGCCATTCTCACTACTTGATCTTTTTCTTTGGGAAGACCCATACTGAATTATATATACTCATCCAACGAATGCACGCAGTTACCTAGAAAGTTCATTGCTCTTTCATTCTTCCTGCTTTTAGACTTTGAATTTTTGATAATGCTAAATCATGTGCCGGTACTGGCCTACTTGAATTTTTGAAAGGGATGGAACAGTAAATAATCAGTCCATGATAACTGGACTAAAAGTTCTAACTCTCCAATCATTTACCTCGAGTGAATTTTTTGTATTAATTTCAGTAGTTTAGTTAATGGTCAAAAGTCATATAGTTACCAAGAAAGACCATGTTGCTAAACTAGTGTCAAATGGTTATGAATTTATTGTTTGTAATTTCCACATCTTAGATAGGCATAAAAGCCTAAAAGTTGAACTAGGATGGAAAATATTTATCTGTGTGGAAGAATTAGTGCACAGTCATTAAATCCTTTTTAACTAATCCTGATTTGTACCAAATGAAAATGGATTTATCAAGTCTGTCACATAACTTTCATTGATTTATTTACTTACAAGTTTCTACCTTACAAATAGAAAAAGTCAAGCTTACTCAGGCACATGCACATCCACTATATCTTACTCAGGCATTCACATCAAAATTATTCCACTGTTTGGATGGACCACGGTAAAGAACAATAAGACTGCGGATACCGAAATATATCTTACTCAGGCATTTAATTCCTTAGAGCTCTCACCATCTTTTTAGATCAAATACAATAACTCCTTGCTCCTTACATTTTCAATACCCCACCATCCAAAAATAAGAAATTAAAAAAATTAAAAAAACTGACAAAGAGAAGCTGCACACCACCTGCTGTCCATTTAATTCCTTAGAGCTCTCACCATCTTTAAGTCAAATACAATAACTCCTTGCTCCTTACATTTTCAATACCCCACCATCTCTCACTTTCTCTCCTCCCTTTACTGCTTCTTCTCCTACAACTACAAACATCCATTTTTTTCCTAAATCTAACTTTCCACCCCAGTCGTAGTTGCTCGACTTTACTATTTTTCCAAGTCTTCTCTCCCATCTCAATTGACAACAGCCTCCACATTCAATAGCATTCGTTTGATACGGTTAAATTCTTTTATTTATCTCTTTTAACTTTCTAAGTTTTGCAAGCTTTTTCATTCACCAATCTTCTTATTTTTCTCTTTTTTCTCTTTAGAAAGGTCATTCTATCCAACAAAATTCAGATATCATGATTGTATATGAGTTGATGGGGTGGAAGGTGGAGCGTGCATGGTTTGACGTTGCGAGAAAGTTGGTGACGGTAGTTCGACATCGTGAACCCCAAAATAGTGGGAGAATGGGGATTGTTTTATAAAACCGGTTAACCGGTAACCAAACCAAATTATCGGTTCGGTTAATAATCAGTTTAAGAGATAATTAGGTTTGGTTTCAGTTTGAATTATCTCTTGAACCGAAAAATCGGTTCGGTTCAAAATATCAGTATTTCGGTCCGGTTAACCGGATTTTTGCACCCCTATAATCTTGGCAGGAAGGACCACCCGGTAGCTATGATGAAAACGAATTCTATCTCTACATTCAGAGATAGAAATTAGTGGACAAAAATAACAAACTGATCAATCTTTGATTAGTACACGAAAATAATTCTCACTACTTGATCTTTTCCTTTGGGAAAATCAATCAATACAAACATACTAAATTATATATTCTCATACGTACAATGCATGCAGTTACCTAGAAAGTGCTTGCTCTTTCATTCTTCCTCCTTTTAGACTTTGAATTTTTGAATTTTTGGCATTAAATCCTTTTTAATTCATCGTGATTTGTACTAAATGAAAATAGATTTATGAAGTCTGTCACATAACTTGCATTGATTTTTTAAAAATAGAAATTAATGGACAAAGACAACAAACTGATTAATCTTTGATTAATACATGAAAATAATTCTCACTAGTTCCAGCAAATACATGCAGTTACTTAGAAAGTGCTCTGCTCTTTCATTCTTCCTCCTTTTAGACTTCGAATTTTTGATAATCTAAGTAACTGCTCTTTCATTCTTCCTCCTTTTAGACTTTGAATTTTTGATAATGCGAAAAGACATTGAATTTTTGACAATGCTAATAAATCATGTGCCGGTACTAGCCTACTTAAAAAAGCACTTTTATTTTTTTGAATATTTAAAATAGTAATTAAAATAGTCTTTTCTTTATTCTCATTAAGTTTCGTGAATAAAAAAAAAAAAAAAAGAATGAAAGGGACTTATGATTCGTAGGAACGGTGCATATGAAATAGCAGCAATCACGAGCTTTAGTAGGATCACAATCACAAGAGGATTGATTTTCTCTGCTCGTAATAGTTGTCACAACCAACGGCAATGAACGTATTGAGGGTATTTGAGAAGGCAAAGTGGCTCCCTGACAAGTTAAAGTCTTCAGAAACAATTGTCTTATTATTATTATTCAAAGAAATTACAGGAAAGTTGACCCGAAAACTAGAGCTTTGATATTCTATATTTTCTAGTACAAGGTTGATGCTAGTTAAGAAAGGTTTTGGAGAGCCAGAAGAGTTGTCGCAACTTACTTCAAATCCCTCATCGAAATAGCAGCCTTGTCCGATTCCAAAGGGTTATCTTATCATGACATCATCACAACGGTATGGACATAAATAAGCGTCTGATGATGAACACCCATTCTCACTACCTGATCTTTTGTCTTTGGGAAAATCAATAAAACATACTGAGTTATGTATAGTTATCTCCAAAGTGCATTGCTCTTTCATTCTTCCTGCTCTTAGACATTGAATTTTTGACAATGCTAAATCATGTGCCGGCAGGCTCGGCTCTGGCCTGCTAATTTAATTACCATTTTAAATTTGAATATTTAAAATAGTCTTTTCTTTAGTTTCCTTAAGAATGGACTTCCTTTTACTATAGGTAATTGATCTAGTATAATAAAACACAAGGATTACTTATCCTTCTCCTTTTTTAAAAGGGAGGATAAGAAAAAAATAATCTAAGCCAACATTCGTTTTTTCCGGTTCCTTTAAGCTCAAACCACTGATATCAAATGAAGTTCCTTTAGTTTAATTATGGGAACAAATATAACCACTCATATATCTATTCCATATGAATCTCAAATGGTAAAAATCTTATAAATAGTATTGGTATTTCAGTATGACGGAGATGGAGATGGACATTGCCATAACTAATGCAAATGAATTACTATTTTCTATAGTCTCTTAATTACAGAATTTATTTATTTTTATTCATTATTAAAGACTCCCCACCCATTACGCTAGGCTGAAATTCCCAAAAATCAAATCAAACAGCCTTCATTTTGCCATGGCATTGTCCTATCCGGCTACCCCGTATGTATGTATGTATGTATATATGTACGGGACAAAAGTGAGTAACCTTGTTAATTAACTTCTTAATCTTAATATTACCTATTTATCTTCACTTTTGTCTCTCTCCTTGAATGGTTAATAAATATCTAAATTCAATTCGTTACTCATATTTCAAAGTTATGCTTACAACAAGCTTAGTTAGATTATTGGTAGTAATTAGTAAATTGACTTTAAACAAGGCCATTAATTATATTTAATTAATGTTGGATATATAGTTTGTGGCAGAGGATTTGAAAGAAGAGGATCAGTTAAAAGCATCAAAAGAAACTTTATTCACAACCAACAATCATAGTTTCTCCCTCTCCATATGAAAAGTCAAATTTAAGTTATTCTACTTATATTTGTATGTATAAAAATAGGAAAATACTAAACTTACCTATTCTGCATACTGAATCTCCATCCCGATTTACATGGAATGCAACGTGGGAAGTCTTCATGCCGATCATGTGCACTTTATGTCATTCAGGATGAGGATTCGGTACACAGAGTCGGTAAGTGTAGTTCAAAATTAATGGCCACTCCCAAGCTATAAAGACTGGTTTTTTTATTGCTATTATTGTTATGGGCCCAATCCAACGCTATCCAGATGGGCTTGTTTTGCTATTACTGTTAGAGATTCTACTTCTCATTGTCATATACATATTGGACACATTTCACAAACTTCCCCTTGTGTTCCTCTGATTAAGGGCAAATACCATTTACACCACCTGAAACTTTGGAAATTCTTTCACTACTATTAAGTTCGATAATTGACACGTTGGCCCCCTTTCATTAATTAGTTACTCTACTTAAATTTGTAAATGGGTGAATTGCTGGTGTTTTTAATAACAAATTGTGTAACAAAAGAGTAATACATAGGAAAACTTAATTATAATGAGATACAATTTCATTAATTTTTTCTGTTTGTATTTTCATTAAATTTAATTTCTTGATTTAATATTGTTTTTTAGATGTTTTTATATGGTCATAACATGGATTCTTAATTCCGATGCAGTGACATCAAAATAAATGGCATATTCCGACATGGTTATTTGCACCGGGACAGATCAAAGACCATGTTGCTAAACTGGTGTCAAATGGTTAACCCGGATAAAAAAGATATTCTTGGCTCTGACTCTGAACTTACCCATCTTATTTGGGATGAGCACTTCTGCCAGGGGTTCAAGCGCAGCGTGGACCCGCGCCCTCCTTTGGATTTCCAAAAAGCCCAGAAGCCTATTACAATTACGTCCTTAATACTTTAAATAATTACAATTATCCCCTCAAATAATTGAACTTAAAAGAAAATATTATATCAAAATTTACCCAGAAGCAAACTAAATGAAGCTTAGATAATAAATAAGGCATATCAAATACAAATTTAATCACACAATTAATAATCAAGCCAAAAACAAATTAAATAAATAAAATGCATTTTATAGAAACTTGCTAAATGTTGATAGCTAGCCAGGGCTTGGTGCCGTTATGAGTTCTTAGACAGTAATCAATGTCTCTTAATAGATTTGACAAGAAAGATTTTAACAATTATTATGTCCCTAAGTAAAATTTTAACATTTTTTTTTGAACTTTATGGAAGCACTTTTAAAAGTGAAGATTACAAGTTCTCCCACTAGTTCCCATTTTCTTCATGTGCTCCACTCAAAGCTTGCTGCAAAATGCAAGTAAACAGAAATGTTAAGTTATAACTTTGAAGTTTAATTCTGATTGAAGAAATTAACAGAAGGAGGTGGATGAGAATGTGATATTGGTCACCTGAAAGCATGACAATGTGTACTGCACATCACTAGCCGAAATCTGATGGTGGAGAACAATTCGAATTCTGAAATCAGCAAAAATATGTACCAGGATTAGCTTGCTATATATATCCCTCTGTGCTTTATCAATGATTTTTTCAACAACGTGGAAGAAATTAACACGACATGTCAAGCCACTACTTTAAAGAGCCATGGTTGTGATTTGGTTTTGCAGAAGCTTTTGGAATTAGGCGCAGAAAATGGTTGGTATACTAACACCAAATGGGGAAAAGCAATACAAGAAGGCCCTTCAATAAAAAGTTTTTAACTTTTATTCTATTTAAGCAAAAACTTCTAGAGTTTGGACGAAATTTATGTGTACTTGTTTCAAGCTAGGTGGATAAAGTTAAGTGCTTATCTAAACATCCAAAATGAACAATTGGAAAAATATTATCATGTTTGAGTATTTAGACATACCTTGATAAGCTCTCTGGCATCACTAGTACACCACGTTCTTCCAAGTTCTTGCATAGATTGTCTCCTTTGATTTTTGCGCCCTCCTCTATGTCAAAATATAACTGGTAATATGCATGAACAGAGGTGTATGAATACAGTACTTTTTTCAAAAACTCTGATTGAAGTTTAGATTGACGCTAACTGAAGTTCTAACAAACATATAAAGATGACATATGAGCCCTACTTAATATTCATCTATGGTTTTAGACTTTATGAAGGAAAATAGATACAAAAACTTGGTGAAAACGAAGATAAAACTGACTTGGCTACTAAAAGAGTGTAGCTTCGTTTCTTATTTGAAGAGTGAATAGCAAATCTATCAGAAATTTTCTAACCTCGAGTATATAACAAATAACAACTTGCCAAAATTTGAACTTTGGTAAGCGAAACACTTACGATATTTGTCTCCACTGAATCAACATCAACTCTTAAACCCTTAATTTGATTCAATCCTTCTGCAAATAACAGTAGCCAAAAGAGATCTGTTAATTTGAAAAGTTCAAGAGTAATTTTTAATAATGTGAAATTCGAGAGGGAAAATGTCTGTTTCACCAACCAAAGATGTAGGTGCATAAGTACGCCGACACTGGAGAACTATTTACCTGCTAATATTTTGGCTTTCTTGTGATCAGATTCGAGCTTTCCAACATTCTCTTGTAAAGCGACCAAGGCAGCAGCACAAAGGATGCCAATCTGTCTCATCCCCCCACCCAAGGTTTTCCTGAGCCTTCTAGCCTAAAGGAGAAGAGAGGCAAATGTTTAATAAATTGTCCTCGGAACTTGGATAAGATAAGAGTTTAATATCCTGACTGCATAATTTTCACCATCACCTTGTCGATAAAGCTTTTGGAACCAACAACAACAGAACCAACTGGAGCACCCAGACCTTTTGATAGGCATACCTGGTTCAGAAAATTGAGATGAGCTCTGAAAGTGCAGACATATGGATAATAGGAACTTACCAAATGTGATAAGAACTATCAAAAATTGTATAAATGAAATTAATAAATAACATCAAAACTGAGTAATCATACCGAAACTGAATCAGCAGCTTGTACAAGCCTATGAACAGGTACACCGAGTGCCTGGCAGAACCATATTGTGGATTAGATACAAGAAGTTTTGACAAAAATGAGATTGAAATTTTCCACTCTAAGATCCAGTGACAAGAATGAGAGCTGAAAATATCCAGAGACAATCACTGCATGATGGGCACACAGTTGACATGTGAAAAAACCAGATTTAAAGCCACTAAAATTATTATTAAATTTGTTTATTGACAAACTCATTCAAACAATGGGCAGTTTAAAACAGAGCTGATCCAAGTCCCAGAAAAAATCAAAAGAAATGATCATATTAGAGTAAAACTCGACCTGATAACCATTAAAATTCAAGTTATTTATCTAAAAGGCACTGTCATTTTAGAAGAATGTCCCCAAAAACAACATCCTCAATAAGTAGTTTTCTCACGGTGGTATTCATATGCAATGCTGCAAAGGACTACTTCCTTTATAAGCTTTTTCAGGATACTTTCTGTGTAAGGAAATAAACCAAGTTTCCTTGTGTAACCTTTTATGAGTAGTTCCGAATTCACACCATAAGCTGAAAATTTCCAGAAATGAAAAACAGTAATTTATAATATGTGTCTCAATAACCTATCACTATATTTCATTATGGCTTATATGACTTCCAAGCACTCATTCTTCTAAACAGTTTACCATTTCAATCTGCTTCTCATTATGACATTTCTGCTAAAAGTAATTATTTATGTCAAAAATCCATTAAGTTTCTAGATTGCTTTTCCTTGTTCTAATTTGGAAATACACTAATATTGCTGACATTTTACCACATAAAAGAATAAAATATAGCCACTTCAAATTTTGGATCTTAGAAGTCCTTGATATTAAATTCTTATACTGATAAGATGTCAAACCTGAAATTTTATACCAACCAAGAAAAATTAATTCTAGGGACATCAGCTTCCTCATGTTTATTTCCATGTTGGATTATATCATTATAAAAGACAGGCCATCCAATGTTATGGAGTCATAAAGACTTATTTAGAAGGAAAAGAAATTAACTCACAACTGCTGCATTGAAAATTCGAGCTCCATCAATGTGAAGCTTTAGACCATGCTTCTTGGCTAGCTCCCCAACTCTGTCGGTATATTCTACAGAAAGGCATTTCCCGCCACAGCTGCAGTTAAAATACCAGATAAAAAAATTATGAACCACAAGGGACAAAAGAATAATCAAATATAGTGTATTGCAAAGAGGAGTAATATTGTAACTATGTAGGTGATATTAGTTTTTTCAATTACACCAGTAAGAGGATACTACAAATATTCTGCAATTACAGAGCATATGCCATTATTCCTTTTCTCAGTTTTTGGCTGGATAGCTATTTTTATCCTTTAATATACATTTATAATTGATATGTGATGCGTTATCCAAGAGAAGAACCATTGCTTAAACAATTGAAAAGGACCTGTATTAAGTACAATAACTAGTTTCCCCATCAATGGTTAATGAACTTTTGTTGTACAGACTAACACCCATTTTGCACAAGCAATTTTTTAAAAGCTCTTCATAGTTATTGAATTTCTAAGTAAAAAGTAAATGGAGCATTCATCTAGTGTCACAATACATGGGAAAGTATTTGGTTTAAGTATAAAAAGAAAGAAACAAGAATGGTTAATAATATCTTCCTTTCTAATGTATAGATAATACAGGATAAGTGACAATGTGATTCTCACTAATCTCCAAAACAGAGTAAACTAATATTCACCCAACTGAATAAATGGGAATCCCAACAAATATAATATAATTTTGAAGAAGCATCCGACATCCATTTCACCTCACATAATTGCTAATCAGACTATTTATAAATAAGCTCTAATTTTTAATGTGAAAAGAGAACACAGAACAATCCACTAAGCCGCAAAAAACTGAACCCTCTTTTTCAAAGGAATCAAATGCAATTTGAGTATTTAGATATTGATGGAAGTGGATAGGAGCCAATATGTGCAACATATATGTACAGTCTAGTCCAGAAACAGCCCAAGTCAACATATAACAACATTATGCAATGAATTCCAGGCCAATTTCACGGAAATAATAAACTTACTTTGCTTGTGTATTCTCCAAACAGATAAGCCTAGTAGTTGGGTACACAAGCTCCCCTTTTGGATTTCTGATGGCAGCTTCAATTAAATCGATATCCATTGTTCCATCTTTGTTGTTCTTTACTGTCCTTGGATGCACACCACCAATTGTCGAAATGCCTCCATTCTCATAAATATGTATATGAGAATTGTCTCCAAGAATGACTTCACTTCCCCTTATCTCACAATGAACAAGGACACTAATGAGGTTACCCATTGTGCCCGATGGAACGTATAAGGCAGCTTCCTTGCCCGTGACTTTTGCCATTTCTGATTCTAATCGGAAGGCGGTTGGATCATATGTCAATACATCATCATCAACTTCAGCATTAGCCATGGCAGCCCTCATGGATTCAGTTGGTTTGGTTACTGTATCCGAACGGAGATCCACGGTTTTAGTTACCATTTTCGCTGAAACTATTCCAAAAAGAAAGAAGTTCAAAATATGTAAAAAAAAAAAAAAAATTCAATAGCTCTGCATTTCTTAAAAGCTACAAAAGGGGAAAAAATGATTTCTTTAATAAATTGATGCTTACAGAATCTTCTTTCAGCTACCATTGTTGGATAAAATTAACAAAAATGATCAAATAATAACAATCAAGAAAGACAATGAACCAAGTAATTTATATAAGATGAAACCAAAATCTCTGCAGTGACAGTGGAAAAGAAAATTAACAATAGAGTTTGTGACATATGAAAAAGCAAAATAATTTTTCTAGCCCTAAAAGAACGTAAAAGCAACGTTTGGTTGAACAGAAGATAATTTCTGATAATGTCGAATTTCAATTCAAGCGTGACACTTGTCCTGGCCAACAATTTCGTAGAGTTATGGTCTGGTCTGGTCAAATCAAATCCTAAAATGGTTGAGTTAGTAAGAATCACGAGAAGTCCATTTTATCCAAATCATTTTGAACTATTCTTGAGGAAATTCTAGAAACCAAAGAGAGCGTGAGAGAGAAACAGGATCATACCTTTCTACAATAACTTAAACCCAGATGGAGTAATTAAATTAACCCAAAAAAATCTCTCTTTTGCCGCCAAATTCCCACCTCTCAACTTGATTTCTGAAAATTTTCTCAACTTAAACGGCACCCCAGTTGCTTATTTTCTGCAGAAATACAACAATTATAAAACCCTTTTAACAGAATCAAAAGAATTTATCTATAATATCACAAACCGCAAAGAAGAATCAAGAATATACTACATGCAGAAAAGCTTTACCACAGAAAGCAACTCCAGGAAACGTTGTCCTACGACACCTCTTATCACCCCACCTTTAAATACACAAATGGACCCCTCCAATCTTTAAAGTGAACAGGAAAATATTGCCAACAAGCATTCATGCAAGAAAATTCCAGTAAAAAACAAATAAACACTATTTGATTTATTTCCAAAAAAATTCCAAGAACCTACCACTCAGATGTGTAATGTGTAGCCATGTAAGGTTGCATGCATGAATGTATGTTGTCTGTTTGTGGGTGAAACACACCCTAATAATGTGGCATTACCTAATTTGGTTTGGACTTTTCTGTATTTGTCTTTCATGCAAAAGTTGATGAAATATCACATTAAAACTCTGAACCAGTTATAGTGCCTTCCAGCAAAGACAATGACAACACATTTATTTCCTTCCTATTATATTTCTTGGTAAATTTTTTGGCCTTTAAAGGAAAAAGTATTTAAACTTCGCCAAAAGTATAATCAAGATTAATTGCATCAAATATGAGACTTGTTTTGACTAGTCATCTTCAAATTTGATTATTATCTTTGTTGAGTTTGGTGAGGTGGTGGCTTATAGAATTTCCACAAGAGAATTAGGTTTTGGCTTCCCACATAGTGGGAAAAAGACTTTTTGATTATGACTCAAAACTATGATAACTAGGTTCGGCAACGTAGCAGTTGTAATTGTAAGGCACGATTAGATATCTTTAATCGACATCTAATTTGTGGAAATAATTATCTTTGGATTCTTATACTTAATCTTCTTGCCCTACTAATAAGAATATTAAAAAATGTACATTATAAATATAACCATCAAAACCAACAAAAACAAGAGTATTTAATATCTTTTCTTTTTTATTAACTTCATAGAATATAGAGGGAAATACTTCTTAAGGGTTATGATGAGAATAAGAATAACCATCTTAGAGTTTTTATTTTTTTATTTGTTATATATATATATATTGATCATTGGTGTGTCCGGGCTAAATTACACACACCTCAACTAATCTATCGGAACCCTGAAATTATTAATCCAATAAGAGCTCTAATAACCATCCCTATTAGTGTTTGAAGGGACTCGAACTCAGGAACTTATATAACCTTTTTTTCCTCTTTTACTATCAGGTTTTATATTTGTTATATTGATCCCCTACAATTTAGGAAATGATATTTATCAAGATTTTTTCTTTTTTTTTTTTTGGTTAACTTTTAATACTAAAGTATACATACGTTTCAATAAGAAGCAAAATTAATTTCAAACCTAACACCACGTCATCACTAAGAGAAATCTAACTTTTCTGTTTGAAGCCATATTGTTGGGATTACAGTTACCATTTTGTACTGTTTCCCTAAATACATGTCCATTATAAAGTTTTAAAAAAAAAAAATGACATATTTAGTAAATTTATTTTCAAAACTACAACATAAAGTAAAAATTGTATAATGTGATTTAAGAAAATGAGTATGTAAAGTAAATTAAACAATCAAAATAAAGAAAACAAAGAGAAGAAATAATTGTTCGTACATTTAAATTTTAATATGGGTTGAGACACTGTAACAAAATTTTTAACTTAATTTTTAGACACTCTTTGTATAACAATTGTCTTTGTTGATCTAACATGATACGAGAAAAATTACAAATAGTTATAATTAATGTTAATTCAATATCTCTTATTGTAGACCATAAATAAAGCTCTTACTATGATTCCGAAAGTAAACAATTAACAAACAAAATCTCAGTAAAATATGATGAACGTACCTGCATGCAATGCAATTAGTGCTTAAGCAAAGTTCATGCAACTCGAGAGAGATGTCAGAAGTAATGAGAAGAGAGCTATATTTAAAGTGCTTCAATGGCGGCTCAAGTTTATCTGCATGGGGAGAAAGAAGAATGCTTTTGGCTTTGTGCTTACTTGGGATGATCCGAATTGAATTCCACTGGCTACCTTGTCTTTTTGCTATGTGTGCTTCGTTGGAATCTCAATCTTGAAAGGCTGCTTTTATAATTGATATACAAATCCAATTTGATTAGAGCCATACGCAACTAAAATTAAGGAAAGCCGTCCAATTAAGCAAAAATACACAATTGCTCGGTGATCAAGATTGATTTTCGGTTAAATTCTATATATGCTTATATTATTCATTATTATAAAGTAAAATTTTGTTTATGGGTAAACCCATTAATTGCCTCTCTGATTATTTAAATACAAGACCTTCCGAATATAACTAATTTTAATAATTAAAGGGTTTGTTATTCGATCACAACAGAAGAATAATTTAACAATAATTTTTCTTGAGAAGTAGGCTTATTTTTGTTTGTTTCTCTTTTATTTTTAACCATAAAATATGATATAAAAATCTATTGTAATTTCTATAATTTTCGATTTTACATATTAAAATGTAATAAGCAAAGACAAGAAGTATCTTAGGGCCTGTTCAGTTACATTTTTAACTTACCCTTTTTTGTTTTGGACATAGAAATTGATGAAAAAAATGTGTTCGTTTATGATTTTAGTATATAAGAAAAAGAAATTGTTCCTTTATTTTTTTCATATTTTGTTTTCTCTTAAAAAACATCAATTTTCATTTCAAATTAATATTTTTAATATATAATTATAAACGAAAATGAAGTATTGACCTATTTAAGACAAGCTCATCAAGATGGAAAAATAAATGGTTTTTTAAATAGATTTTATCAATTGTATAAGTGATAAAATTTGAAAATATAATATATATTTTTTTGTGTTTTCAGACAAACACGTTTTCGACAAACATGTTTCCTAGTAGGAATTGTAAATATAGGAAATTGAGTATCCAATTAGCGAGACTGAGAGAGAGAGAGGGACACCTTTTGAAATACCATTGGTTTAGGATTTTGGCGGGTATCATATTATCTGGCATAGTCTTGATTGATGGCTACTAGGTGTTGCAATACCATTGTTCTTTTTGGATGTCATATTATATGTTATTGCATCTTTATGACAGTAACATATTTTCCCCTCATTTATTGATGTAGGCATTATAAACTAATTAGGTTATCTATTGTGCCACATGGCACGTATGGAGCAGTTCCCTTGCCCACAACTTTTGCCATTTCTGTTTACAAGTGGAAGAATATGTCAATATTTTATCAACTTCAACATTAGCCATTGCAACCAAGGATGTAACCAGAAACTTATTCTAATATTAATTAAACTTAATAATATAATTTTAGATAAATTTATATTGGGTATAAGTTATACAAAAATATAAGTATCTATCTATAATACTTTTTATAATTAATATATTTATGATTGTGTTTAATAATATGAAATAAATTTATAATACTTTAACGACTGTAAAACAAAACCAAAAAAATCTACTAATGAATCATTTATTAAGCCAACACAAATAACAATACCTTCAAATTAAACTACAATAAAATTCCTATTAATAAAATATTCAAAGATTTATGTAGCTTTTATAGTAAAATATTATAACCTTTGTTGTAATTTTACTGTTATGTTTCGACCCTTTAAAATAATGCATCAAAATAAGAATTTTTGATATTTATCTTCTTCTTTTTTTTTCCCTTTTTCAATATTTTGATATGACTCATTCGTGGGTAGTCTAGATGGTTGGAGCAAAATGGGGATATTGTTGATAGATGCATGATCTCAGGTTTGATTCTCAATCTGAACATCTGCGATTTAAGTTGAGAGTTATGGCAGTGGGTTGTAAGCTAACCCTTAATATATATACATATATATTGATATGATTTTTTTTTTTAAGTAAAAAATGTTGAAACACAAAATAATTGACAATAGTATATTTTGACAAACAAATTTTAAAAATAATATTTATTGTATAAAATATATGAAAAGATATACAAACTTTCTTTATTTTGTTCTTTATCCAATTAAATAATAGATATAAAATTCATTATATAATTTATTAAATGTATTTGCGGGATTTATATATATATATATATATATATATATATATATATATATATATATATATATATATATATATATATATAATTTTTCAAGGTCAATGAGGGTCAACTAGTTGGTTTGTTGACTGTATTTGATCAATGATCAATACCAGCTCAAGGGCTAGGCAACTAAGGCAATTGTAACCAACACTTGGTGGCTTGATAGTAAAAAAGCAAAGGAATATCTATTATAGTTTTCCAAGTTCGAGTCTCTTTGATGGTAAAAGAGCAAAATGAAGATCTAATATAGTTTTCTAAGTTTGAGTCCCCTTAATGGTAAAAAAGCAAAAAGAAGGATCTAATATGACCTCCCGAGTTCGAGTCTCCACAGCTTCTAATAGGGGTGGTCATTGGAGCTCTTATTCAGTAGTAGTTTTAGGGTCCCGAGGGATTAATTGAGGTGTGCACAAACTGGCATGAACATCTCTGCCTCCGATCATCAACAAAAAAAAAAAAAAAAAAAAAAGCTAAGGCAATTGTCTAGGCCTAGAGTCAAGGCCTCCATAAATATATATTTAGGAATTTTTCAAATTTAATCCTTTTTTTTTTTTCTTGACTTCAAAAAAATATATATTTTGGTTCTTTGAAATAAGGCTTAATATTAATTATTTCCTCATTAAATATAATTGATGATCAAATTTCTTTAGTTATATTCTTCATTTTGTAATAAAATATTATCTCTGGAGATTATTTTATAATTAAATTTTCTTTAAACTCTTTCTATTGTAGAATTATGACATTTCATTCTCGTGTATGAAGAACAATTATATTATCTTCTTTTTAGTATTTTCTTTGTAATATTCTTTCAATACTATATACACAGGGACATAGTTAGGATTCTTAGTGAGCGGGTTCAAAATATCCAAGTTGATAAATTTACAATAAAATTTATGCTGAAGTAATAAGTATAAAAAATGTACTTTTAAAAGTTTTACATACCAAATTATCAATTCTAGAATTGTCCTCGATTATTTTTCATATTATGAAAAAGTTTCATAATTGTTTTATTGACAATTCTTAAGGTTTCATCAATTCTAAATATCAAGTAATTAACCATTCAAGCAAGATATCAAGCAATTAACCAATATATCAAAATTAAACTAAATCTCCAAATCTCTACCACTTACGGTTTGATCAATTTTGTAACCCATTCAAAATTAACTCAATAACTAACCAAAATTTATCAAACCCAACTTAAAACAATAACTAGTTAACGCATACCTTATCATAAATAAGATTAAATCAAAACTTACATCAAAATCTAGGAATTTAATCTTTCAATTTCTAACCCATTTAATACAATCAACAAAAACTTATAGCTCATAATCTTTCATCAATTAAGAAAGTTAAATGAAAAGAATTTTAAATTAAAATAAAATAAGTATCATCTTACCTTATAATCTAAAGGAGGTGCCTTTTTTTAGTATCCAACAAAAGAAAAAGATAATATGAGAGTAAATGAAGAAGAGAAAAAATTTAAAAATGTTAATTTATAATTCATTTTCGTAGGGTCAACATGAAGTTAAATGAGATCAAAATTGTAAAATCCATAAAATATGAGGACTTTTTTAATTTTTTTTTTAAAGTTTAGTGGGTTCAAAAATTGCACTTAATTAAAATAACAAGAACAAAAATTGTCGGAATGCGTTAGACTACTTAGATTAGCATGATCTAGCATGGTCTATCTAAACTTTAGCATAGTCCAGTGTTACATGTTAGAGAACATATTTCTTATTGATTCAATAAGAATATAATTAGTAAATCACTAGACTTTACCGTTAGACTTGTCCTTTTAATAAATCCTTCGCCTTTGGGAATTTAACATTATTGAAGTAGCGACATATGGCCAAACCCGTAAAATTAAACCAAAATCTCTTAGTGAACTGGAGATATAAATTAACAATAGAGTTTGTGACATAGGAAATAGGAACAGTGTTTTTAGCTTTAGTGAAATGGAGATATAAATTAACAATAGAGTTTGTGACATAGGCAATAGAAACAATGTTTTTGCCCTAAAGAATGTAAGAGAAGCATTTGGTTAAAGAGAACATAATTTCAGATTATGTTGAACTTAAATTTCGTAGAGTTATGCTCTGGTCAAACCAAATCCTTTTAAGGTTGAGTTGTTTTGAACTATTCTCAAGGAAATTCAAGAAATTTTATCTTAAATATACAGTAAAACTCTTCTATAGTCATAATAATGGGACTAACTAATTTTATTACTATGATTAATGAAAGTGTAGTTACAAAAATTATTGTTTTGATTTCTTATTTTATAATTCATGTTTTAGTAATACACTATTAGGATTTTAATTCATATTTCAGTAGTATTAAAATTTCAATTCAACGCTTCAATTGCCTACTTTTGAAACGGATAGAAGATCTTGTCTTGGAACCAGCAAAAATAAGTATCATTGATAGAACTGTAAATACAGTTAATGCATGGTTAATTGATATGAAGCCACAGACAATTACCAATAATTTTAAGCACTAAAATATTAAAACCCTCAATGTTGATGAATTGTAAATTACAAATGAAGTAAATGAGGAGAATAAAAGAGTCATTGCAGAATTGAATGATCAGATTCGACAACTTCAATATACTAATCGAATGGATATTAATGTCTTCTTCGATCATTCAAATGAGTATCAAATCGTGTATATTTTAACCAAATAAGAAATCATTGTTACAATTAGACAAGAAGAGAAAGGAAATAATCTCGAGGATAACAGTACGGAAATACAAAAAGTTATGTGTCATAAAACTCTAAACATGTTTGAGAAGCTAAAAATATTTTGGCTTCAACGAGAAAGTGTTTATGCTAGTGAGTTAAAACATACTCGCAAGGTAAGTGGCAACAACTCTAAAACATAAATCATTGTCCCAAACAACTTTAGATAAATATTTTATTTTATTTTATTTTAAACCTTTAATGTAAAATAACATATATTTTTTTGTAATATACAGATAATTATTACTATGTAGAGACAACTTTCCTTAAGATAGGAATTAAAAAAATTATAACTTATTACAATATGTAATTTATTTTTATTTATAACCATCTCAAATTAGGACTATAATTTTTTTATAATTATGTAGAATTTATTCATATATAGAGTATCATTATAAAGAAGTTTTATTGTATTTGCCCTTTTTTTTTCCTAATTAGACTCAGAAGTATTTAAAATTAACCCAAAATACTCTCTTTTTGCTGCCAAATTTCCACCTCTCAACTTGATTTCAGAAAAATTTTCTCAACAAACGATACCCCAGTTATTTATATTCTGCGGAATCAAGAAGCTCTTTGACAGAAAAAAAATAAAAAATAATAATAGCTGTAATATATAACAAAGCACAAAGAAGAATCAAGAATATTTTTTCACTACTGAAAGCAACTCAGATACCTTCAAAATGTATAAATGGACCCCCGGAATCTTTAAAGTGAACAGGAAAATATTGCCAAACAAGTACTCATGCATGAAAATTCCAGCCAAAAACAAACAAACTTTATTTAATTTCTTTTGAAAATTTGTTGACAATTATCCAAAGGCCAAATAATGCAGATTATAACCACAAGTTTATTTCTTCGTGTTAGTACCAAAGTTTCACATCAGTTAGAATGCGAGAGTCTTGGTCACTTACATAGTATAAGGACTCTCTCACCACTTAGAGGCGTCTTTTCAGGACAAGATCGTGTAGGTCTTAGAACCCAAAATTGACAATACTTTTGGGAACCTATCTACTATATATCTAAATCCGACATACATCAACACGTTTTCTAGCTCTTTTTCTTTAAAGGAAAAGTTGATGGGATGAAATCATTTACAGAAAAAGTAAAAATAAAACGTGTGATTAATAGATAGTAAGAGTTAGATAAATCAAAATGGATTTGTTCTGATTTGGTGTTAGAGTTCATGTTAAACTCTAATTAATAATGTAGTGGGCAAGTGAAGTTTTTGGCTCTTTTATTTATTTATGTTGATGATGGAAGAATTTTTGGAAGTTTGATGTGGTGGTGGCTTTAATTTATAATCTTCCGGGAAACATAAAAGAAATTTGCTTTTGGCTTCCAAAATTGTGGAATATAGAGTAATGTTGTGGGTCAAAATTATGATTACTAGGCAGGGCAACGGAGAAAATTCCATGAAGACCATTTTTCAAAGCACGGTATATAAAACATCTTTAATTGACACATATTTTGAGTAATTGTCAAAAACAAGTGGAAATAATATTTCGAGATTCGTTTGAATAAGCAGCAGAAAATTCAAATCTAACTTTACCAAAGAGAAATCTCTACTTCTCCATTTGAAGCCATATATTGTCCGGATGACAGTGAGTACTCGTACTTTCAGCCAATAATTTATCTTTTTTTTTTTTTTTTAATTATCTAAAAAAAAAAAAAACGGTAACTACTCTTAACGCAAATACACCACTATAAAATCTAAAAAATGAGATTTTTACTTCGTTTATTTTCATAATTACACCATAAAATCAATAATATGCTTAATTGAATTGAAAATAAGCCACAATTGACTTTTCAAGATTTATGTATATATATATAAAAGCTAGTGAAATACTGAAAATCTGTGCATTTAGCAAAATGAGTATTTATGTAGAGTAATTTTCTGAGCGCAAATGGTCCAAACAAAAATAAAATAAATTAAACAATTAATTAAATAAACAAAGAAAACAATTAACAAAAATAAAATAAAATCGCAATAATACAGTGAACATACCTGCATGCAAGGCAATTAGAGCTTAATAAAGTTGTGCAAGTTGAGAAGAGCTATATTTAAAGTTCTTCAATGGCGGCTTAAGTTTATCACAGAGAAAGAAGACTGTATATGGCTTGAGTATATTAACGAAGAATGTCGACAATAAACTAAATGAGACACTTTGAGTTTCATAATTAATGTGGGTTAAGTGGGTATCATTATCATCAATTTCTGCAATTTTGCCATCAACAAATTAATTAATTAATTAATCGACTCACCTCAACCGCCACCACTTAACTCTCTTTTTTGAGCGGTATCAACTGAGTTTTACCTAATCAAATTACGAGTATAAATTCCCTTTAACTTCAATATAATATAGAAAATTTAACTCTATTATTATTGTTTTTTTTCTTTTCTTCTTTGTTCTTTCCTGTCCAATGTACAATTTCCATGAAATATATATAGTTATATAAAACACTCCAATTTCGTTCAATTTTAGAAACTGAATAGTTAGGAATGTAACAATTCAAACAATGAGCATATAATAAATTAAATGCATGCGGAGCCCGAGTAAACCCTAATATTAATTCATTATAGGAGATAAACTTAAGTCAAATCTTAATAAACTTAAGTAGGGTTAATTATATGTATTTTATTTGGATTCAAATTCTTACGTAAGTGAGGTTAT
The DNA here is from genome assembly GCA_026225825.1 of Pistacia integerrima. Taxonomy (NCBI): domain Eukaryota; kingdom Viridiplantae; phylum Streptophyta; class Magnoliopsida; order Sapindales; family Anacardiaceae; genus Pistacia; species Pistacia integerrima. The sequence goes on from CM047748.1 coordinate 8,241,060, forward strand.
AGTTTCTTATAAATTAATGAGAGTCGGACATAGTTTCTTATAATCTATGTTTTTTTTTTTTTTTTTTTTTTTAAAAGATACTTAGAGCATGGAAGATGTAATAGCAGTATGGCCAATAGGGTATCGCTTTAAGCCAAAGGAAGATGAACTTGTGAAATTTTTTCTTCAAAGAAGAGTGAGAGGAGAGCCCCTGCCATGGAGTCCCATTATGGAATGCAATCTTTACGGAAACCAGGCTCCATGGGAGATTTTTGACCAAAGTAATGGTCAAAAAGTGTGGTATTGTTTTACAAAATTGAATAACACCGGCAAAAGCAAGAAAAGGGTTTCCAGAACTGGCGGGGGTGGAACTTGGCGCGGCGAGAAGTCTGGTGTTGAGATTGTTGACAGTGAAACCAACAGAATAATTGGTGTGCAGAAAACTTTTGTGTTCAAGATTAAAGGAGTTACTGATAAGCTTGTTAGTTGGATAATGCACGAGTTTTCTGTAGTGGAGAAGAAAGGTGACGATATTGTGCTTTGTAAATTGAAGAAGAAAACTAAATCTAGCAATCAAATATCAGATTCAGATGTTGATCAAGTTTTATAAAAGAAGATTGGGAGCTTATGGTGGATGAGTATGTGATGCAAGAAAGAGAAGAGCCTACCGTTTTTTCATCAAATTTCATTGTTACTTAGTATCATGGGTTGAGAGTTTCATCAAATTTCATTGTTACTTAGTATCTTGAACTGGGTGTTTTATACTCAAAAGGTTAACCCTAATCCCGTGACCCCCTCGTTATAGGTGAGGCCTCCTGCCTACTCGTTCACCTCACCCTCGAGTGAATCCACGATTACACATGAATATTCCTATACGTGGAAGCTTGACGAGACACTTTGAAAGAGAGATCGGAGTCGACTCTAATACCACTTATCACGGACGGAGAATTTTGCACTCAAAAAACAAACCTCCCCCACAAAAAAAAAAATTAAAAAAAAATAAAAATTCACATCCGACTTGGGGCATGTGACATTAGGCTAGACTAGATCAGTTTAATAATTAAAGCTTTACTGTTTCATTCTTTTTGAATTTTTTTATTCTGTTTTGTGGTTGCCTCCACTGTAAGTAAGATCATATTGTAATAGAGAGTTATATTTTGAATTTTATTAATGGATAAACTCTTTTGTATTCAATATAATACTGTTGTAAAAATAAATAATCACTCCGTAGTTTTCGAACAATGTGCAAGTGAATCAAAATGCCTACCAATTAGTATTGTTTATCATGACATAAACAAGTTTGAGCCTATCGAAGGAGAAATAAAATGGCTACAAATTTATAATTTTTTTTTTTTTATAATACGTCAACACAACAGTACGGGGCAAATATAATTCTAAAAGTTAATTAGTAAATTATCCAGAACAAAAATTATCCATAGAAAAAGCATAACTAAAGTTTCAGTTCCGTAACAGTTACAAAGTACAAAGGAACAGATTAAACTCTTTTTTCTGGTCTCTCTTTTAGGATTTAAACAGAAACACATGGCATCCCTGTTCCAGTTTTGCTCAAGACATTAATGGAAGATTATGCGCATATGAATCCAAATAGCAATGTCCCCTGAAACATTACATAATAACCTCAATTCACAATTCTTCAACTCCCAAAAGGTTACTGTATTAATAGGGAGATTTCTAATCATCGTCGGGTATTATCACCATATTCTCTTGATTCTCTTTTTTCCCATCCAATTCTGTGTTTACCAGTTCTGAACTAGCACTATCATCTCCTGCTTGTTTGTCGGTAGAATCTCCATTCATGATAGGCAGATTGTCCTTGGCCTCCAACTCTTTGGAGGCCAAGGATGCATTGTCAGCTTCAGCACTAGGAACTTCCATAACATCCTCATTAGCTGAACCACTATATTTTACAGTTTCTTGGGAGACCGCATCTGGATTGGCTTCCACAACATTTTGCCTCACATCTGCATCAGGTGTTAAATGATCTTCCCCTGACTCAACATCCACGTGAGCACCGTCTATTTGTGGGCCTGGATTTTCACCATGAGATGGCTCAACTGGCATAGAGCTTCCAAGTTCCCCTGAAGGTAAAGATTCAGGGGCTTCTGAATTTTGCTCAATGGCTTGATTTGCTGCAGCTGCCTCCAATGCATGCTTCTCTGCAGCAATTTCTTCTTGTTTTTGTGCCTGTACTCTGTATTCATTTATGTGACGGCTTACTCTTTCCAGCTCAGCCAAGAGATCTCCATAGCGCTTTTGTAATGTTTGCTCAAGCTCCTTTTGCTTCTGAACTTCTTCCCACAGACCATTTATTCTGTTTGATGCTGCCAGTTGCTCTTGCTTCTGCAACGCTTGGAAACACTCAAGTTCTGTTCCAGCAGTCTCCATCTGTTTGACAGTCGCTTGTATTTGGTTTCGTAGATTTTCAGCCCGTTTCTGATCATTCAGAATGTCAACAATTTAGAAATCTAAAACTCTGATTTCAAACAACAGCCATGACTGATAAAGACAGCTTATAATTGGGCTTAATCCACATAATCTACTAATCATTTGATTATCTTTCATATTATACAAATTAAATTAGCTTCGAAAAATTCTAAACTAAAGGAGAAAAAAATTTGTTTCTTATTCATAAAATTTAGAAATCAGCAATAAAAATAGAGTAGGGTCTGATTTTTATAAATATGCCGGTCCAACTCCTACAGCTTGTCTGATCAAATACTATTTCATCCTATGCTGATCTTCATTAATATCTATACAACTCCCCATCATCTGTAGAATCATTACTTGTAGATCTTCCAATACGATGATGCTGAGCTACAAAACTACTTCAAGTCAAAGCTTACTTATCTTCAAATACATATAATACAGGGCATTAAACAGCTATAGGCCTCTGTATTATTTACGTTTGAAAAAGTAATAATAGCAGTAAACAGTTTTAGTCCTATGTACTATAATTGCATTTTATTTTGCCCACATGCAAGAAATGTAAGAAATCATATTTGGTGGACCATTCAAACACAACACAACCTAAACTCTCAAAGAAAATACATAACCATTAACAGAATTGAAGCAAAAAATTCCAAGCAAATTAATACATATAATAACAGAGAAATGATCAGCAGGCATACCACAGCATACCTCATAACCTTGTGTGAGAACTTTGACTTTTTTCTCAAGGTGTAAAGCCTTCTCCTTATCATCATCCATCTTCTTCTTCACAATCTCAAATTCGCTCTGATAGGCTGCAAGTTTCTCCATGTTTCCAGCTACACTTGAGAGACCATAAGCATTTCGGGTGGGGAAGTACATGAGATCGTTTAAACAAGTATTGTGTGCTTCCACAAATTCATCAAGGGATTCATTTTCATGCCCCATTGCTACACGAAGATACTGAGTCTCTTCCTTTATCAAACTATCAGCCTGCAACAAGACCATAAATAAAGCCAAATGCATCACAAATAAAGGACTCATGGAAAGAAGGCATCATTTGAAATATTAAGTGCTTGTATCATAAGAGTATGGCTGTTGATTATAACAAGATACAAAAGGTAATGAAAAAAAAATTCGCCTAAAGCTAAATTATGAGATATATGACCCAAACTATACAGCAGAACTTCAATCAATGCATTAAAATCAGACCTTGCCTATTATCCTATAATTTGAGCACTTCCAGACATGATGATTCAAACCAAATTCAGAACCATTAACAGTTGAAATTTAACCTCAGGCTTGGGCTTAGTGGTAAAGCCCTTGCTTTCACCCAAGAAGTCATGGAATAAAATACACTAGGACCACCAACAAAAGAAACTATATCTCACAAGCTAATTTGCTCCATATGTTGTAAGGTCTGGATGTAACCCACTTTTGAACTCCGTAAACGTATGGGGAAGGTCGAGAGATTTCTAACTGAAAATGTTAAAATATAAATAGTTAAGAATGAAAATTTGAAGAAAACAAGGAGTTTTGAGCAAGAGAAGGATTCTGGCTGGAGTAAACTGGCATCATTCTATGACCAGGCAACATCAAACCCTTTTTTTATTGCTAGGAACTAAGTTACCATATTAGAACAAAAAAGTATCCAAGAATAGACATTGTCCACAAAACGTACAAGCTGTTTCAGAACCCAAAGGCTCCAAAAACTACACAAGATGTATAAAGCAGCTGCTATTCCAAAAACATAAAAAATCCCTACTCAAAATCTACACAAAATCTTTCCCTAGCGATGCAATTGAAGCTTCCCAATTGTGTTGAACAAAGAAGAAAGAGAATTCCTGGAACTCATAAGAAATAAATGCCCAAATTTTTATTTTATCCCACATTCATAAGACATCTTCCCCGCTTACTTTATCTCATACAGACAACAGATCAAACATTAAGAGCAACATAAATTATTAGTTGAAGTACTGCTACTTTCTGAATTCATACAAAAGTTCATATGAAAGAAAATAATTTTTTTTTTTTAAAATCATAAAGGAAGCAGCTCAGTCCTACCCTTATACTAAAATTGGTGAATGTAGTTAACCTTTAAAATAATTATTTTTCTTTTGTTTTGATCCATAAAAAACTCATTGGACAGGCAGCCTTCTCACATCCCATAAATCCCTTGTCCAACTGCAATTTACTCTTACAGCCTATCGTATAGCAACAAGAATGTTGCTTAACCTTAAAGAATCAGAAGATGGTACCACTGAAAAGAGGGGAAAAAGTTTATGGCATAGTCTATCTAGCTATAACTATATGTATACAAGGAAAAGAAGAAATTGTAGAAAGTATGCTGGCAAAAGACGTGACTAAAAACAAACCTCCTTCAGCTCTTCTTCTTCAAAATCTTCAATCACGGGAACAGGAGCAGCAGATCCATTAGCAGAACGCTTGGAGCCCTTCTTTTTCTTCTCCACCTTTTCCTCAAGGGGGTATTTAGCATTATCATGCTCTAGTAGTGTTAGAAGTTCCTTTCTTATCACTTCATCAGCCTGCTCAATAGAAGTGGGAGGAACAAAGGAACTCTTGTCTCCATCAGCCCTCAATAAAGAATTTCTAATTAGTTCCAATGAAGCAACCGGAGGCCGAGGAAGCTCCCTCTGCAGCACTTTTGATCTCTTCCGAAGTAATGCCTGCTGCCTTGCTTCTTCCTCGGCCCTTTCTCTGGCTAACCTATCAGACATGTCTTCTTCAATCTTCTCTTCTGGTTCTTCATTATCTTCTGCAGGTGGCTGGACAACTATTTGGTACTCGTTCTTGGGCTGTGGGAGATTACTCAGACCAGAGCGCAAGTTTCTTCTCAGATCAGCTTGTCTTCTTTGTTCAAGTTTTGCACTGTCATGCATATCCATGTCCTCATTTATGTGGAGCTCATCCCTGATGGGAGTTCCTTTAGGAGTCACACCAAAAGAATAACCATCCCTTGAAGGTGTCATGCCAATTCTGGGAGTAAGTCCCACACCACCAGGTGTTGCGGAAGGAGTCAGCATTGGGTTAGGTGTTTGGATTTCCCTTTTCTTTGGAGTGACCCCAGAAAAATCTGAAGGGTGCAACTCTGGATTCTCTCCTCCTAATAATGGTGTCTGTGACTCTCTCAACCTAGCCAGATTTTCAGCCTCCATCATAATAGCATCACCCTTACCAGCTGGTGTTCTTTGTGGGGTTCGTAATGGTGTCATTCCCTGCTGTGGTGTCTGTGCATAATTTGCAAGAAGAGCACGAGTTGCACCACTGCCTTCTGACAGTTCCTCATTCCCAGCAAGAAGATCACTAGCATAACCCATTTTTGCAATTTCCTCCAATTCATGGTCTGAAATCTGAGGTGCAGGAAGCATCAGTTTTGACCTCTTCCTAACTGTTTCTGGATCATTCATCTTGTTCGCCTGCAGTATGGATGAAGGAGCATCCTGTCTTTGCGCAATTTTGTTCTTTGCAATATCTTGTCTTCTTAACTGAGCTTCTAAATCAATCCTCCTCTTCCCTTCAAGTTCTTCAATGGTTGTGGGGAATTTAACTTGTTCTACAGGCCTATCTTCATCAGTAACATCAAAAAAGCCCGGAGGAGGCTTCTTCTCAAAGGGAATTTCGGCATTATAATCAATTCCCTTTCTTTTCCTTTTCCTGTGTCTATTATCAATTCCAGCAGCTTTAAGTTCTCTCCTCTTTTGCAAAGAAGCAAGCCTCCTAGCCTCTTCAAGCTGTTTCTCCCTGGCCTTTCTTTTTGCCTTTTTGCCCCTAGTGTTGGCTAAACGAGCTCGCGCTTCAGAAAGCATTTCCTTCTCATCTTCATCCATATCAACTGGATCTGGACGAGCAGGCTTTGATTCTGGGTTTGGGTCAATCTCCCCAGGACGCAATTTCCGTGGATCATCACCTGGTTCGTAGTTCTCATCCTTGGCACAAGCTGCATCAAGGAGTTTCTCATATCTCTCAAGGCACTGAGATGGAGTTCTGCCAACAATTGGAGCAATTGTTCTCCATTGTGTGGGCATAAGCTTAGCAAGATGAAGCAACTTCTCATCCTCTTCTCTTGTCCATTCAGTCTAGAAATACCACAATAATCAGTTAAAAAAAAAAAAAAAAACATGAACATTATCCAGCATGATGAAGTACAAAATACAAATTACATCAACTAAACTGTGATCTTATCCACGCGAATATATGGAAAATTTCCAAAACACCTTCAGTAGTCCCAAATTCCTCCTTAAACTAATTCAAATTCAAATGCACCACAATGAACGAAAAATACTAAACCCTCACTCAACTTATCGCCCAATCTAACAACTTGATCTCAGAATCAAATCCAAAACAACTGCAGAAATCATCAATGTTGGTTCATTTTGAAAAATAGAGACTAAAAAACGACAACTCACATTTCCCAGAAAAGATAAGACAAACTAAGTAAGAAAGAAGAAATGAACTTACTTTTTTGATGGAGGGATCCAGCCACTCGTACCAGCGAGCCTTACACTGTTTAGCGGATTTACGAACCAAGAGGGAGGAGATACGGGCCCACTGGTTTTTGCCATATTTCATAACGGCGGCTTTAAGGATTTCATCCTCCGTGTTCTTCCACACGCCTCCCTTTATCATAATCCTCATCTTGCCTCTCTTTTGATTAATTCAACACCCAGCTACTGTATAATCTTGGATTGGATAAAACCCCAGCTAGGGTTTCTTTGTCTATTTGTTTGTTTCTCTTTCTGAATCTGTGTTGAAGATGGTGGTGATATTGCTGGCGGTTTATATACTTGGACCAGAAATTAGGAAACATGTGTGTATATTTGTTGATTAATACAATAATACCTGATATCTAGATCCATATTTGACGGGTTTGGTATTTCGGGTTTCAGAATCCGGGTTTGGGTTATGACCTGCATAACAGTCTTAAAGATACGACGATAAAATGATATAAAAATAACTATTACTTGGGATTTGATTAACAATTTTTTTTTTTTTTTTTTTAATCAACAAAGGGTTTTCGGGCTAAGATCCTGAAACTGTCGGTCAATTAAGAGTTTCAATAGACAATGATTGCTTCTATTAATGTTTGGAATGATTCAAACTCATGAATTCATAAAAATAATTATAATTGAAAAAACATTTGAATAATATTTTCTTTTCACTTAAAACCTTATAAAAATTGAGATTATACAAATAAGAATCTGATTATTTATTACCCTAAATAATTGTCTCATCATTCATTTTAATTTATGTTATTTATCTCTAACTTTAATTTCTCCACTCATATTATCACATAATTGAGTTTGTATGATGAAATTTTACTTCTAGTATTATTATTATAATAAAAGAGGGGTTGTTGTTTTTTTTTTTTTTTAGATCGATGGTGTTCAAATCATCTTACATGTATTTCAATTAATCCTTCGAAACCCTAAAATTAAAGACCAAATAAACCCCGCAATAACCACCATTATTAAGACCTGTTAGACTCCAATGGTGTTTTTCAGTAGTTCTATAAGCTCCCATAAATTTATCCCAGATAAAGGAAGGAGTCATTGTGAAGAAAAGGCAACGGTCAACACTATATACAATTCTAATGATAGGGCACTTTTGAAATTACTGCCATCATAGTTGTAGAAATGCAGATCTTAGCTGAAAAGCTACAACCAAACCAAAGTAGCCTGGAGAAGATGATGATGATGGCCAACTTTGTCTTTTTTTTTTTTTTCGATTCTCAATTGGTGTACTTCTGACACTGTTAAGTAGAAAATAAAACAACTTGACATCAATCTAAACTCAACAAATGGAACATTGATTTCAATCATTTTTAACATGGGATTATTGTCTTTCATCTAAAAATTGCTTTGTGCAGTTCTAATATTCTGCAGTGCTCCATCTTTTACATATGAATAGAACACTTTTACATGTCAAAAAAAAAAAAAAACAAAAACAAAATTAGATGCACCCGAAAAATTATTGGTTGGATTCCAAAGCCAATTTTGCCGAAGATGAACAATATAACAATAGGCTTGCATACTACAAATGAATAAAATTGATGCTATAACCAACTTACTTTGCTTAATGATGATGTTCATCATACAGGACTAGAATTTCATTTGACAAAATTGACAGCCATATTAACTACTAATCAAACCGATTCCCCAGTAAAAGCTTCCATGGATTCATCATCTGTAATACGATGCCATTATGTAGAGCATGACCGCAGATGAAGCTGTGATTATCAGTTCCTGCACATGAAAACTTGGCATCAGGGTGGAAAACCAACAGACAACATAAAAGTTTCTTTGTCCAGAAGAGCAAGAACTGAAAGTATTGGAGAAATCACTTTTGAGTTTTGATACCATATATATGCAAATTAGAAGTGCTCATTTTCACAGGGAATTCAAACATTCTTGCTGATCCATAAGCACAGATAAAGAGATACATATTTTTATAAAGAACCTCAATTATTGAATGTAAGCCGTGTATTATGTTAGCAAAAAGCAATTTTCCCAATGTCACAAATTGAAGATATGTCGGTTACAGATAATTTAAATCACTTTTGAGTACAAAATTTGCAACATGGCACAAGCAAATAATATCTTGCTAAGAGAGTGTAAAGTTATGCTATAACAGTGAGAGTAGGTCAATGTCAATACCTGGTTATTGTAGAGAAAAACAGGTATGAAACCGTTTGCATATTCAATGAAATTCAAAATACCAGTGAATGCCTACATAAAATCACAAAAATGTCAGTGCCAATGATAGAGATAAGAGAGTAAGCACTATCTCATTACCTAAACTTCAAGACCATACTTTATTGAAATTTACCGTAACTGATAATCTCCAATATGACAAACCATATAAATAATGAAGCAGCCATACAAAACAATGAATATGGTTCAAGGAAGAGATTATAAAGACTTCAGCTTCTCCAGATAGGAGTATCTATCTACTTTGATCACACCAAACTTTGAATTTTTATGAATTTAATGACACTCTTAAATTTTCCTTTCATTTCTCAATGTGAAATATTAAAAGAATGAAACGGTAAATACAACCGAAAGGCATGAGATACCAAATTTTGTCATCAAACATTTAGAACATGAATTAAACAATATTAAGAGAATTAGTTACTTGTTCAGATATTTCATTTTGCTAAAGTAATTATGATCCGTAGTTCCTGATTTTATCCTAAATCATTCATAAGAACTGCATCGGTTCAGTGAGGTTTGCCTTTGCATTCCACAACCTCAGCAAGAAGATATATGCCTAACCATAGGAAGGTAAAGTTTCAACAAAAAGCAAGGATAGAAAGCAGTTGAGCCAGCATTTTCTTAAAAATATCTCAGTCGCTACAAAGTACTGACAACCAACCACATAAACTAAGATTTATAACTTACAAAGCAACCCAACTGACGCAGGTTAATATCAACATATTCTTAAAGATGCATAGCAAGAAGTTGCATACTATATCATACCAGAGAGGAAACAGCAATACAACCGAAAACAAGTCCAAGGGAACGAAGAATCCGTTTTCCCATTCGCAATGCTCGTCCATCATCTTCACCCTCTTCCTGAAACCAAGATCAACTTGAATATTATAACAAATTGGAGTGACTCAAATTGTGGATAACTTCTTATGGATATGACGTCCCATATGAGAGGAAACCTAGAAAATGTTCCAAATGATGAGAAAGGCAGGCCAAGTTACACTCACTGTAACTGTTGGTGATACAGCTGGCTCAAATTTTTTCAACTTCTCAAAAATTCGGTAAACAAATGCAAAAGCTAAAAATTGCAAAGGTTTGTATTCAGCATAGCGCTTGATAGCAATCCAAGCCATCTGCATAATGAAAAGCAAAATGTAAGGGCAGAAATACTCAAAAAAAAAAAAAAAAGAAGAAGAAGAAGTAAAGCAAAAACACCACATTCTTTTAAAAGAAAAAGCGACAGTTGTGCAACATTGAAACACACATACACTAGAGGAGTCATGCCATGACTTGGCAAGCAAAAGACGACATGGAAAACAAAAAAAAAAATATGATCCAGCAAAAGTGCGACAGTCTTAGATTCAAAGAGTACAAAGTCCATGAGCTGAATGAAGAATACCAAACTTATGATTGCTAATATAAAAAAGCACACAGGCCTTTGTAGTTGGTTTGATAGTCACTGTTGGCAACCAACAATAGTTGGCAAAACGAATAAGCAAGGAAGGCAGAGTCACCAATCTTTCATACTTACAAATGCTGCAGATATTGCTAAGTTTATGCGCATGTCTTTTTCATCAGACTTGGAGTACCTGAAAACATAGTAGGACCCAAAATAAGTGCAATACATTTGAAGTGACAACAGAACAAAGCTGTCTATGCAACTGTTACAATACTGGGAGAAAGATATAATCTGGCTTAGCTTCTCTTAATAGATTATCAACATATAGTGGGTTACAACAGCATGTCAACAGAAGCCACAAGGCTAAAAGACCAAAGACAATTGATAATTACCACAAAATATGCACAATGCTCTATTATAAATTCATGAATGATGATATGTACAGTATTTTCCAAAATCTGACAAGAAAACAGTTTTCAGATCTTCAATTTTACTAGGCAAATATACTACCCTCTCCTATATGCAGGCATAATTCAGATTCTGCTAACCACATTTGTCATTATTCATCTACTAATGATAACAGAACTACAAAGTAATGAACAGAGATTATGGTAATAGAATAATTAAACATGGATAATGCTAGAAGTAATATATTATCCTACTATGAGCAATCACAAAACCTTGGCCCCCATGGTACAATAGGTTGCTTATCAGCATATTTGACCTCCTTTGAAACCTGCATTGTATATAAAAACAGATAATAATTTAATGCCATAACTAGGTATGAGAAGGAATACACTTCTTCATGCAGAGATCACATATGTAAGAACAAAACCCATTTTATGAATTATTAAATTTTGATAAGCCAAGGGAAACTTTAGGATCAAAAGAGTGAATTTACAAAATATGTTCACCCACAACACAGACAACTACATATACACTACCACTTAAGTTAATATCCCTAAAAATGACTATTAAAGAAGTTATTTAGGAAAGTAAGCAGTTTTAAGGAGTAATAAAGATTCTTCGAGACAAAATTTGTGGAATACTTATCTCAAATGATATCTCCTTTAACTATCTCTATAAGCATTAACTATAATTTCTCTCCAATTTTAAATACAAAATTTTCCCTAGTTTACCAGAAAATTAACTTTGCTAACTATTATTTCACATAAGCAAGTGGATGGTACTCTCCCTGATGTATTGTTCTGACGCATCGACAAGCCTGTCACTCTATCATAGTAGATTCAAGTCATGACATACAACATAATCTAAGCAGACAAGCAAAGTTCTCATGGATACATATAGCCAATATGCCAATCTACATTTTTGTATATTCTTGTACCCTCCCACTGATAAAACTATTAAACACCATCTCTGTCATTGCTTCACCAGTCAATTCAAGAAACTTCAAAAGAAATAAAGAAACAATCACAAACATACCTTAAATGAACCAAATGTCACCCCCTTTTTCCGTTTACTTAATTGTTCCATCATGAGTTTGTCATATGCCTTCTCAAGCTGGGAGACATTTACAAATCAAAAAACCCCAAAGTAAGGAAACTTTATCTTTTTCTACACACACACACACACACATATATAACCTACTCGGGCAGCAGTTGCTTCATCATTATTTCTCTCAGCCTCCTTGTGTTTCTTTGCATATGCCGCCTTGACCTTCTCAAATCCCTCAATGGGGCTCACACCTAGAACCTGAAAAGCACAAACATCAAAAATCTATTAACACCGATACAAGTGGATAGCCGGTAATCATTCACTTAGTGTTCCCAAAAATACAAGGGATTTTAACCAAAATCCCTTGCAAGAACCAAAATCACCTCATAAGGATTTAACTCACTGTCTGAATTCGAACTTCCTGCAGCTGATGCAGCAGCACAAATCATCCGTTTATTCCATGAAATTGCTCTAGGAAACCTGTTAAATACAACACCCTGCTGCTATAGTTATATGTTTCAAGGCAAATAAATAAATGAAACCCAATTAGCTAATACAAAATTCTTCCATGTTAAAAATTCACATTTATTACCCAAAAAAAAAAAATGGCACTTCATGAAGTAACGTTCTTATCATAATTTTATTTCAACACTTGCAATTCTGATGCCTAAAATATATACAAAAAAAATGATGAAATTTAGAATGAAACTTTCTTTTCATATCCAACCTTATCCAACAAAACAACCATTTAAGTGAAAAGTTAAAAACTTTAGCTTTTAAACATAAAAAAACTACATGTCAAAACACTTTAATAACAATAAGAAGAAACAATGCTTGAAATGAAAATCTTCCCGTAAATTACCTAACAAAAGAAGATGGGAATCTTGAAAGTGGGGCTTTGAGATTATAATTCCTCAGTGAAATTTCTGGATTTGGACAGTGAAATACATTGGAGACTGTCAAAGCCATTGCTTTGAAGCTGCTACGTTAATTCAATCAATTTTCAATTTAGGGTTTAATGGGGTTTTTCCTCTTGGAGAATTGAGAGTGTCAAGAGCCAAGAGGTAGAAATTGCAGTTTTTTGGAATTGGGTCGGGTCCATTTAGTTAATCGGGTGATTCGAAACTTCGAATGGATCCTATACTTTCTAGCGTTAAATTTGTAACTTGTTGGGTTGGGTAGCGGTCTAGCGGATATTCCTGTTATTATATTAATCCAGCTATTTAGAATTTGTTAATCTGACGATAATATATATATATGTTAAGTTATTATAATAAAACTCAATAAATGTAATTTAATAATTTTAATAATTCTGAAGCTTGTTGGATTAACATAAAAATATTTTTTTTTTTAACTTTTTCAAATATATTAGAGAGAACTTAGTTAATAACATGAGAGGAATTATAATTTAATATAGTTAATTTTATGACTTGGAATTTCGAAACTCAAATATAGTTATATTTTAATAACCAAAACTTATAATAGCTTATTATTATTTATTAGACTTAATATTATTGCTAGATACTTATTATCTAATAATTTAAACTTTTGGGTCAAAGTGATTACTCAATCTTCCAATTAAACAAAGTTAATCAAACTCTAAAATATGATAAATAAAAATGAAATTCCAAATTTATTTTAATAATTCTGACTTCTCAACTTTTATTAGTTTCTTTGGTGAATGATAAAAATTACCGAACTATTTTCCAGTGGTTAAGTGATTCGATAAGGATTATTGGGTGTATTATTTAAAAAGTTTTGAATTCAAATCCTTTCTCGATTACCAATAGGGATAATTACTTGAGTTTTTATCAGATTGATAGTTTTAAAATCCCAAAGAATTAGTTGAATGTGCGGAAGCTGACTCAGACACCCCGATGATCAAAAAAGCTAAAAAAAAGATAAAAATTACCATATTAATGTTTTATATTAGGATACCAAAAGCCACGAAAAGTTTTAGCACAATTATCAAATCCAGCACCATGTTTTTCACAATTTAAACTCTTAAATCTACGTCTATACACACATTTATGTCCATCAAAACTAAACAGTAAATACAATAACGAGTTTACAATCTTATTCTTGAAATAGCTAGAAAGAAGACACTCATGAATTCAATTACAAGGGTAGTCCTACTATTCAAATTCTCTTAAATTTTGTTGCAATATTTCCATGGAGTTTCCAGCTTTCATAAAAATATTATACCAGAAGTCCATTACATTCGAACTGTCTCCCTTTGGACTTGCCACATTTTTATCCCCTTTACTACTTTCTGAAGCAATATCTTTGCCTTCTATGCTTAAGGAATCCGATAATTCTTGCCCAGAGCGTTGCTGTGAATCATCAGGACTTTGAATTTTTCCTTCAGGAGTCGTGAGATCCTCTGCTGGTTTTGATATTTGATTATCGTTTGTCGAGATTAAATTTTCTTTAGTTAGTCTCTTCTTCAAGTGGGTGTGCCAAAAATTTTTTATCTCATTATCCGTTCGCCCTGGTAATCTTCCAGCAATGGCAGACCATCTGGAAACAATATATATATATATATATATATATATATATATATATATATATAGAACTGCATTAGAGTTATAAGTCTTAACTTATATAAATAAACTAAACAGTCTTATATAATTAACCTGTTTCCAAGAACATGATGTAGCTTAATGATAGTTTCTTCTTCTTCTTTGCTGAAGTTCCCTCGTTTAATATCTGGCCTCAAGTAGTTTGTCCAGCGAAGCCTACAACTCTTTCCACATCTCTGCAATCCTACACAAATTAAATCCAACACACAAATTCTTAAACAAAATCTAAGATAGATATATGCACGTATAATATATAATAATCAAAGGTTAATTATAATTACCAGCTTGTTTTGGAAGTGCACGCCAATTTCCATGGCCGTTTCTCTGAATGAAAGAAACCAGTATCAGATCTTCTTCAGCAGTCCATGGTCCCTTCTTCAACCCCATCTTCTCACAACATGGAGCCCTCATAATTATCTCCTTCTCCAAATTATCCAGAAGGGTTCTTAAAACTGGATCTTATAATATGTAAAAATATAATATTGGTTCTCTCTCTTTCAGTCTCTAGTTTTGATGGTGATGAGTTAGAGCGCAGTGAGCAATATATATTATTGGCTTTTATACCGTCTAAATTTGATGCCTTTTGTCCAAGATGGAGTGCATGATTTTCAAAGCAAAGCCAAGTATTTTCTAAGAAAAATGGGTGAACTTTTTGAGAGATGAACGTTGGTCACTAAGTGATGGGATGGGAGATCGAGAAATTCTTCGACCGCCATGGAGATTTGTATGGCTTTATAAGGCAATGACGAAATAATTTTGTCAAGCATCATTGTCCACAAGCTTCTGGGTTGAGCATGCAAACACTTTGGTGTCCCACTGATCCCATAGTCAAAAATTGGGTGCGTTGAAGGCGATGTCAGATCTTTTTGCTTTTTATTTTCGATTCATTCACGGGACAACCATATTTAAAGCGTGGCCTTTTTATTCATACGTATCTTTCGAACAAAAGCTAAATTTGAAATTAGCTTATAGTGTTGGAGTCCCATATGGATTAGGCATGCTCAAGTCTATTGGGTTATAAGAGGGGATAATCCTCCCATTCAACAAGGCCTTATTGGATGAGGAGTCAGGTCCACCTCAAATTCTATCATGGTATTAGAGAACAGGTTCAGTTGAGTTGAGTGCTTAACCAGCGAGTGAGGAGTTAGAGCCAACAACTACCTTCATCAACTGGCATGACCCAACATATGGGCTTAACCATGAGGGGGAGTATTGGAGTCCCACATCGACTAGGCACGCTCAAGCCTATTAGGTTATAAAAGGGGGCATAACTCCTTATTCAATAAGGCCTTATTAGATGAGTAGTCAAGCCCACCTCAAATTCTATCATGGTATCAGAGCCCAAGTTCAGTTGAGCTGAGCGCTTGACCAGTGAGTGAGGAGTTAGAGCCAACAACTACCTCAATCAACTGGCATGACCCAACATATGACTTAACCATGAGGGGGAGTATTGGAGTCCCACATCGACTAGGCACGCTCAAGCTTATTGGGTTATAAGAGGGGGTAATCCTCCCATTCAACAAGGCTTTATTGGATGAGAAGTCAGGCCCACCTCAAATTCTATCATATAGTACCTATACATATATATAATTCCACAGGGCTCCAAACAAAAACCTGTTAACTTTTGTTAGAATAGTCTACAATGCGATGTGTTCATATTTTAAGAAAAATTAGTATGCTTTTAAGCCTAATCTAATGCAATATGGAGTTGCGGTAAGCCTTCCTCTTTTCACAGACGTGGCAAATATGTGTCAAGAGAACCATCATTGGGTGGTCAGATGGGACGTAAAAGACTTTTTGATATATTACTTAGAAGCTTTGAATTCAAAGTTAATAGGGATGATTACTGGAGGGTTTATTCGGTTGTTAACTTCAGAGTTTCAAAAGATTAGTCGATGTGCATATAAACTAGCTAGCTCAGACACTCCCAATCATCATAAAAAAAACAAAAAATGAGTCAAGAGAGTTGTTGTCTAAATTTTTCGATGACTCCGACTTCCATTTATCTCTGGAGCCATTGTATCTAGATGATCTTGTTTGAATTCAATATTTAATTCAAAAAATAGCTCTGGAGATAACATAAACAAACAAAGATGATTCCAATAGAGTATATTAGTTTGGATATTTAATTACATCATCCAATATGATAGAATTCATATATATATTTCCACATGTGACTTAAGGCAAAACTAGCGAACTTCATGTGAGAGATAGAAATGCTTGGAATGCACTTTGATCTGATGATGTAGTAATGGATGTGGAAAAGTGGTGTGTTTTGAAGAAATATTTTCTGCAAATGAATGATTTTGGTCGGCTTAATAGTTTCTATGGGATCAACCAATTATGAACAAAATCTTGACTCTTTGATTGTCCAGGATCCTCAACTTTTTTAATTAGACAATTAAATTAAAGTCTCCCAACAAAATCAAAAGAAGCTGTTGAATTTGATCAAAAAGGTGGACTTAAGCATGCTAAAGGAAGAATTCCAAAAACTTTGTTGCAGAAAGTAGTTAGATATTATAATGTTACTTATTGACTATTAACAATATTGTACTTCAAAGTAATTAGTCTCCTTTATATACTTTTGAATGGGTAACCTTTTTTTGGTTTCATGGTTGAGAGAAAATGAGGGATGATTAACAACATAATCAGATAATTATAGGATCCTAATAAGAACAATTCATTTCTATCTTGAAGTAAAGGATTTTTTGTTGTTGATAAAATTTCATTATATTGACGATTTTTGTGAGAGGTTTAAAGATTGGGTAATACTATACTTACAATTCAATCTCACAAACTTTCTCTATAACTTTGATATGACATCTCACAATTGGTTTCTGATGAATTTTTTCATCCGACCAATTGCGAACTGTTACATCGGGATTGTGAGAAAGAGTTTATAAAATTGAGTTGTAAGACAATCTTTACTGTTACGGATTTGCCATGTAATCAAGTCAATAATAAAATTTTCTCTCTTTTAATCTTTTTTTTTTTTTTTTTTTTTTTTTTATATATACACTTTTTTTCCATTTTTACCTATTTCTTCTTGTAGTGATCATTGTTTTCTTGTAAAAACTTCAATAACACATGTCCAAGGAAATGATTTTGCACTTAGGATATTTGATTAGCATAAATTTCTAATAATTTTGAAGCTAATCACCCCTTTGCATTTTCATTATTCGTAGGTTTTGTTTTTGCAAGATTAACATTGTTTTGTTCTGGAATCTGGATCCATTTACAAAGGTTGCCCAGTTCTGGTGGCTTGGCAACATTATGGGCCGGTTTACTTTTAGATCCGAATTTGAATTTGAAGTAAAAATTGATTGAGAACCCGGCCCATTGATCCATTAGTTTTATATAATTTTTGACTTAATTGAATTCATTAATTCTAACATGTGTCGTGCTACCATATAATGTTAGGGAAATCACCTTTTTTTTTCTCTTTTTTTTTTTAATAAATAAATAAAAATATAAAAATACAAGCTTATCCTTTCTATCTCAATAATTGCAATCTTTGTCAAATTCCTGATAATGCAACTACCACCACAATTAAGGCTTAAGAGAGCAACCTCAACAAATATTTAAAAAGGAATTATATTATGAAATTTGCATAATAATATTATTCCATTATTTATATGACGTTAAACTATCAAAATATTAAAAAAAATTATATATTCTGTGAGTATTTTTCACATTTAAAATTTAAATATAAAGGTTATTGATCTCTTTTTTACCTGTAAATTGAAGAGGAAGTAAATGGTTTATAATTTGAATGATAATATGAACTAGTGATATGGCATCGTGAAATCCTCTGATTATCTTGAAGCTCAACAAATAATATACTTAATTAATTAATTAGCTAGTAATCTTATGAGAGATTTTGAATGCTAATTACTAATTAGGTTGCATGAAAGTACTAATGCCAGTTGGAACTATTAATTCTCTTCATAAAACAATAAAATTAGGTCGATCAACAAAATTAAAAGTGATAAACTATCTCTGGGTGGTCAAGTGGCTCGATAGGGACTTTTGAGTATATTAGTCATTCTCGGTTATTAATAAGGATAACTACTGGAACTCTTACTCGGCCGTAGTTCTAAGGTCTCAAGGAATTAACTGAGGTATGTGTACGCTGATCCAGACATCCCCGGTCATGAAAATAAAAACAAAAATTAGTAACTAACTCAGCTCACATGCCAATTCTGGTGCAAGTCTTGTAGATTCATTAGAAATTAAGACAATGGTGAGTAGATTTGCAATACATTTCAAGACAATTAAAAACATATTAAATCGATCAAACTTTTTAATTAATTGCTTAATTAGAAAAGAAATATATATATTTAATTAACCTCTTCACCCAGAAAAACCTCAACAGATGTTGTAACCTGTAAACATATAAAGAAATAAGGAAATATATTTCAGAGGTGGCAAATGGGCAATCACTAATTAAATTATTGTATTTGTTTATTGGCATTATATATCTGAACCAGTGAACCTCAATACTAACTTCCTAGAATAACATCTGAAACGAGATTAAAAAAAATATTTTGTTGACATCAGAATGTCAATCATGGAATATAACTTGCAAAGAATATATGATATTTTATTTTTAAATTTAATTAAGACTTTAATTTGTCAAATTTAATTAAGTTTATGTGATGACGGTGGTACATCCCCATCATGCATGCGCTCTAGTTATAAACTATTGCATTATGGATTCTTCATCAAGGAGTTCACAGCTTTGAGGATTCCATTAAGCGTGCTTCTAGTTCTACTTTATATTTTTAACTTAAATATAAAAATGTTCCCACTCAAGGTTTGCGAATCTACAAGTTCCCACTACTGGTTTCATAAATTCTACATTTCCACCATTAAATTAACATCCTGAGTGATTGTTAGGTTCTAACATAATATAGAATGTGCTGATTTTCACACGGCAAAGACCCTTGTCACCACCATCAACAAAACCCACACCTCCACTGGCATCCTCCACTCCCCGTTTGTCGTCCACAAGCTGCCAAGTCGTGTTTTTGTCGCAGGGTTGCGATCGTCAGATTTCAAACTTGAGATGTGTAGGGTGTTTGTAAGAGAAATTTGAGATGTGGACAGCTAATTATTTTTATTTCAAATTTAATGCAGTATAAATGATTATTTTACCATTCAACCATTTCATTAAACCATTTTCTGTTAATTTAAGGGTGAGAATCTGAAATTTATGAAACCAAGGGTGGAAACTTATAGATTCGTGAAACCTTGGTTGGGAACATGTAGTTTACTCTAAATATAATAATGATTAATGTGTAATGGGTCCTTAGGAATATTAATTAAAGAAAGTAGTAACTAATTAAATGTTTAATGATTCTATTCAAATCCTGTAATTCAAAAACTAATCAACTGTTTCATGACTTCATTCCATTATTGATTCTATAGTTAATTAATTTAAATTAGTGCAAAACAAAGATCACATATTCTTAATGTTCTACATTTGAGTACTTCAGACAATTTCCCAAACCCCGGTATTATTTAGTAGGAAAAACCTTCTTATTTTTTTGGTGAAAGCCTTGGGTCTCACCATACCCAAAGGTATGAGACTAATCCCGACCGGGGCTCGATTAAGAATCTCTAACCACAAGATGTTTCCAGTGTAGTTTGAACTCTTGATATTGTAGGTGAAGTTTGTACTACTTGGAGTCTAGTTATTAGCTGGATCACTTATATACATAGAAACTATGATTCAATATTAAGAGAGAGTTTTTATTTTTATTGTTTTTGGGATAAAATATTTAAATTTAAGGGCAATTATATCTATTATTTCCAATAATTGTAAAATAGAGATAAGATAATTAATTTTGATTATTATTTGAGAACAATTTTGACTATCTAAAAACAATGTTTAATATGTAATATTTAAAGGACTCTCAATTCTCAAAGAGATCGATCATTGATCGATTATGGAAATGAAAGGAATCATCAAACCGCCGCCACCAACTATTCTTGCATAAACTATTACTATAATATTATGAAGGCACGCCGTCATAGCTGTCAAGTAGTAAGCAGTAGAGCACCAAGTTTTTGGGGGAGGTGTGGACTTAAGACATGATTTAATATCCACAAATTTTCTTCTCCAGGCAGGCCCCATTCCAATTCCATCTTCTTGGCTCTTCTGATACGTACTGGCAGATAGCTTCAGTATTTCGATTATAATCTGTCATCATCCATGCGCAGTAATGTAAATCTTTTGGATAAGCATAGTTAACTCAACTAATCAAGCAATGCCAACTAAACTATAGTTAGAAAAGACAAAACAATGTCCATTGTTTTCTCAGCCTCGTCATTGCATTTGCGTACCCTAATTAATTATATATTTCAAAAAGAATCTCCCACAAAAACAAAGTGTGGAGTGTGGACAACTGGTGGAGTGGTATACGCAGAGAGAATTATTGTCTATTAGTTTTAGCTTTAGCACACAGATTTAGCTTTTCCTTTCGGTGGTATTATCTCTAGTTTTTTGTTGCCTTTGGATTTGCGGTTAATATTTTCTTACAAGTCAAGAACACAACAAAGAAAAAGGACTCTTAAGATCACTGTTCACCACAAAGTCACTGATAAAAAACTGGGAAAAATGAAAGACGCAATGAAGGAGAAAGAAGAAGAGCGACTGAGTAAGCACGGTTAATTAGCATATTAAAGTACGTGTAAGATTCAACCCATTTTTATCCGACTCGATCTGATTAAGCCAAACGACGTATTCGTCACGTCAAATTAACTTCATGATACAGTGGTTTCCCTCGCCCATTCTAGTTGGCTAGAATGTTTCATGGTGTTTATTATTTAAGATTGTGACATTGAGCACAGTTAATTAGCAAGTTGCATGCTTGTTTTATAGCGAGGGGATGAAAATAAGGCATGATATGTATTGAATAATAATGTAGTCGCCAAATTACTGGCGTGACTCGTGATGAGGTTTAAAGTATGGTAATTAATACTTCATTTTGCAAATTGCAATGGGGAGTTTCCACAAGTAAAGCTTTTTCACAATCTATGTACTCATTATATAGACTGCATGCTTTCCAGCTTCCCCTTGTTTCATGGGACTACTGAGAGAGACAGAGTGAGTGAGTAAATTTATATTAATCTTCAAGAAAAACTTCCATGGACAGAGATGACAGATCTTGATGTCAACTCTCTCCTTAATTCGAGAGATGGGACTGCTGAAAGTTACATCAACATATCCACGTAAGGGAAGCAAACAAACTGAAGTGACAAGTGGGTTTATATTTAAATTTCAGAGCATCCGCATAAAATTGAATAATTGTGGCCTGCGATGACACATTTGGTGCCTTTCTGTTGGCTCAACTTAATTAATTTTTAATTACTCTAAAGTTTAAGGTTTGATATTGAAATAAGCACTTAATTAAAATATAATATAATTAGCGAAATTGAAGCTTTATAAATGTCCTAATAGCAGCTCCAACAAAACTATTTATTATAAAAAAATTATTCTTAGAAATAAAAGTCTAATAGACTCTTTATTTTTTAAATATAAATTAAAGATTGAATTTACCTCTTTACATTTAGATAATCAAATTTTGCTTTTTACCTAATTTTAAATAATAAATTATAAGTTTTTATGCATTTTATTTATGATTTATCTCTCTTATTAAGTTTCTTTCTTGATAAAACATATTCTCTTTTTTAAAATTTAAAAAGTTTATTAGATTTGAATAAAAAAGTTATGCTTTATATTTAAAAATCAATAAATATATATTTTATTTATATGAAAGATGCTCATTAAAATAAAAAATACCATTGAAGATGCTCTTCCCCCACAAGAAGCCAAGAAGGTGTAAAGGCATGTGTTGATCCATTGATCCAACTTTATATCTATATTAATGCACAGCCTGTATTGGAATCTCCCTTAAAATTTCTCAAACTGCTGGAGCCTGGCTTTGTTGCACATAGATTTCATACTTGTTTATTACAAAACATACAATCTCCGGATTCTATACTATAAATTTATACAAATTTTGGTTGTTGCAGGGAGCGTTTAATATATCTCTAAGCATTTCAGAAAACAAGCTTTGACAGTAAAAAATAAAATACTTATACAGAATGCTTTACTTGAAAAAGACGTAAACCCAATTGAGTTTCATATCAAAAAGGCTGCTAATAAGAGGGATGATATATTATACGATCGACTTTACAATATTGAAATAAGTTAAAGTCAGAAGTTAGGCAGAAACAATAGCTTAAAGAAAAAAAACAGAAAGAAACTTATCGATCATCTTTCCAATAGCTTTAATTTTCTTATCTATTCATTGTTAAAGCCCAGCATACCACATGTTCTTTTATTAGTCCTTTGATATGTACCTTAAGGCACTAATTCTTACCTAAAAGCAAAAAGTACCCTTAACCCATTTGTTGAAAATTACTTATTTTTTTATTAGGTTCATATCATATCTTAAAAGTTTGGTTCCATATCTCAAATGATTCAGTGCAGCTACCAAATAATATAATGTTATTCATTCTAACTTTATATTATGAAAAGTAAAGCAAGTTTTTAATCAAGTAATTAAGTTATAGAGATTCTTGGTTTTCATAAAAAAGTTTACTATAGTGGAGACATAGGTTAATAATTATCGGATTGTCTGATGATAAAACAATAAAAAAAGTTTTATAAATTTCTGAGTTTATTAGAATTTTTATTCGATCCATAATTTAAAGACTAAAAAATTAATTAAAATTCGCATCAACTCATCCGAACACCTTGATAATTAAAAACAAAAAAACATTGGCTTGTCAAGTGCCCTACTCTTCACTCGTTAGTGTCATCACTTACCTCATTTCGAAAGAAGAGCGAGCTTATCGGCTAGCAAGTAGGAATTTTGAATGGACCACGGCAGCCTCCACATTTATGGAAAGTTAGACATGTGGGGCAATGTTGTAGCCATAGAGCACCATCGAATCTATGATTAGTTTTCATCAATTATATGAGTTACTAATTCAATTTTTAACTTATTTGATTTTATGTGTCGACCTTTTGGGTACGTGTAAGAGTGCTTCTGGCTCTGGGTACGGCTAAAAACACTTTTTCTTTTAAGTCAACTAACATATTTATGGATAATCATAATGTGGATATACTATAGGAAATTGGGGTAGGCACAAGCGATTCTAAGTTTAAGTCTCTCCTCAATTGTTAATAGAGATAAACACTAAAATTTTTACTCGATCGATAATTTTAAGGTTTCAAAAGATTAAATAAAATACATGTAAGTTAACTCGAACACCTCCAGTTATTAAAAAAAATGACATCTTATGTTTGGACCATAGTTAGAATATGACATAATACGGTAGAGGTAAACTAGCTCATATTCATTACACGAGTAATACTACACCAACAACCTTCTCTCACAACCTTGACGTGACTGCTCACAATTGATCAGCTTACAATTAATTAGTGGGACTCATACGAGACCCATGTGGAACTCGTTGTGAACTAACTAATTGCGAGCTGCCATGTCAAGGTTGTGAGATAAAGTTTGTGAGAGAGGGTTGTTGGTGTAGTATTATCTTCATTACACAGGGGGCCGTTTGGATCGGGTTAATATTAGATAATTGGGGTGATATTTTTAAAATTGAGCAGATGACGATATTTTATGACAACAATAGCATTTGTGGGGTATATTACCGAGAATCTTAATACCTAGGGGAGGGGGAAGGGGTCTGGCCGTGACGTAGGGGTGGGTATGGTGTTTTTGTTAAGTTTAAAACGTTTTTGGTTGCTAGGGTGTTTTTGCTAAATCTGAAAAGTCGGGGTTAAAAAAATTGTTCAAAAAATTATAATAAAAAGTACTGTTATGTTAATATTTAAAAAGGAGAGCAGTTTAGTAATCTATATAACATGAGTAATACTACACATACATCATTTTCATACAACATTTTCCATACAACATTATGTGGCAAGATATGATTGGCTAATTTAAAGTTAAAATTAAATTTTCACCCAATCACATCTTGCCACATAATGTTGTATGAGAAATATTGTATGAGAATGATGTATGTGTAGTATTATTCATATAACATACCCACCTATTTATCCTTCCAACCAAACATATTATTTATCAATTTATTCAAACCAATCAAACACATTTTCTAAATATTCTTACTAATCTTCAAGGTGATCTTTTATTTCGTTGATATTATATCATCTAAACGCCCCCACAAGAATATTATTATTAACTAATAGTGTAAAATTGAACATGTTAAAAGATCACATTGTGTGTTTTATGGTAGTGTAAAATGAGCTATTGGAGGAAGGTGACACAATGATAAGTAAACAACATTAATTAATTGTCTTCATTTGTGAATAAGTCATGGATCTTTTCCTAGGGTTATCTTTAATTAAGTTGATATCTACTTGATTGATTTACATCTGCAACAGCAGTGTTTAATTTGCTTCCTTTTCAATTGTCATTTTCATTATATAATTTTTAATAATTTACGATAATATTATCTTATTCATTCTTAATTATCTTCACTCAAATAATCTTTTTCGTTTATAATTATCTCACTAAATTACAAATTCAAATTCTCTAAAATTCCTTCTGCGGTAATCTGTATCTAATCCCAAGATATTATTTATGTTTGATTTCTTTAATTATTGGATTAATTTACTTTAATTTCTTCAAATTCAAATTCTCTAAAATAATATAATGTTATTAATTCTAAACTTTATATTATAAAAATTAAAACAAGCTTTTAATTAAATAATTAAGTTAGAGAGAATCCTAGTTTTCATAAAAAAGTTTACGATAGTAGAGACATAGTTTAACCATCATTGGGTGATCTAATGATAAGATAGTAAAAGAAGGTTTTATAAGTTGGAGTTCTCTCAAATACTAATAAGGATGATCATTAGGACTCTTATTTGATTAACAATTTTAAGATTTTAAAAAGATTAATTAAAATATACAGAAACTGATTTAGGTACTCTGATAATTAAAAAAAAAAAAATACAAGGTTGTCAAGTGGCCCACCACTCGTTTAGTGTCATGGGTTAGCTCCTCGTTAGTGTCATCACTTACCTCATTTCGAAAGAAGAGGGAACTACATATTAAACATTAGGGGCGGCTTATCGGCTAGCAAGTAAGGATTTTGAATGGACCACGGCAGCCTCCACATTTATGGAGATTTAGACATGTGGGGCATGTTGTAGCTATAATTATAAAGCACCTTCTAAACTACGATAAGTTTTCATCAATTATATTAGTTACTATTTCAATTTTATGTGTCAACCTTTTTCGGTACGTGTAAGAGTGCTTCTGGGTACGGTTAAAAACACTTTTTCTTTCAAGTCAACTAACATATTTATAGATAAATTTGAAATGCCCTTCAAGTATTATGTGGATAAACTCTAGGAAAATTACAATAATTGGGGTTTGTTTTATTAAGACTTATTTAAATAAAACTTATAATAGAGGAGCTTATTACTTGCTATGAAATTAGCTATTATGAAGATTTTTTTTTTTTTTTTTTTATTATTGAGGGTGTTCAAACTAACTTATGTATATCTCAACTAATCTCTCAAGGCTCTGAAAATACCGATTGAGTAAGAGCTCTAGTGACAATCTCTATTAGCAATCGATAATGGACTTGAACTTGAGACCTTTTGAGTATTAAAAGTCTCTATCAAACTGTTTGGTCATCTAAAGGTAGTTGATTACGATGATTTTCTTATTTGTTTGATAAGAAAATATAAAATAGTTTTCTTATATTAGTTCACTAAAAATATACTGAGTAAACCCAATCAAATTTATTTGGAATCTTAATAGAAAATTAATAGACACATGGATAACGATGCCCATTTGTATAAAACAAATGATTACATTATGTTGTGATCTTTTCTTATAGGAGGATTCAATAATGGAGAAAAAAGAATATATATATATTTTTTTGTTTTTTTCCTATATAATTATCCTAATTTCAGTTTGTCTTGTTGCTTAATTATTTAGTTAATCCCATCAAATTGGCCTATTCATATGCTACATTTTATAAGATTTTAATTGTGAATTTGTGACTAAAATGAGAAAATAATAAATATTTTACAATAAACTTTCAAGAATATATAGATAGAAGAATCGTAATACTTATTACACTAACACTGTAGAATCACTAGTATCACTATTTAAATATCCAATAATACTATACTTATAAAGGCTTACATACAAAATGATGACAAAAAATTAATGAAAGAATGAAATAAAAAGTCAAACTCATTAAATTTACTTTTCCATTTATTTGTTACCACATCACTTTGTATGGAGATCTTTATAAATGGAGTATTACTCTTAAATATCAACCCACATTAATTTTACTAAAAGCTTCATCCATGACTATAAAAATAACTATTCCCCACAGTTCGATTGCTCACTGCACATAAAGTTAGTATCTTTATCCATGATTTACTTGGGATACTATGATGGTGGATTGCTGTAGGATAGTTTCTCTTAAGCATTAGTCGAGGTGCGTGTAAGCTGGTTTAGACATCTCAGTATTTTTTTTTTAAATAGCTATGTTCTAGCTGCTATTATAGAGGCTAAAAAGTGTGTGATAGTGGACTTCCAAGAGTATCGATAGACTTATAATATTTGTGACATAAAAATGATACCTTATGTTAGGACATAGCTAGAATATGTTATAATATTGTGGAGGTAAACTAGCTCACATTCATTACACAAGTTTATTATTATTAACTAGTAGTGTAAAATTAAATGAATACGTAATATTAGAGTGAGGATATGATAGTGCAAAATGAGCTATTGGAGGAAGGTGACACATTGTTTTAATTGTCTTTATTTGTGAATAAGTCATGGAAGTTTAATTAAGTTGATATCGACTTCATTTACTTCTGCAAAAACAGTGTTTAATTTGTTTCCTTTTCAATTGTCATTTTCATTATATAATTTTTAATAACAATAATTTACCCTACTAATCGTCTGACCCACCCATAATACATTATTATCTTCACTCAAATAATCTTTTTTTCGTTTATAATTATCTCACTAACTTTTCAAATTCAAATTCTCTAAAATTCCTTCTGTGGTGATTTGTATCTAATTCCCAAGATATTATTGATATTTAATTTCTTTATTTATTCGATTAATTTACTTTAATTTTAATGAATGTTTGTGCATGAAGATAGAGCAATTCATTGACAAGGCGGCTTTCGAGAAATTGAAGAAAAAAGAAAACGTGGATTCAAGCATTTTGACCAAGTAAAACTTTCCAAAACCATTAAGCACTCCACAAAAGAAGAAAAAGAATGAAAGATAATTTCTAATTATCAATTGTTTTTTTTTTTTTAAATAGGGTTTATAATATTTCCATAATTAATTGAAACACTCTTTTTATATCTAATATTTTGTTAACCTATTAATATTATAAACAATAATAAAAAAAAAATACATGACATTTTAAATATTTATTATTCATTAACATATTTCTAGAGGCAACCAAAATTCATTCCAACCTAAACTAGATAAAACCCAAAAATTAAAAATTGAATAAAAAAATTTAAATAGAAATTCAAATTGAAATTCTCTAGGTTTCTTCCCAAAATTCAATTTTTTTTTTTTTTTTTAATATTTCCTCCTTCACATCACGCAGTCACAGACAATCTCGTCATTTACTAGGTAGAATTAAATTTGTGAGTTTTTACTTATTTACCCCTGTACAGACAGATCACAGCCATTGATTTCACTAACGTGGTGAATCTTAACTGGCTCTCACCGCCAAACCGAATATTCCTCCAGCGGATCCTCCTCTAACCTCTATAAAACAGCCTTTAACACAACAGAAGGAGTTAAAACTCCCGGAAACAAACCAGAAACCAAACCAGAAACCCAAAACTCTACAGATAAAACCCCCTTTGAGACTCAAACTCAGACACAAACACAAACACAAACACAATGTGTGAGGCCTTAAAGAACAACTACGAGCTCTGTGAAGTGATCGGCAGGGGAAAATTCGGCACAATCTCTCGCTGTTTTTCACCCTCTTCAAACTCCTTCTTCGCCTGCAAAGTCATCGACAAGGCCCTCCTCACCGACCCTCTGGATCGTGAGTGTTTACAGAACGAACCAAAGTTTATGACCCTTTTGTCTCCGCATCAAAATATCGTTCAAATCTACAACGTTTACGAAACCGAGGAGTTTCTGTCCATTGTTATGGAGCTCTGCGAACCGGTAACATTGTACGACGAGATCTTACAGGGTCCCGTGCCGGAAGCGCGTGCGGCCGTGTACATGAAACAGTTGCTTTCGGCTCTTGCGCATTGTCACCGGTTCGGTGTTGTTCATCGTGACATTAAGCCGGAAAATGTTTTTCTTGATTCGAGAAATAAGATAAAGCTTGGGGATTTCGGGTCGGCGGATTGGCTCGGGGAGGTGGGAACCACGACTGGGCTTGTGGGGACGCCGTATTACGTGGCGCCGGAGGTGGTGATGGGGATGGAGTATAATGAGAAGGTTGACATATGGAGTGCTGGTGTTGTTCTGTACACGATGTTGGCTGGGATCCCGCCTTTTTATGGAGAGACGGCTGCCGAGATTTTTGAGGCTGTTGTTAGAGGGAATTTGAGGTTTCCAACCAGGATTTTTCGATCAGTCTCGCCGGCGGCTAAGGATTTGTTGAGGAAGATGATTTGTAGAGACGTGTCCAGGAGATTCTCTGCCGAACAGGCTCTGAGTAAGTATTTTGTTAAGGATTGTTTGATTGCTGACAGATTCTCAAAGTTAGAATTTTTATTGGGCTTTCGTTATGTTAAATGTGATAATGCAAATGGGTATTATGATTTGACTTTGGGATTTCATGGAAAATGTTGAAAAGATATAAACTTGATCAAATTTGTTTCTATTTGTTTAAATTTGGAATTCAATTTTAACATTCTGGGTTCAAGTACTAATCTGTTTCCTTCATTTTTTTAATGCAGGGCACCCTTGGATACTAAATGGAGGAGAAACAGCTTCAATGGACTGATATGATTTCTGATCTGACCCAAAAGACTTTCTCTTATCCGAGGAAATAAATAAGTCAAAAATCATAGGGAAAAAAAAAAAAAAACTTTTGTAGCATAGCTTACCACTAATGGCCACTGCACATATTACTTCTACCTATGTAACCTATCAGCCCCTGGAAGAGATTCCATTTTTCTTCTCTACAGGACAAAACTCTGATGGATGGTTCCAGAAATTCCAGTTTTTTTATTTTTACCAGGCCAGTGCCAGAGGAGTTAAAAGAGAAGATGCGCACACGGGTCTCTGCTTCAAGAGGCTAAAGCCTAAAAGTATTTTTGTTTGTTTTGTTTTATTTTGTTTCTCTTTAATGTTGTGAAGAGAATCCGAGAGCTTGTAGATAGATAAAGGGTCTTTCCCCGCCTTTACCTTTTTTGGACATGAGAATTAAAGGAAGTGAGAAAGCTGAATGTAGTTTGTAGCTTTACTGCTACCACTACTGCTACTTGTATCAAGTTTATGAGAAATAATAATAATAATAGAGTGTGAATGTTTTGTGACTTTGAATCTTTTGATAGTGGCATTTGGCATATCCTTGGATTTAAACCATCTTTTTACTTTGCTTTCTGGGCTGGGAATCTGAATGATGCATTTATTTCTGATATGTGGTATATGCTTTTGCTTGGTAGAAGCTAATCTAGCTGTTACCTACTTCCCAAGTTTCATCTCTTATTTGTGAATCTTTTAGTGGGGAAGTTCATGGAATATGCTTTGGTATAAACCAGAAAAATTTGACTTTACATCCAGAAAACAGGGAGTATTTTAGTTCACATTCCAATGGCCAATCAACCAATCAGTCTTCTGCGTTATTGACTTTAAACACAATTTATGACTTCATTTCTGAGTACCCGGAATCCTATGCATGATCAAAATGAACTACAAATATTAGTACAATACAATGTGGAAGGTGGTTCTTATCACATGACTCACTATTTCACGACATAAGCATATGCGTTTTTTCTGATGCAATGAATGAATGAGGAATCTTGGGTTTCACCCATACTATTGATTTTATTTATATTTCTTGGGACCGGTCAGTAACACAAATCTAGGAGAGGTAATGTGTGTTTGATGAGAAAAAAATGGGTTCAGATTTATTAGACAAAGTTTATATCAGTGGAATACCAGATGAACAAGTCATGTATATTTATATATATTCACACTTTTCACAAGTAGAATAGAGGACCATCTTGATAAGTTATCTCAGTTTGAAGAAATCTTTCATCAAGAAGTCTGGTCAAGTTTCCACAGTCTCTCCTCCAACCCACTTCACACTCAACCTCTTTGATCAGCAAAGAGACTTTTAAGAACCCAACTCATCACAATAATGAAGCAGACCAATCAGAGTTTGGTACTCAACTCTTAATTAAGTTAACCACTCTTAGGTGGCCGAACGGTTGAATAGGGACTCTTGAGGTATTATTTAAGAAGTCCCGAGTTCAATTCACCTCGGTTATTAATAAAGGTGACCACTAGATGTTTACCTGACTGTTAATTTCAGGGTCCCGAAATTTCGTTAAGATGCTTGTAAGCTAATCCAGACATCTTGATCATAAAAAAAAAAAAAAAAACCGTCTTAACTAAGTTGACATTGAAGTGTTTTAATCAAATAATGGAGGTTTGAGCTTGAGTTTTCATTTCTGAAAACAGTTTCTTGGTAGTTGAACTAATTAATAGTTGAATAATACATTGTTGAAGCTATGACTTAGTGTGAATAGAGGGGATTAATTTAATAATGATATGAGGACAAATCATTCAACCTACCTCTTGTGCCAACTGCAAAATTAGGTCCTACCCATGTGCTTTTCTCATCAAGTTTCATGGACAAACCCAAAATTAAAGTACTTACTTGCCAAGGAAGTACTTGTTGAAGCTTGGATTCTTTTATTTTTCTCAGCTTTTACATGTTCTTCCACAATTGTTTATTATTAAATATGACCGTTCTAGAACACTGTTTTGATGTTGAATTCATCCCCAGTTCACATGGAACTTTCTTTCTTTTAAAATTTTTAAGGTCTTTCTGCAGAGAATCTAAGACTGTTTAGTGTAAATATATAAGCAAACTGGTTATATGTGAGTCGTCGTTTATTTATTTAATTATTTAGTATGAAAGCTTGAAGAGAAAGTAATGCTTTGGTTAAAGAAAACTGGAAAATGGCATAAAAAAAGGTTGCTTACTGGAAGAAGGTATTAAATATCTATAGATGGAGACAATAGTATTGGAGCCATGGAACATGCTTAAGTTTATTCCATCTTTTGACTTGATGGACATGGACCATGGAGGTTTATTGAGTAGGTTTTAGGAGTAATGCCAACCAAAATTAGGTGGCAAAAGTTTCTAGAATAAATATTTGATTGAGATATTTAACTTGAAATTTTGACTTACATTCTTGACTTATATTATATACTATTCATCTATTATAGTTCTATTTTGTAAAGAGTATTGATGATTTCTCAACATAAATTATGTACTATCATAAGAGTAATACTACACATACAACATTTCTCATATAACATTATGTGACAAAATATGATCGGCTAATTTTAAATTAAAATTAAACTTTCACCTAATCATCTTTTGCCACGTAATTTTGTATAAGAAATGTTGTAGGAGTAGTATTATTCCTATCATAACTACCATTGGGTGGCTTGATAGTAAAAGAGTAAGATGAGGTTTCATAAGTTTCTAATTTCGAGTCCCCACATGCATTAATAGCGGTGATTACTATGGTTCATACTTGGCCGACAGTTCCAAGGCCTCAGGGTATTAGTTAAGGTGCGTGCAAGCTGGACTGAGTCAGGAACCTTCCTCTTCATCTTCAGCCTCAACCTTGTTTTGATACTATCTCCTTTAGCCTTGACCGAACCCTAGATTTTTGGGAACAGGATTGAGGGCCAGGGAAATGCTTATCCACCCTAGGCCCCTTACCAAAAAATCCTCATATTTTAAAAAAACATAATTATAATTGATTATATCCAGTTAATGCATTATATATTTTTCCCGGGGATGAGCTAGGTTTTTGCTGGTTTTCACCTTTACCTGTCCTTACCTTCATTCCCGATTTTGGAGTGCATAATTTTTGCCATCCCTTCTTCCAACCTGAAATTTTCTTAGGATTTTCTACCTAATAGGACAAGATTTTTTTGGGTACTGGACCTTGTTAGGTTTTTATTTTTTATTTTTATTTTTTTATGACTGGGTGTCGACCAATCTTACGTGCATCTCAACTAATCTCTTGGGACCCTGAAATTATCGACCAGGTAAGAACTTCAATGACTATCCTTATTAGAAACCAAAGAGAGACTCTTATTGAGGATCTTTTGAGTAATACATCCAAGAGTCTCTATCGAACCATTCAGCCATTTAGAGGATCTAATATTATAATAAAAAATAATTGAATAGTGTGTAATATTTTTATTGAATAATCATGTATTTAATTAGACATACTGATGAATTACTCCGTAATATATATTATTGGTACCCATTCTTTTACAAGGTATAAGGTTTTAAGATAAAATATTGGGATAATCTAAATATTAATACAAAGTTGGGGATGACCAGACCCATAAATTTAACATAATTCTCCCCTAAATTTTGAGAGAATAAAAAAGCCACGTGAGAGAGTCAAAAGTTAAACATAATTCAAGAAGGTTTGGCCAGCACTTTTGTCTTCATATATTTGGAAGTTGGAACTTACCAATTTCACAATTCCACTCAAGTGCTTATGTGTAAGGGCCGGATCTGCAGAGCAAGCAGATCAATAGACTGAAGTTAAATGTATTTTTTTTTTGATAACTTATCTTCAAATTCATTTCTAAATTATTTAATATTATTTATCTGATTAGGTCCAAATTCATTAATATTTTATTTGTAAATAATTCCAAATCTCATGTGACATTGTTTGTGCATAGCTTATCTGTCACGCACTTCTATCAACACTTGGATGGACGGCAAAGTATATGAATAAATTAAAGAGCAAACGACATGTTCCCACCTAAGGTTTACCGAAATCCAAGGTTAATACCCTTGGTTTAATTTATTCCAGATACCCACCCTTAATCTAACACTGTTTGTTTTATTTTAAAAGGTTAAGGGTAAAAGTGTCAAAACCCATTTCTCTCAACACACCACCGTTGACTGCTTTCCTTCTTCTTCTCCTCTTTTCCTTTTGCCTTTTCCTTTCCTTTTTCTTTTTCTTCTTCTCCTCTCGTCCAGATTCTTTCTCTTTTTCTTCTTCTCCTTTTTTCTTCTCTCTTTCTTCTTCTCTTCTCTCCACCAGATTCTTCCTCTTCTTCTTTTTCTTCT
Source organism: Pistacia integerrima (assembly GCA_026225825.1). Taxonomy (NCBI): domain Eukaryota; kingdom Viridiplantae; phylum Streptophyta; class Magnoliopsida; order Sapindales; family Anacardiaceae; genus Pistacia; species Pistacia integerrima. The sequence continues at coordinate 8,275,028 of CM047748.1, forward strand.
CCTCTTTTTCCTCTCTCTTTCTTCTTCTCTTCTCTCCACCAACTGCTTCCCCTCTACCACTGTCGGGGAAAATGAAGTTTTTGGAGGTGGAAGGGTGGTGGTGTTTGTGGTGATGATTAGGACGGCCAAAAAAGCCGAGATCGAGCCAAATGGGACCAAAATCGGGTGGTGGTGAGGTATTGCAATGGCGGTAGATGGGTGGAATGGTGGTGGGTGGTGGTGGTGACTTTGGGGTTTCGGGAGGCAGAGAGGAGCGTGGTTATGGCTACGGCTGTGGCTGTGGGAGGGAGAGAGAAGCGGCAGAAGAGAAGAAGGGGGAGAGGAAGAAGAAGACAAGATCGGGTGGTGGTGAGGGATTGTAATGGCGGTAGATGGGTGGAATGGCGGTGGGTGGTGGTGGTGGTGACTTTGGGGTTTCGGGAGGGAGAGAGGAGCGTGGTTGTGGTTGTGTTGTGGGTGGGAGGGAGGGAGAGAAGCGGCGAAGAAGAAGAAGGGGGAAGGGGGAGAGGAAGAAGAAGACAAGATCGGGTGGTGGTGAGGGATTGTAATGGCGGTAGATGGGTGGAATGGCGGTGGGTGGTGGTGGTGGTGACTTTGGGGTTTCGGGAGGGAGAGAGGAGCGTGGTTGTGGTTGTGTTGTGGCTGTGGGAGGGAGAGAGAAGCGGCAGAAGAGAAGAAGGGGGAGATGAAGAAGACGAAGATGGGAGGGTAGTTTGGTAATTGCTCTCTTCTGAATCCAACAGTGACTAACACTGTTAGTTTAATGGTGGCAATATGGAATAAATGAAACCAGTGGTATTACTTTTAGATTTCGTTAAACCTCGGGTGGGAACATGTTGTTTACTCTAAATTAAATAATCAAGTATCCAGGTGTTTGTCATTTAAAGCTTTAGTATAGTTGGTGTCTAAAAAAATGTTATTATTTTAACAAAACATAAAAATAAGGAAAAAAAGTGGACTCGCTCACATCTCGAAAAATTAAGGTGAAATCATATTATGCTTGAAATGGGTCAAAAATAAGTCTACCAAATTTAGCAGAGAAATACTCGGTTAAGTTTGTTTGTTTGGTTTTTTTTTTTTTGTTAGTGATTGAAAGTGTTTGAATCAGTTTATTCGTATTTCAATTAATCTTTCGGGGTCTTAAAGTTAACGATCGGATAAATCTTTCAGTTTTTTTGGTGATCGAAAGTGTCCAAGCTAGCTTGCATGTACATTGATTAATCCTCCGAGATCCTAAAGTTAACAATCGGGTAAATCTTCTAGTGACTACTTGTATTAGCAAACGAGAAAAATCGAACTCAAGATCTCTTAAATAATACACTAAAGAGTCTCTATTGTCTCACCCGATCCATATAGGGGTGGTTAAAAAAAAACTACCAAAGGGTTTAAAAAAAACAAGAACTATTCTAATGGTTCGTACTTCGTAATATTTATCGAAAATCTCTTTTGATAGGAAGGAGTAAATGATAAATATTTTAACATATTGTTTGAGTTTGAATAAATTTAACGGTTCAAATTCAAAGATAATTGTACATTAATCATTATTATTATTGATTAAGGTTCACATGTTTAAATTAAAAAGAATACCAAGATTCGTTCCAGAAAGACATATGTTTGATATGTTGTATTGAAGTTGAAAATTGATGGAATTAAATTGAACCTGTTTATACAACGGCACATAAAATCTTTTATCTGCTGGAAATGGGTTGTAGAATTTGCATCTTTCTTTTATTTTTTTCAACGTTAAGTTGATAAAAGAACAAAACTTTTTGTTATTTTATTTGAAAGAATATATAATAACATATATTATCAATTAAACCTACCATTGATAATAAGATTATTGTTTGGATGAAGCAGAAATAATGGAGTTTGTTGCCATCCTTTACTAGTTTATATTTTCATCTTGAACCTCCAGACAAACTAGAAAATCCAATGAAGATGTATGCTTCGAGGCAATTAATATTATATTTATTTACCTTTTTTTAAAATAAGGTTGTGAAATAATATCAGGAGTTTGGATCAGTGCAGTATCATATCAGGAGTTTATATGTTATTATTTCTCTTCCATCTCTTGTTGACTCCGGTCAATCTTTTCAGAATTTATGGCTTGGAGAGGCCAAAATGTATACAGTATAAATAATGAAATAAATAAACCACCCATCCTATTAATTTTTACTTCTGATTTCATTTAGTTTTTTCAGGTTGTCCATATAAAAATATAAATTTAACTACTATTAGATGGTCAAATGGTTAATTAAAACTCTTAAATATATTACTCAAGAGGTTTATGTTCGATTCACCTTTGCTGCTAATAGACTGGCCACTGACAGTTTATTCAATCGTTAACTTCAAGATCCCGAGAGATTAGTCGAGGTGTAGTAAATTCGTATGGACATCTCCGATCACTAAAAAAATAAAAAGATATATAAACATAAAGCTTTTAATGTTGGTCCATCGGATTTATCATGTTTTTCTCAATTTTATGAACAATTTAAAATGATGATAAATGACAATTTTTGAAATAGTATAAGGGTGGTAACTGGTAAGGGATGAAAATAATACCCAAGTTTGCACTAGCTTAAAATATTTAAAAAATCTAGGGTTAGTTTTAATAAGCCCGATTGCAAATAGTGGTATACTTTTTCATGGATAGAAACCTCACAACGACTTGACTATAAGAGAGTGTTTATAGCACCTTCGTCAAAGGCTTTGATTGAGATTGTTCAATTTCTCTTTCTCTTCTTCTTTTCCTCTTTAAAAAAAAAAAAAACTTAACTAATCTCTCAAGACTTTAGAATTATCAATTGAATAATTATTTTATAATTTAATTATAACTTCTTCGTAACAAATTCCCTTAGAAAAGGAACAAACAAACCCATGTGACAATAGACGAATAGAGCCCAGAATTTTAATTTTTGATAAATTGAAATCTCTTTCACTTGAAACTAGCAACTAATACTTGGTCTCACCAATTGCTTTTCGTGTACACAACATTAAAATTTGTCTCCCAATGGTCACTGCTAATGGGGCTACATGTGTTTCTTTTTAGTGAATCCATAATTAAAGAAAAAAAGTTTGATTTATAGCATTTTTCTTTTGACTTAAGTAGCATTTGGGGCATTGACTTCAAAAAGTATGCTGATTTGGTTTTTCTTTTGAACATTCTAGAATTTCAATAAATATTATTTGACAAAATTTTACATTTTTTAGGGGAGAATTTTATTAATTTTTTATATTTAAAAAAAATGAAAATTCCGGGAAAAAAGAGATAAAGTATTCAAATTAGCGTAAATATAAAGCCATGTAGACTTATTGTCAAATATTTGAAACAATTACCCAAAATAATCTATAACTCAATGAAATCATCTAACCCAATTATCTTTGGGTGATTGAACAATTCGATAAAGACTTTTGGGTGTATTATTCAAAAGATTCTGGTTCGAGTTCCTTCTCGATTGCTAATAAAGGTAGTCATTGTAGCTCTTATTCGATTGATAATTCTAAGGTTTTGAGAGATTAATTGAGGTGCGTGTAAGCTGGTTTGAATACTCCCCGTCACAAAAAAAAAAAAAAAAAATCTAACCCGATATATGGGGTTGAGAATCATATTTAATTAATTAAAAAAAATGTATATATATATAAAACCAGTCTATACGGCAGAAATAAATTGAAGAGAAGCTTGAATGTGAAGACATGTGGAGACAAATTAGGTAAGTCAGATCAGTTGAATAGCAGATCAATTAAATAATTATTAAATGCAGTAATCTAATTTAAATGGCGGTCCATATGATACGGTAAATTAATGTATATTTTAATTTTCCTTAATTTACGCCAGAAATTTGATATTGAACACAAGCAAAGGACATAGGATGATGAACAAAATCATCGCCTGCCTGCTGCTCAATTTTTTATTTAATTTTTAAATATATATTGAGATTTATTCATTTTAGTTTTATATGAAGATTAACGATATAATATCCCCAAGAATTATGTATGAAAAATTTTAAGTTTAAAAACCTTGTTATGTATAATAGTGGGGAGCACGAAGTATTGGTCATTTAATTAAGGGAGAACACATTTTTCGCACCTAAGGTTTGACGAAACGACACTTTTCCACCCATCAAGTTTCAAAATGACACTTTCCCACATTTCGTTAGATTTTGTTACTGTTTTTTGTTAATATTTGACTGAAAAGACAAAAACATCCTTAAATAGTTTATTCCTTAATTAGTTTATTATAAATTAAAATTTAGTTAAGTCAAAGTCTTTATTTGATTATTTATTAATCCAAATGTAAATATATTTTTTTTTTTGCGTTTATTTAATTAATTAGGAATATTATTTTTTAATGTTAATTAGTAAAAAAGAAAAACATTATAAATTTAGTAGATTATTAAATAATAGTGATGAGATATTGATGACATTATAAATAAATAAATATTAAGGTTATTTATTTAATTTTAAACAATTCTATAGCATTACTCATAACTTTTTAGGTGGGGTTAACTGTTTTTTCTTTTTTGACTTTTTAATATTTGATTTTTTGACTAATTAAAAAATAATAAAGTAAAATATTTAAGGGTATTTTCATATTTTCAGTAAAATATTAACAAAAAACATAACAGAACCTAATGAAGGGTGAGAAAGTATCATTTTGAAACTTGATGGGTGGGAAAATGTCGTTCTCCCTTTAATTAATCCAAACTTTTAGAATTATCTTGCCATTAAATATATCATTAATACAAATTACAAGCCTCTGCCGGCCCTGTGCATGCTATAACATATCATCAACACATTTTCTTTTAGGATTGATGAGTCAGATATTATACTTAGTTACTTACAATGAAAATAGCTTGATGAATTAGAACAGCTCCCACAAATTTTCAAGATGGTTCAAGTTATTTGCCTTGTGGAAGTTACTTTTTTTTCTTTTTTATTATTATTATTATTATTTTTTTTAATGACCAGTAATGTCTGAACCAACTTACACACACCTCAACTAATCTCTTGAGACCTTAAAACTATCGATCGGATAAGAATTCTAATAACTATCCCCTATTAACAACCGAGAAATGACTTAAACCCAAAATCTTTTGAGTAATACACCTAAAAGTCCCTATCAAATTATTCAACCATCCATAGATAATTGAAAGTTACTTCAAAGAAGCGTTTTTAAAAAACTCCATTAAGAGCTTGACATGGAGGTACCATTGTCTTTTGATAAGTCTATTGTCTAATTTCAGAATAAAATGAATAAGTTATATTAAGCGATCTCACAATGGGAAAAATAAAATTAAATCCAACAAACTTATAACAAAATAATATTTCCGTCGAAATATTGACTAGGCATTTATTTTATACCAAAAACTATCAATAGACTTGTAACAGTTATAAACCCCTTTAATATGGTTTGATCTCTTGGGCTTCTGGTTCTGGGTATTCAATCAAACATGATATCGTGCAACAGTTGAATATTAATTCGACTGCACTATTGATTCCTGGAAAAACCATTTAAAATTTCATAAAAAGCCCTGGAATTTTCACACGATATTGAACCATATCATGTAAGAGCCAGAGATTTTGTAGCTTTTATTCCTGAAGCATGGATTGCCATCCAGCTCCTGCATGTTCCTCACACTGAACTATCCAGACGAAGCCTCAAGTCTCATGGTTTATTATACTGAGGATTGTGAAGCTATTTGGGTCCTGTAATTGAAATCCATGTGCAGGTTCTCAGAATGATGTCTGTAGGAATGGAATTTAATGGTATCGGTGTCACATTCCATCATAGTTTTGACAATATTAACTTCCAAGCAAAAGGATTTTACAAAAGGGCATGAAGCACTTTTTGGAGAAGTCTTCGTTGTGGGCAAACTTACTCCAACAAGTGCTTAAATTGTTTTTTCATTTCCAGATGCATTCTGGTGCACAGCCTAAATCATCGAATTCATGTAAAAAATACAAATAGAAAGGGTTTTTTATGAATGAAGCAGTCAAATAGTTATATCACATCCGTTTTGTTGCCTCGGAGATGAGATCGGAGGAAAATTAGGTTGAACACAGTTTAGTGTACATGGAGAAGAGAAGGAATTGCTAACCTTCAATCTTCAAACCCAACTTTATATGGAAGAAATAATTTTTTTGCATTAGTTTCTAACGACTCTTTTTGCCCCTCCCGAAATTTTTACAATTCAGAATACTATATAGTGAACAGAAAAAAGGCCTGAATATTACTTTAATGGCGGTCCTGGCATGTCCTTTATCCAGTCAAATTATCTCGCGAACCAGTCTGTCATACCTTGGTACCAAGGAAGGACTGCAGGATCCACAACATAAAAGGGAGTTAGCAACAGATGTAAAGCATACATAAGCACACGTTAAATGCAGCAATGCCATATTTAAATGTCTTGTGCACAAATCAAGAAAGACGATCATCCACACAGTTAAATGCTAATGAAATAGAATGTTAAGCATCATCAGATCATCATATTTCCATCTCCAACGTAAGTTACCCTGATTTGGCCAAGATATCGGTTGCATTTAAGTGAAAACGGTTTCCCAGTAGCTATATGATTACATGATGTGATCAAACCAGTGTTTGTCACAAAAATTCCAGTCTTCCAGTTAGGGAAAAACTACTTATTTCATTACACCGAAGTATTTGTAATTCAGGAGTCACACATGGTAATATTCTCAAAAATTGAGGTCTAAAGTGAAACCGAGTTTTGCATTGGAAACATAAGCAGATATTCAGCAAATTATTAGAATGTTTCCAAACAAAAACGATTTGAAATTTCTTAGAAGATACTTTGACGTTAAGGACACTTGACATTTGACAGCAAATTAAGGAAAAAGGCTCAACACTCAGACCAAAACCTGCAGAGCCTCAAATCTTTGCGTTGATCATGGATGGAACTTAAATATAAAATCAAATAGGTTCAGATATCTAATACAAGTATCAATCACCTACCGGTAGAAAGTACTATGATTAAGGACATGCTCCATCAATGCCAACAAGACTAACCAATCTACAACTACCACTTCAAAGTGCCTTCTGAAATCCATACATACATTCACTAAAGAAACTACATAGTCTACACCAACATAATGGCACAACCATTAAAAACCACTACACAAATCCTCACCTCCATTGATGCAAAATTCTACTCCCATTCTATATATGCTTTCTTTACCATTAACATTGCACTACCAATTCCAAATTCCTGAATGGGTGTAAGAAAATTTATTGATAAACATAAACTTACTAATCCCACCAGCCAAAAAAAACAAAAAAACAAAAAAAAGGTTGGATTAGGGAACCTTTGACTTCAAAGGTTACCGAGAACCACATTTTCTTCTCTAAGTGGTTCTGCAGAACAAAATACGAATTACCACATCATAATCATATGTTCAAGGGAAAAATTAATACAATACAAGCAGCCTGACCATTGAACTACAACTTCCACAAACCCATTCTAAAGCCTTGCAGACATGGAGAAAATTTTACAAGTATTTGCATCCCTTGGATAACATCCTGATGTATGAGCACACTTGAAACCACAGAGAAAGCTCATTTCAAGTAAAGTTGCTCCTCACCATCAAAATCTCTTCTTTTTTTAATTTCTTTTTTCTTTTATTTTTTTTGAAGAGGGGGTGAAACCCTTGAAAATCTAAAATCTTCTTCACATTTACCCACATGGAAGAGATGGAGAAATATTCTGTAATTTTTTCCCTCCTTCCTCTCCGCCTAAATCAAATTACTGTTACAATATGCATTTTTTTTTTTTTTACAGTAAAAAGATGTAGCATACTACACAACTGGCAAGCTAACAACAATCATGGATGCTGAAACACAAGATCTACATTCAAACTAAAAATTATCAGATAATGCCTATGAGATGTCTTCTAATAAACTTTCATCCTTCAACATTAATTCTTGTCTTGAAAAGAAAATTTTGCATTTACCTTGACTCCTGCTGGTGTATTTCCAGGCTTAGATGTAGTTGTGCTCCCAAAAACACCTGTTGAAGGGTTTCCAAGCTTTGCTGTGGTTGTGCTTCCAAAACCGAACTTGGACTTCTTATCTGAAGGCTTTAGTATTTGAAAAGAGCACATCAGTGTATGGTCAACACTCATCATGGCACCAGCATTGTCAAACTCTCCACAATAATTAGGAGCTGAAAATATAGTTACAAGCTGTCGATTGGCAAAGAACTCGTATCCATCCTCCACAACCTGCAAATAATATAATCAAAACGATATAAATACAATCAAGTATACACTAAAACTAATAAGGAACCTCATCAGCTAAAGTTAACCCAAAGCACTGTACAAAAATATCAAAAGGAATCAAATCCAGCCAGATCCAAACACACTGTTACACAGGGTAGGAGCTTATCAGCTTAGGCATATTAAATGAGTGAATGCCTGCGATACAATGCTTATTGTAGACAAAAATAAAATGGATGACCTACAGACATAAAATTACAGTAGTGCTCAAGAAAGAAAGAAATATTCCAATATAAAATGCTCATGGCGCCTGATGTTACATTTCTAATACCCTAAAGAGTAATACTCAAGAAGACATTAACCCAACTTGAAAATTGTCTAAAATAAATGGAACAGCTATGACAGGCAAAACCTGGTGAGCGCGACAAATGAGATCCAGATCATGCTTCTGCAGAAACTCGGTCACTTTGTCAGGACCAAACGTAAATGAAACTCCTCTATCATTCATTCCCCAACCTTGAATATCTTTGCTGGGATCTGACCAGAGAAGATCACATAGCAAACCTGTATCCGGTACATCAGTTGGACGTTGTATATTTCTAATTTGATCCAAATTATGTAGGTCTGGAGAAAGGCCCCCATGCATGCAGAGAATCTTCTCATCAATTAAAGCAGCCACAGGTAGACAGTTAAAACAATCTGTGAATGTCTTCCATAACCTAACATTGAATCTTCTCTTACACTCATCATAAAAACCATAGATGCGGTTTATAGAAGCACATTCATGGTTTCCTCTCAGGAGGAAAAAATTTTCAGGATATTTTATTTTATATGCAAGAAGAAGACATATTGTCTCCAGACTTTGCTTGCCACGGTCCACATAATCGCCCAAAAACAAGTAATTGGCTCGTGGAGGTAAACCACCATACTCAAAAAGCCTTAAGAGATCGGAGTATTGACCATGGATGTCACCTGCATTTCATAAACAGAATTCGTCATCAGAACAGATGGATATAATTTTCTATAAAATGAACTCAAATGGACATCTTCTAAGTGCCATCACTTATCAGCTGGGCATAAGAATATGTATCCCTTGTCAAGAAACAGCAGCACATCAACGGTCAAAACAATCATCTAAGTCACAAACTATGAGAATTTACACATTATTGGCCACAAATAAAAATCGAATGGACCACAACAATGATCAATGGAGCCCATTAACTCATAATAAGTTATAGTCAAATGCATTTATGAAACCATTGGTAAGTTTTATGAAAATCAAACAATTCTCCACATATCACATAGAGATAAATAGGTCAGGTCACACTAGGGCTGCAAACGAGCCGAGCCGAGCATCTAGCTGCTCGAGCTCGACTTGGCTGCTACAGTGTTGAGCTCGTGCAGTTTTTGCTCGAGCAGCCATTGAGCCTGAGTCAAGCTCGAGCTCGAATTCGACAAAACTGCTGTAAATATGCTAAGTATACAATGAAAAATTTGCTCCTGTTTAGAACAAAAATTTCCTTGTAGATAAAAAACCTTTTCCCCATATTTAGAACAAAAAATCTTCATGTAAACCAAATCCAAATCACAAAGAGGAAGCAAAAACATATGGTAACAAAGCTGCAACACTTAAATAGCAAACAAAATGAAACACATATCAGCCTGATTCACCAAAAGCAAAAACAAAATATTACAAACTTTAGAGAGAATACCCACCTGGGGCAAGCTAAAAAGAGGAGAAAACACCCAAAATTGCAGGTGAAAATATAGAGGAGAAAGAAGAGCGTTTTGAGAAACAAAAAAGGAGCTGAAAACGAGAAAGAACATAAATGGTGTTGACTTTCAACTGTTTCTTCTACTGATTCTAAAGTTACAATTTCTTCTACTGGTTCTAGACGGCAAACAGGACGATGAGACGAGACAGGCAACATCACAAGAGGGGAAGATTGACACAGAGATCAGAAGGTTTCAGCGTTTAGGGTTTTTTTTTTATGTTCTAAATCCCCAATTTGATTTTTACATATTTCGAATATGGGCGTGTTTGTCACTTCAAAAAATGAAAAATTACATGTAGCCTTCTATTAGTTTCAAAACTATCATATATACCCTTTTGAGCTTGCTGAAGCTTGCAAGCTTGTCGAGCCGAGTATCGGCGCGCTCAAACTTGGCTCGACTTACACCCTTAGGTCACACAACTGAAATCCTAAAACTTTGTAATTAAATAGAAACTGGAAATTAATGTTTATTCCACAAATGAGATCCCCTCACACAACACGCGCACACACACACACACACAAACAAAAGAAATAGAAAGGAGAAAGGAAAAAGCTGGAGGAGGAGGACAAAGGAAGCGTAAGGGATGAAACATTACACGTAAATTGTTCTGACCAATTGAAAGAACGAATGGTGTTGCTATCAAATAACTACTCAGCCCAAGTCCCAACTTAGACCAAAATCCAACCAAATTAAGCATTTCAATCCATAACTCCAAGAAATCCATTAAAAAACAATATGTGATGTAAACACAACATATATTTTTGTTTTAGTAAATCTAAAGAAAGCAAAGATTCCATGCCAAAGCACAAGAATCAATGATGTGAACAGCATTAAACAAACTTGCAGCCATGGCACAAATTCATCAAAACTAGCAAATGCAAGACATGACATCACCAAAAAGAGAAAAAAAAAAGAAAAGAAGGAATAATAATAATAAAATAAAAGCACGATGATAAAAGAAATTATCATAATTTATTGCAAAAGAAGCCACTTAATGACAGCCACGTGACACAATTAATTCATAAACCAAAAAAGTCTCCTAAAGCAAACACAATCCTTATTACAAAACTACACCCACACTCATCACAACTTCATTCAATATACAAAGGGTTCGTAAAATGAACACCTTAGATGGGAAAAACAACCTTCCATGGCCAATAAATGCAAAGGACAAGGGTGACCACAGTAAGGAACAATGAAACTTAAGCGATTAAGCACAGCACAAAGTCACATCACAGAAACACTATAACATTCACTTGTTCATCCAGTAAAACTTGCATTTTCATGATCGTGATAAGATAACTACAAACTTAAAACAAACCACTCTGATTCACACCCCACACCCCCACCCCCCAACCCCCAACAAAGAAATAAAAAAAATCTACTATCTGCACAAAACCCATTTGGGTGAGTTCATCAAAAGTACACTCATGGTCATGGGTTACTTACAATACTCAAACATAACAAGTACAACCACAACCAAACCACAAATTAATCTCAGAACAAAAACAACTATAACAGAGCAGTGTTCATCTAATATGTAAGTTCTCAATCACAAAGATGGCACTAACACCAGATACCTGGATATTCTCACATTAATCACCAAAAATACCCCAACTGACAAAATAACAACAGACACAAAATTGAAAAAAAGAAGACAGCAAATGGGCTGGGGTCTCATGAACTAGCAATCAAACACATACTTTGTTTCACTAATCAAACTAACAACAATCAAGATAAAAAAAATGCTTCGTTTGGTTCACTATTCTGATGTTTTTTATAATAGTATTTTGGAAAAAAGTAAAGTTGAGTTATTTTTACGAGAAAGATAATTATTAATGTTTTGGGAGTTAAATAAAGTAGAATTAGATTTTGAGAATATTGAAAGAAATGCATTTTTTGGTTTTTATGATAGAATAGTAGAATAGGATAGTGTAATAATAGTGAGACAAAGGGGCCCAAATCATTGAAAACACATCATTCATCCATAAAACAAAATCAAACAAAAGAAAACGTGGGGTTCACCACAACATCACCATAGCTCACCAACAGCGCTCCAAATGAAGCAATGAAACCATAGCACCAAAAAAAAAAAAAAAAAAAAAAACAAAACTTAGCCTGGCAAAATGGAGTACATGAAAAACTCCAGCACCCAACACAATCTTCTTTCTCTTTTAAGACCACGAAATATCCCGAAAATTCGTAAGAGTTCACCTAGTTCTACAACCTCAGTACTAAAAATCCATGATAAACAACTAAGTCATACCAATACCTGAACAAACAGCCTAATAATTCAGTCAATATATTATCTAGAGTCACTAAAAATACTAATACAAATCAATGAAACAACATTAAAATAGGGTTTTGCAAAGAAAAAGGAAAAAAAAGAATTGCTGGAAAAATATCACAAGCGTCTGTCAATACAACCAGACCAAATACACATATTACTGAAAAAAAAAAAAAAAATGTACCGCAAATCTTGATGGGAGCTTCAAGTTCTAACAAATTAGGCTGTTTCAAGAAAATCTCTCTAGACAAAACACAAAGTTGGCGGATCTCGGACTCTGATAACTGGACCTGCTTTCCGGGTCGGCCCCGAACCTCTAATAACCGGTTGATTATATCATCAATAACTCCTTGTTCCATTTTCTTTAGCTTTTACAAGAATTGACCAAAGAACAAGAAAGTCAACGGCTATAACTGAAAGGTCGATAAGGATAATGAAGATAAAGGAGGCGTAGGAGAGAGAGAGAATAATAATAACATGGATTGAGAAAACAGGAGGAGGAGGAGAAGAAGAAGAAGAAAGGAGTTAGAGGTGTCGTTTGATGAAAGAAAGGTGTCGTTTAGAGAGTTGTAATTGTAAAGTAGAAAATTCTTTTTGAAGAAAGAAGAGAAAGAATATTTGGGTGTCCAGAGCTGACCGATAAAGAAGAGACTGGTAAAAAAATTCCTGGAGTTTTTTTTTTACTATTTAATTCAAAAGGATGGAGTGCTATATGCAATAATTATGGGAGAAGAGGGTTCAATCGAGTGAAATTTTTTGAAACCCTTTTTTGATTTACTGCGAGGAAATGTAATTATTGCCCTTTTCTCTTATAATAATCCACCCTTAAAATAATAATTAACATAAATACAATAAAAAAAAGAAAAAAGAAAAAATTAACCATTTAAAAATGGAAGATTTTCATAAAATACCCTTTGGGCGTTTGGTTAAGGCAATTTTATATTATTGAGAATGTTAATTAATGAGAAGATAAATTACCTTGAAGATAATATTATTTAAATTATTATTTTAACCTCCTACATTTAAGATTTTGTTAAAACATCACAGTCACAATAAAAGTTTAAAAATTAGTCAAAACACCCTCAGCCATCTAAAACGATTGTCGGCTATCGGCCACCACTGCTGACAATCGCCAGAACGATGCACAATTGATCGGATTTGAATGACCGTGCTCCAATCTAACCATTTCTGGCTAGATCTATGGTTGTTTCCTTAAAAATCAGTGTCATGTAAACCTATTAAATTAAAATTAGAAGTTCATATAAACTTACTAATTTACTCTCACTTATTTTTGTAAAACATGTCAGATTAAATTACTAAAATATCCTTATATGCTAAATTTCTTTCTATAAAGGTAAGGCTAAAATATGAGAATCTCCCGTTTAAAACTATGTTACTTGAAATTAAAAAAGAAAGGTATACGAAAACGTATGGTTGATAATAATGTGGATGTGAAAGCAATTGAAAGATGAGTGAAAAATGAAAAAGGCGTGTAAAACATTTTGAATGAAGATTTGAGTTGGGTTAGTGGAGAAACCAAACTTCCAAAATAAAATTAAAATTGAAAGTAGTGGACCAACACTACTCCATATCTTTCTAGATTTTTCAGTAAAACTTTTAAGTACAATTATTATTATTATTTGTCTCCTTATCTTCAACTTATTAACCATTCATTTCTTCACCCCTCCTTGTCCCTTCATTCATTTCAACATACTGACTCTAATTTATTTGACTAAATTGTCTACCATATTCCAAGAAATTAATTCATTTAAACCCTGAAGGAGGGTCAATGTATTAACTCGAATAAGTAAGATATATGACATTGAAAAATAAATAATACTTAAAAGAGGATAGTTTAATTAAGAAGAAGAAATTTATGGATGCTTCTAGGAAGATGAGGAGGTTGTATTAACACACAACTTAATTTATAATAAAAATTAATGAGTAAACAACTTTTTCCCACCCAAGGTTTGCCTCAATGACCCTTTTCCACCCAAAAAGTTTCAAAATACCACTTTCCCACCACCCAAAGTTTATATTCCGTAAATACCCTAAATATACTCACTTTCTCAACTGACATTCGGTGAGTTACTAGAAGCCAAGGTAAGAGGAGTTTTGTAGAGTGGAGATCGGTGGATTGAATGGTGGTGACTAATTGAATATTCGCTACCGAAATAAGCTAAGAACAGAAAACCCTAGCTTTGCGGTGGTAGACAATCAACGAGAAATCAGGTGTTGAAGTGAGAAGGGTTTTGTAGAAAAGAGATTAGAGGTTCAAATGGTGGTAACAGAGAAAATTTTCATTGCTGGAATCGGCTTTGGGTACTAACGAAATATAAACTTCGGGTGAGAAAGTGGTGTTTGAAACTTTTTGGGTGGGAAAGTGTCATTAAGGCAAACTTTAGGTGGGAAAATGACGTTTACTCAAAATTAATTAATAAAGTTAGACAAAGTGAATAAAAAGGAAAGAAACTATAAATAGAATGTGACAAATTAAACTTTTTTGAATGATAATAAAATGTTTTGGTTTAATTTAGAATGTAATGAGAAGCCACGCCTAACCTAACAACAAAATCTAAATTAAATAAACAAATTTTGTACAATGTGAACCCACTTTCTCTCTTTGTCTTCCTGTAAGCCAATTCTCCACCGCCACCTTCCTATCCTCTCATACAACACTTTCTTTAATAAAGTTTCTTCATACAAAAAAGAAAAAAAGTGGTGTAGCATAATATTAGTGGTTAAGCTCCCGTGTTTGATTTTCTTTTTCAATTCTATTGCTTCAGTTTCATTCTTTAGTGGTGATTTATCAACATGACTAAAGTAAAGATCTTGGAGGATCACAAGATGCCAATACAACCGCGGATATCAACATCCCTTTCATCTTCATCACTCTGATAATTCAGGTTCTGTTCTTGCACCCCAACTTTTGACTGGTGATAAAAATAAAACTGGGTTTATTGATGGTTCCATAAAGCCAAAATACCCAACTAGTTCAAACTATAGTGAATGGGTTTGTTGCAGTAACATGATTAATTCTTGGATTTTGAATTCGATGTCCAAAGAATTAGCACTTAGTGTGATATATTCGGATAGTGCGCATGAGATTTGGACAGATCTTAAAGAATGTCTTTCTCAACAAAATACACCTCGTCTCTTCGAAATAGGAAGAGATTATATCTTTGAAATAAGACCAGTTATATGTTGCTAATTCTTTAGTCCAGGTTGTTGGGGTTTTTGAAGAGAGGAGACTGATGAGTCTTTTGATGGTAAAAGGTTGAATTTTGGTGATTGAGATTGATTAGAATTTGATCTGGGAGGGGGTTGCGCAAACCCTGGTCGCTCGATTACCAGCAATTGACGGGATTAGTAAGAGTAGGGTTGGAGGCGTTTTGGTGAGTGATGATTGGGAAAGAGAATGATGGTGGTGTGAGGTCGCAACGATGCCAAAATCGGAAACATAATATAAATTTGAGTAGTAAAATGGTATTTTAAAAATCCATGGGTGAAAAAGTATCATTAAACTATTATTTGGATAGGAAAAAGTCGTTTACTCTTGTTTAAAAGCTTTATGGGATGAATTTAGTAGTTTAAAAGTTTTTCCTACTTGCACATGTCAAGCTCAAAAGGCAGTAGTGCAATTGGTACCATCAACAACATCGACTTATGCAATTTCTTATGGGTCTTAATGACTCATATTCAGCAATTCGTGGACAAATCCTTTTAATGGCAACAATAAATCGTGCCTACTCTCGTCTTGCAAAAAGAATGACAGCGGAATGTCACCGCAATTGGAGAATCGAGCATTGAGACCACTACACTTGCAACCCAACAACAAGCTAATTTTACTTCTTCAAGAGAAGATTTTCGTAACAATAATAAGCGAAATATTAATGGCGGTAAACAAGGAGCGGCCTACAGGTACTCATTCCAGTTTGACTGGTCACACTGCTGAAAAATGCTATAAACTCCATGGTTATCCTTCGGGACATCGGCTACACAAATATTCTCAACCCATTATAAATCAAGCAGCCCAATTTGATCAAGATCATTAGGGTCACCTTTCACAACTGAACAAGTTCAACAATTACTTGCTCTCCTCAAACCTTCTGCTATGGCAAATCAAGGAGGTAGCATCGTCCAACCTACTTTTAACCTTTCAGGTATTCCTTTAAGCCTTTTTCTCTTCTCAAAATACCAATTGGATAATAGATAGTGGTGCTACTCATCATATTGCAAGTTCTATATCTCTTTTTCCTTCCATTACAATTAAACAATCTCGTTTGTCTTTTCCCCATAGCTCTATTTCCATACATGCTCCTTTTGAACTAATTCATTGAGACATTTGGGGAGGGTATCAAACCGAATCAATTTCTGGTGCCAAATATTTGTTAACCATTGTTGATGGTTATAGCCGTGTTACTTGGGTTTATCTTATGTCTTGTAAATTTGAAACTCGCTCTCTCATACAAGCCTTTGTTAAAGTCATTCAAAATCAGTTTGATCGAATATTGAAGCAAATTAGTTCTGATAATGGGGAAGAATTTCGTATGAAACATTTTTTTCAAGAAAATGGAAATTTTCATCAAACTAGCTATGTGAATGTTGAAACTTAAAACAAACACGTTACAAGAAAAACTTAAAATAGTAACGTAATGATAAGAGCTTGAGAATACACATTTAGTTAGTGGTTTATGGAGATTAATTGTGGGAAATTAGGCTTAATTTGGTAAAGTTGTTTAATATTTTCATAATTGTTTTATACGGAATCACGGGTGTTTTTGAGTGTTTTTCAGGCGTCTAGTTCTTAAATGTTATGCTCGGATGAAGAATCATGTCGGCAACACAATGAGTAATGAGTGGAAACAAACAGATCAAGAATCGAGTTGAATTGAAGAAGTTACGGAAGTTGAAGTAAAGATAAGATTCTAGATTACGTTCTAGCTTGAGCATGCCTCGGTCTTTTGAGAATATCTTGAGCTTTAGAACTTGGATTAAGATGATTATTTGACTGTTGGATATCTAATTTAAAGGGCTACATTTCATATGTTTACCACTTCTCCAAATTTCATCGTTATTGAGCTTAAAAATCACCATCTCTTAAGAATAGTGGAATGATGCAGGAAGATGAAGAGATTATTGTGCCACAGCACAGTGCCGCGACACACTCTGGCCAATGGCTACTGTACCAAAGCACAGTGCCATGACATACTTTTTCCAATAGCTATTGTCTTTGCGGCACGATGCAAGACCGATCACGGAAGTTAAAAACTGGTTATTCGGTTTTAGGTAGGAGAATAGGGCTAAGAGTCCTAAACCAAATAGAATTACGAAAAATAAAACTAATAGAATTAAGAAAAATAAAACCCTAACCCTTGTGGGATATAAATAGAAGTCTTTTAGCATTATTTAGAGGATTCTTTGGTGAGAAAAGGAGGAGAAAAATCTGCAGAGAAGAGAAGTAACGAAGTGCTGGAGCTTTGATTCATAATATAGAGAAGTTTTCCTTGTTCATTTCTTATAAACTCATGATGATTGTTTTAATAATGATGATTGTTTCTTTCATGTTTATTATGAAGTAAATTTATTCTCTAGGGCTAAGATGTAGCCCAATCTCTTGATTATGTATTGATATTTGATTGTTAATTTTTATTAAGAGTTCTTCCTAAGTTTTACTATTATACCTAATGCTTTTGATTCTTAAGGGCCCAAGAATTGAATGAACTAATGGACTAGGTTGAGATCGAGAGATGATACTTAGTGGTCTACGGTAGTAAAACCATAGGTTGAGCGAACACTAGAGATAGGTTACTGCGACTTGTGAGGTTCCGGTAAACTCCATAGAGCGTAATAATCTTCAATTGCTTAAATCTGATTAGAGATAATTCGGGTTAGTAATTAGGAGTTAATTCAGTAATTGTTCGAGAGAAATTTATTGGAAAAGAAGGGAGTTTGACCTGTAGGAAGAGCTTAATAAAATTAGCATAAGAGATCGATACATATGAATAAGAGTTGGTGTGAAGTCTATGCCCTTAGGTCTAGTCATCTTGTTTTTACCTAAAGGTTTATTTTAATTGTTCTCTGTTTAGTTCTCTTTTTAATTTCAATTGTTAATTTAGTTTAGATGTTCCTTGATACAATTTGGATTGATCAAATAGTAATAGGATAGTTTAATTGATAATTGATAATAGTAATTCCTTTAGGTTCAATATCCGTATTTATACACTTTATTACTTGCACGATTTCATACACTTGCGAAATTTTACATCACGTAATACAATGATTTATCCTGGTTCGTTTTCTTTTCAAGGAACTATGTCCAACATTCAAATAGAACGATTTTATTGAGTATCAGAAAACTACAGAATACAAAAATGAACAGTATCGATAGCTCTCTCTTCTTTCTATTCTCACACCTTAGGTTTTTCACTATTACAGAAAATACATGATAGAAACCTAACCTTATTTGAGCTTACTTGAATCTAACCCAACCCAGACCCGAATATTAGTAAACTAATTCTAAATCCAATTACACATTGGGCTTACCATGAAGGGGGCGCTACCCCCTCACCCCTGCCCAGTCACCGAGGAGCGGGACCCCTCGAATGAGTCGCCTTAGGCAGAAAATCCATCAATGTTAAGAGAAGTATACATCATATCCAACAGTGAACATCGCTCAACAAAATGGAATTGTGGAGCGTTAACACCGACACCTTCTCAATGTGGCAAGTGCTTTACGTTTTCAAGCCTATTTACCTATTAAACTTTGGGGTGATTGCATTCTTACAGCCACAGATTTAATTATGTACCCCCATCCACTTTTATTTTCTGGGCAAACCTCATATAAAAGACTTTTAGGTATCAAACCTTCTTATACACATTTAAAGGTATTTGGATGTCTGTGTTATACTTCAACGCATGCATTAAAGCGGACTAAATTTGATCCACGTGCTAAGTAAAACGTGTTTTCATCGGTTATCCGTATGGTCAAAAGGGGTATAAGGTTTATGATCTTGAAACTAATGATATTTTTGTCTCCACATTTTTGTGAAGAAATATTCCCTTTTGGTCAGGTAACTCGAGTTCAAATTCTGATATGGTTATCCCTTGCTATCAATCAAACATGATCTACATCCTTCAACTCTAGCACTCCTCCCATTGGCTTCTAAAATTCGTGTTCTTTAGACGAATAAAACTTGGACACTTAATCAATCTCCCACCTAAAAAGACTGCAATAGGATGTAAATGAGTTTATAAAATAAAATATAAATATGAGGGAGAACTCTTTATAAGGCACGCCTAATGGCCAAAGGTTACAGTCACTTGATTTCCCCGACCACTCAATTATTTATTTCTGCATGCCATCGTAGACCTTTATAGCACCTTGGTGATGGAATAATGCTTTAATTCTTGTATGCCTTTTAAATTTATTAATCAGAGAAATATATCTCAACAACTATGTAGCGTACTAGTTCTATTGGTACAGCAATAAGGTTGTTTATTTGTTCTATCAGCAGAAAAAAAAAAATCGCTTTTTTTTCTTTTTAAATATAAATGAAATCATTATGAAAACTAAAACCAATGGCCATGATCAATTTCTGATAATTCCAGAAAACTCATCAGCATCTTACTAAATGACACCAATTATTTATTGAAAACTCTTTGGGTGTGTTTGGTTGGGGGTAATCCCCTATTACTAAGGTAATGTCATATTATATTACTTGATTACTTATGTTTATTAATATACGATTTCGGTAATCTTCCAAAACTAATAATAATTACAATTGGTAATATATGATGTAATCTGATTACCTCTATTTTTTAAGGTATTTTGAGATTACTTGATAATCTTAATTTTATTATAATTTTAACCCTTATTAATAAAATTTCAGGACAATAATACTCTTTTTATTTAAACAATTTACAATAAATTTAGGGACAATTTTAACCTCATATTCAGGATTTTTAAGACATAACTACTCTTGTACTTCAACCAAATTACCCAAAACCACAACCATCCCTAGCCACCACCCCAGCCACCTAAGAGATTGTTGGCCACCACCGCTGGTCGTCGTCGGGACGGCACAGGGTCAACCGGATTTGGCAGGCGCCAAAAATGGCTTTACCGATGCACGATTAGCCAGATCTGACCGATCGTGCGTCATTCTGATGTTTGTCGGCAATAGTCACTGGCTACTAACAGTGGCTTGGGGTAGGTGGGGGAAAGAAAAAATATAAAGAAGGAGATACCCAAGCCATTACCGGAACATATCTCCCAAAACGCACTAGAAGTCAAGGCCTGAGTAATTTTATTTAAGCCCTTAACTCATAACAATTTAATAACAGTTATCAAGTAGTTACTGGATTAGTAATTTTATTAAGAATGAATAATCATTAATTTGTGTTAATAATAAAAGGAAAAAAAAATTCGTTTAAATAGCGTCATCGCTTATGTAAAATGATGAAGAAATTAAAATGGAAAGAATCAAAGAATCCAACACATCCAGCAAGTCAAAGTCAGTATGAAGCTTCCTACTAAGAAGTGAAAACAAATCGACAATTACCGGACGTATTTGACGAGTTGTTGACATTAAAAATATATATATAAATTTTTAACACAAAGAAAATCAAAAAAGAAATTATATATATATATATATAAACATAAATTCATGACCATTGATTCATGGTAATCCAATCGTTAAGAAATTGTTTAGGTTAAATTAAAAATGACCAACTCTTAACTTCTCATCTGAATCCATTAGATTATATTGAATCAACGGTCTCGAATTTGTGTTAAAAATTTATGTTACAATAGCCTAATCCATTAATATATCAATAATACTACGGACACGAAATATTTGCACCGAATTTTTGTACCGGCCGACGTGGGACGCGTTTCTCCATTTCTTTATAATTTTTTTCTAGTGAACAGCCGTCCATCAAATTTGGACGGCCGTTCACTCACATAGACGCCCGTCCATGTTATATGGACGGGCGTCCATATGCAAGGGACGGTCATCCATATAATATGGACGACCGTCCCTATTAAAATAAAAAAAAATTTGTAAAAGCTTAGGGACGGCCTTCCATCCATTGTGGATGGCCGTCCATGTTATATGGACGGGCGTCCATATGCTAGGGACGGTCGTCCATATAATATGGGCAGCCCGTCCATCCAAAAAGTAAAAAGACAAGCCCCTTGAAAAAAATCCATGTTGTTTTATGAAAAAAAATAATGGGCCTAAAGTCCAAATTTTTTGGACGGGCATCCATCTTTTTGGACGGGCTGATGATTTGAGAGATATAAAGCTCCTTACCGCCCTAGCTTATCAACAAATCATCAGCTTAAAACGAAAGCTAAGTACCTGTTTCGCCTTTTTTTCTTCTTTGCGCTTCCTCTCCTCTTCTCTCTGCTTATTCTTCAGCTCCTTCTTGCGAGCACTGAACACGCACACAACCCCACATGAAAAAATCAATAAGCTAAAATTTGACTTAAAAAAAAAAAAGACGAAACTCAAATGAGACAATAAGACTTTAAAAAAAAAATCCCAGATAAAAAAGAGAGAAAAAAAAAAAAAGACAAAGCCCAAGTGTTATTGTTGAAAAGTAACATGAAAAGTAGGTACTTTTTCATCACGGCGATTGGCAGAGTTATTGTTGAAAAATGAATCTTTTTGGTAGAAAATGAAGATCGGCAAGACAAGGATTGGCGTAAGATTGGCGCAAGGATTAGGCGGCAAGATTGGTTGCAAGTTTGGCATGAGGAGTCTTGAAGGCACGAAGAAATTCCAGAGAAGAAGATGCTGAAGCATTGAAGAAATTCCAGAGAAGAAGATGCCGCGGCATTGAAGAAATTACATCGCCGCATGACCTGCATGACAACCGTTGAAAAACTGTTCAACAAAGAAGGATGTTTCGAGTTATGTGTTGACTGGGCGTCGCTGCCAAAAAGATGGATGCCCTGCTGGGGGTTTAAAAAATTTGGACGGGCAAGTCCCATTGTTTTTTTTCTAAAACAACACAACTTTTTATGGACGGGCGTCCCATATTATATGGACGCCGGCCTCCCTAGAGATATGGACGCTACCATATAACATGGACGACCGTCCAAAATTAATGGACGGCCGTCCACAATGGATGGACGGCCGTCCCTAAGCTTTTACAAATTTTTTATTTTATTTTAATAGGGACGGTTGTCCATATTATATGGACGACCGTCCCTTGCATATGGACGCCCGTCCAAATTTGATGGACGGCCGTTCACTAGAAAAAAATTATAAAGAAATGGAGAAATGCGTTCCACGTCGGCCGGTACAAAAATTCGGTGTAAATATTTCAGTGTCTGTAGTGTTATTGTTAATATATTACAGTGTTTTATAATAGGAAATTCTATGAACTGACAGGGACTATATATAGTGTTATCAAATAATTATACTACTAAAACCAAAAGAATTTAGGCCGGCCCTCAGGGATGGTATTCCAATTTTCCTGTAATAGAAAGCCCAGGGCCCAATGAAATGATGACTGGGCGTAAGTCAAATGAAGAGCCCAGGGCCTATAAACGAAGGATAAAGTCCACTTAGTATCTTTTAATTATAACAAAGGGTAAAATAAATAAATAAAGAAACCAAGAAGAGGTTCTTCTAATGGGCTGTGATGTATATAATAACAATAAATTGGTCTCTAGTAATTTTCTTGTATTTTTACATATTGCATTTAAGTAAAATGTAATTTTACATGACATGACAATATATTGAGTCCGATTAATGGGTAATTTTTTTTATTTCATTTTATTGCAATGTACTATAATGAGATTTTACATAACCCTTAGGAGGCGATGTATATATTATTTGTCCCATATAGGAGCTAATCAAGCAGAGACGCTATTTTTAGAAGAATAAAGAATGATGAATTTTACTATTTTTTTTTTTATTTGTTACATTTCACCATCATTAAATATAAATACCCAATTACTGTTATATTTAACTTTAAAAATGTAAATCAGTTCAAGTCAAAAACAATAATTCTTAAAAAACATTATCTTTTCTATAAAAATAATAATAGCAAAATCTGTTCACACTCTCGATTTTCCAAATCTATATTTTATGCGAAGCAAGTTGACAAGCAACTATATGGAACAAATGATGTACATCGATCAAATGCAGCTCCTTCCCGAATCATTTCCAAGTTTCAACTACTCCTGAGTCACTCCTCATTATACAATAAGATTTGCACAGTATGATTTACCCACTAAAACTAGTCTGGGTTGCCTCAGATTTTAATAGGGAAGAGAGAGATGGGTTTTTGAGTGAAAAAATCATAAAAGAATTATTTTCCATGTTTCTTTTCAAAGGAGGCATTGGAATTTTGAGAAATAAATCGTGTAAAGAATTTTCATTGCAAAGAGTATTTGGGAGATAGAATAAAGATGAGAGAAATGGTAGAGACTGAGATGAAGTGAAAATGACAGATATAATCAGTTTGATTTTTTGTATTAATTTTTTAGCACATTATTTTGTATAGAAATATTTATAAAATTTCTTTGTACGTCTAACATTATTATTATTTCAGACACATTATATATTTTTACAATAATACTATACTTACAAAGATTTCTATACAAAATGAGATGATAAAAAATAAATGGAAGAGTGAAACAAAAAGTCAAACTTATTAAATTCACTTTTTTATTTATTTTTTGCCACATCACTTTGTATAGAGATCTTTGTAAAATTTATTTATTAGTGTAGTATTACTCATATTTTTAATAGTGCACAAAAAAGAGAACTATCGGTTACATGTCACATTTTTTTTGCACAAAAAATTGTATAAGTTTTGTTCTTGTACATTTGCATTATTTTGTGCAATTTCATACTGTAATTATGTATTACTTGTTAATAAATAAATGATGAATTCAATTAAGTAAAACTTAGATTTATTAACATTTATTATAAATAACTATAAACAAAAATCACATTTAAAAATATTCAAATTACTTTGATTTAATTAATTGATAAAATTTGAATTTATGAATTGCGACAAACAATTCAAAGTTAAAACTTGCCTAACAAGCCGAAACTGACCAACCCTCAAAAGAAACGAAAGCAAGAACAAATAATATTTTATGGATTTGTTCAAAATATAATATAAAATAAAAGTCGTCCAAATTAAGCTTTCTCTCGTAGACTAATTGATAAAATATCAGAGAGCTAGCTGTAGTCTCATAAACCATTCACACATATAAAGTAGAGCATAACAAAGCAGGACCTAGCAACTAGATTTCCCAATGAATATTGTCATTTCATATTTGCTCACCTTCTTCTTCATTCATGGACTCCTCCTTTCACACAGAGCCGCTTCTTGCATAGCGGAGCCCCCTGAAATTGTTTCTGGCTCTTCAATGGATGATGTTATATCGTCTCGTGTTAATTTGCGCAAGTTGAAGGTGGAGCTACCACTGTCGCCACCTTCCCCGAAGCCGAACACACCTCCATCTCAGAACCCGCCTCCAAACTAATTGATATGCTTTCATCTTGATATGCCAATTGTTGATGCCTGCAGACACTTTATGGTTCTATTTCCGATCGATTGTTGTTCTTAATTTACTGTTGTATGATGTTTCAAGTTATAATAAAATGTTTTATGTTATCATAAGTTTAAGCTTTTAGCAAAACATTTGTTTTAGCATTATATATGGCTCTATTGTTGCCACAATTTGCACTACTAATTACTTGATAGAAGCTCTTTGTTGATTCGGATTATAAGAGAAACTATAAAATCTAATAACTAGTCTCGGAAAATCTAACATCAAGTAGTCTCTCTTAATCCGTCTATTTACCACAAGACTTGAACATAAAAAAGAATTGAACTATTTAAAGATATGATAATCTTCTTAACTTAATAAGAAATTACGAAGGACTAAGTATACATACATATTATATATTTATAAGAAAAAGAAAGACAAAAACACATCATCATTAATCTAAAAATAATTATTGACTCTTAATTTTTTAACATGATAATGTGAAAACTTGTCATTTGATGACCTTATTTAATCCATCTTGATAGATATATCTTTCTATTTTAAATTGGATTTTGGGGTTTTAAAGTCCCCAATTACCTACTCTTGCGTACGTACGGCTTGTGTACCAGTTGACTTTAAAATGAAATTAAAGTTTCATATTATTCATCAATTGAAAGTGTCAAAATCTAACCATTACTTGGTGACGTGATCGTAAAAGAGTAAAATAAAGTTTTATAAACTTTTAAGTTCGAGTCCTTACAAACCTTAATAAAAGTGACCACTAAGAGAGCCCTCTTATCCACTGAACTAGCTAGAAGCTATCACTTCGGGTCGAAGCACTAAAAGAAAAGTATCAGGAAACGTGGTGGCATGGGAACCATGGGACCCCCCTACTAGTAAAGAGAAAACGGAAGTGCGGGCTGTGCGGTCCTGTGCACCAAATGAAAAAGCCCTTTCCCCTTTCTTTAAGAATTAGGCCAGCTTCATAGCTCCAACCTATACGGGCTTTTTCAGCCCTTTTTTATAGGTTGGGTTGTTGTGATCTTTTCATAGGCTTCCCTTGTTCAAGACCTCGGAGATTAGTTGAGGTACATGCAAACTGGTCCGTACATCCCTATTTACAAAAAAAGTGTCAAAATTTGACACACTCAAATATAATGTTTTAATACTTTCTCTCCATTATTTATCCATCATCCATGGACTACAACTTTCACACCCACTTACATGGTGAAGGCCACTAAAATCATCTACAACTAATAACACAGAAATGCTAATTTTTAAGTTAAAGAGTGTTGTCACGGAAAATATATTTTCAAAATTCATAAATACTTTTTTTACATATTTTAAACTGCAAAGATGGTTGAGAGACTTTTGATCTTATATGGAAGTTGTTAGTCCAGAAATCTTCAGCATTCCTGAGGTGTCATGATTGCTTGATGAAGATATAGTAGCTCGCTAGTTAAAAAGGATATAAAAGATCACCAATTTAGAAAAGTTATCCATATAATATAATGGAAATGAATTTTTGTGATTGGGTCAAAACTGATCCAAATCCAACTCATGCACATCCATTCTAAGAGTCATACAGACGAATTCTATATCATATTGTATAACAATGTTGATTACAAAGTATAACTGTGTTTTATTAATCTTTGCCTAAATTGGTAATATATGTTGTATAATAATTGCATTGGTTCTGTCTGTCAATGGACATTGAACACTCATTGAAGGTGGAAAATGGCAAGGTTACCCAAAGTAAACGTAGACATCTATTAGCATATATTAGTGGAAGACAAAAAATGGCAAGGTTACCCAAAGTAATGCTTGTCCCATGATTAGCTCAATCACGTTAAATCCGAGATTACGTGATCTGATACCAAATTTATATGTGACCTATGACACAATTGTCTATTTAGCTCGCTGTACTGAGGTTCACTTTCTCTAAGCTATCACTGATTCCAAGCTTGTCAAAACTCTCGCACAACATTTGCCCCCAGTTTTTGGAGTTTGTGTCTAGTTTCAAAAACTATGTGTTCTCAGAGACATGTTGCCAGGGTGTAAGTTGCTAATAGACCAAGTTGGCTTGTGTGCTAGGCCTGACTAAACTTTAGCGAGCTTAAGAGTGCGGGCTTCTCCTTGGCGACCTATTGATGTCCAATGGATGATTTGGGACGAGCTTTGACTTGTAGTGACCATGCCTCATCTAGTGAGGTAGCCAAGACTTGAGAAATAACACCCTATTGGCTTTAGTTTGAACTTGAATTTTGAGTGCAAAGGTGTAATTTCCGAACAAGCACATCACGCATTTAATGTGACTGCAAGTGAACAGTTGCCTTGGCTGCACATTTAATGCAGCAGCAGGCGTGTGTGCACACCGATTAAAATGACGGGACGTGACATTTCTTCTTTCAAAACAGCGGTTATGCTACTTCGCATATCACTGCCTCCTGGCTGAAATGAACGAATGAGATCGCTGGAGAGATTGAAGGGTTAAGATCTTTTGTGAAAATGAACATTCACAATCATCTCCTTCTCAAGGTTACTAGCTATAAAAGGAACTCTTAGCCAAAATACTAAAACCCTTGCAAATATTTCCTGCTAACCAGAAAACATGCTCTCAATTTTGGTTGTGCACATTTTGATTTCTCGGTGGTTATTCCATCGACTCTCTCCACTTTCCCTTATCAAGTAAGTTCCCATTCCTCTCAACTTCTTTCTTGCTTGTTTTTGTTTAGCATTGATGTGGTTGTTGTGCTTGCAATGAAGTGGGTTAGACGAGAGTTCATATTGATGAGTCTTAGGCTTGGAAAGTTGTGTAAGGTAGCCGGAGTTTGTTGCCAGAATCTAGGTTGGTTGTAGTGGCCCGTCGTTGGGTGTTCACTCTGATGCACCCCAAATACTTAGGACTGAAGGCAAGTGTACTTAGACTAATTGTCTTGGCTTAGATGGCTCGTTAAACTTGTCCTTTCAAGCTTCAAGTATCTGAAGATGAAAACACCATCATGGACTCTAGCAATAGGATTACTGGGAAGGTTATAGAGAAAACTTACTCCGCGAGCCCAAACCGGTACAATGGTCCTAAAGTAAATTCAATGGATATCGACGATGAGTTTGTCGAGGTAGCAGAGCTTGAGGACATGGAGCCCATTTACACTATTAAAGCTAAAAAAGAAAAACCCTATTTCTGCAATCTCTCAGGAGGATCTAGATCACGTTAGGGATGAAAACGCAATCATTTGCCCCTTTTGCCTTGCAAAGGATCATTCATCTAGGACCCCATCCCCTGGCTGCGTAGCGACCTCTGTGGTGCTTCTCAAATGGGGAGCATTAGTGCCACCACATCCCTTCATTGCCAAAGTCTTGGAGTGCTTCAATATCACTCCACTTCAGCTTATGACGAACTCATACTTGTACATGGTCGACATGCATATTGCTTACATGAAGGGTGGCTTGGGTGAGCTATCGGTGAGTGAGCTCATTTATCTATATAGCCTAAAACGAGCCAAAGGATACGCCTACTACCTCTCTAAGGCAAAGAAGGGCAGCGTCAAAGGCCTGGAAGGAATCCCAAACAAGGGAAAACGACTCATTTAGGGATGCCAATAGGTGTTCGTTTGACTTCCCTTTAGGTCGTTTTATTTTATCTCTTTTAATGACCTAATTTCTTTTGCTCACAGATAACTGTACCCAAATCGATCTCTCGGTTGAACTGCAACAACGACTTCGGAAATTCAGCCAGCTTTATGACAATCAATGTGACTTGAGTGAGCTCATTACTCTTGATAACTTGAAGGAATTTGGGTTTTTCCTTGTTGTTGCAAACTTCGAAACACTCTTTGCCAGGAAAAGGAAAAGTAAAGTAGATTTTATATTACCTTTTAATTGTGTATTCACTGGTTGAATTTAACCTGCTTTGTTGATTTTGTAGGGATGAAACTTGCTAACAGACCTACCTCTCACAAACGCAAAGTTTCATCTTCCTCGGGAACGAGGGATCAACCCTCAGATCCAAGCTGTCAGAAAAAAAATTCCATAGTTTTGAGCCCCCATGCAAGCTTAAAACAGGCTGGCGGCGAGCTTGGTGAAAGCTTGAGCGCGGAGAAGGCTATCTCGGAGCCCAGAAAGAGTCTAGTGATAATAATGGACAAGCCAAGTTATATGGCTTGGGGCTCGTCTGCAAGTCGACAAGAGAGAACGAGGGATCCTTCCACCAATTAACTTCTATTGAGCTTCTTTCTCGTGGTCCAAGGAATCTAACGTTTCGATTGAGGATCTGATCGCTTGGATACCTCCTCACATTGCCACGGGAGCTTTTGTTTTGAAGGATACCCCTACTACTAAAGTCTTTGAGGATTATCAAAAGTTTCTGTCACATAAGAAAATATGACGTGTAACCAAGATGGCCTCAAAGGTGTTCTCCATCCTCTCTATCAATATGTAATTTCCTCCTTGTTTAATTTTCCCTTTATTGACCTCGTTTTTTAACATTACTCAAATTTTGAGATCAAACTTTCAACATGCTCCATCTTCTGTTCGATGAGGCTTATACTCTTCTCAAACACTTTGATAAAACCATCGAGGAGGACGAGGAGATAAAAAGGTCCTCTGAAGAAAGGATAAAAAAAATGGAGGAACAGCTCGCGAGGGCTAGTGAATTTGCAACAGTTTGAATCGTAGCGAAAGAGCGAGAGTTTGAGGAAAAACTTCGCCAAGGACCGAATTTCCATAGATAGGGACCAAATGTGTTCCCTGCCTGAAAAAGCACAAAAGATGGCCAATACTACTCAAAGCAAGTTGAAGAAAACAAAGTCCAAGATAAAAGAATGTAAGAAAGAGCTGTTGACAACCCGAGAAAATGGTATTCTCATTGGTGAGGAGATGACTCAACTCAGAAAGGAGCTCAAAAAGGCAAAAACGGCGAGTGAAGAAACGACATAGGAACTCTCTGTTAACATGCTTAAACTTATGTGGGAGAATAACCGTAACCTAGATTTCTCCTTTTTGCCTCGACACTATCAGATCGAGATAGAGAGGTTTAAAGTTGAGGTTGTGGGGCAGACTTTCGTTTACTCGGACTCCCCTTGACCCAAGGATAACAAAGATGGCAAAGACACCTCTAACGCTGGCGAGTTCAATCTTTTTGGAGAAATTATTGGTGAACAAACTACCCCCAGCTCAATGCTCATCAGGTCAAAGGAAACATCATCGATGAACCCTCTGCAGATCCTGTCAATAAGGTTGTTCCCATTGCCAAAGTCGGAGCCATCTAGTTTGCTCATAGAGATCGAGCTATCCCTCTTACGGCCTAGATCATCCTACTCAGTCTTCTGCTTAGATTTTAGGTGGTTTTTTTTTTTTTAGCAGTATACTTAAACCATATCGGTAAAGGAAATATTTTTATCGAATCGAATCGACTTACTTTCTCATTTCTCATCCTGATGTTACTTGTGTGCGTCGAGCTCTATTTAACTTGAAACATTTAACTTAGTTATTCCAAGTTTAGTTTGATTTTTTGGTCGTGGGATGTTGGCTTCTTCGAAGTCCTTCCTCTAACTCACTAACAATTTACGAGTTGTTCAAGCGAGCACTTGGAGTTTGGTCTTCGAGTTACAATGATGATTGTTTTCTCAAAGACTCTTTTCAAGTGGTTGCGAGGATTCCATCTCGAGATGACATCGAGTTATAGATGTGAGTTAGTCTTGAGACTTTGTCGTCGAGGAATATTTGAACTGTCGTCGACATGTCAACTTTGATTTTTGTTCGAGTCACCCATCATCAAGTTCAATGGGATGCCCCTCGAGCTTGTGTTTTGGTAATGTTGCTTTTCCTAAAGGATTCTTTAAGTTACAACTGGATCGTCTTCTTAAGTTGAAAACTTTGAATATTCGCAACACCTTCTTCGCCCTCGAAGCACGAGCACTTTAGGACTTCACTTATATACTATTTACAACAAACAAGATTTGGACATAGTTTGAATTGTAATGAACTTTATTAATTGAATAAGGGTCATACTTGACCTTACAAATCAAACTAAAAAGCTGTAAAGTACATCAATAAATACACATTTTACAAAAATAAATGTCAAATTAACTACTGGTAGTACCTTTGAAGATGTTCAACATTCCAAGCTTGTAAGACCGCTGTGCCATTCAAATATTTTAGATGGAAGGTTCTTGTCCCGAGCTTCTTAAATATCTAGAATAGACCTTCCCATTTGGTCCAAATGCTCCTGTGTTCGTGTCTTTTGCACAGGGCACAATTTTCCTAAAAACGAGATCCCTTACTTCGAAATTTCGGTTTCTTACTTTCGAGTTAAAAAAATTTGTAGCTCATTGTTGGTACGAGGCTACTTGTAACTAAGCTTTATTCTAGGGCTTTTCAATCAAATCTAGCCTCAATAGCATAAGCACCTCATTAATATCCTCGCTAAAATCTTCTTGTCAGAACGATTCAATTCTGACCTCAACTAGAGCCATAGCTTCACACTCGTAAGCCAATGAGAATGAAGTTGCCCCAATGGTAGCTCTCGTTGTCATTCTGTACGACCATAGCACTTCTAGAAGCTCGTCTGCCCAACTTCCTATAAGGGCGTTAAATTTTGTTTTAAGAATGTGCTTGATAACCTTATTCATTGCTTCTACCTACCTATTAGCTTGAGGTTGGTAGACTGTTGAGAAGATTTTCTTAATATCGAGCCCATCACAAAATGCTTTGAAGTCTTCGCTATCAAATTTCTTTCCATTATCTGTAATGATCATGTGTGGGGCATTGAACTTGCAGACAATGTTCTTGTAAATGAAATCTTTGAGTTCATTTATTGTTATTGTGGCTAACGGCTCAGCTTTAGCCTGCTTAGTGAAATAATCGATCGCAATCGCAGCGAACTTCACCAGATGGTAAATGGCCATAGGTTGGTCAAAGTAGTTAGCTTTTAAGGAGGAGCTTCAGGAATATTTGCGAATCTTTGGCACTTATCACATTTATAAGTAAAAGTGGCTGCATCTTTGTAGACAGTCGATCAATAATACCCCTGTTGAAGTACTTTATAAGCTAAAGTCCATCTATCGATGCAATTTTTGCAAATTCCCTTGTGGATCTCCCTTAGAATGTAGTTTGCCTCTTCGTCCGTAACAAACCGCAATAGTGGGGTGCTATAACCTCGCTTATACAACTAGCTATTGATTAGGGTGTAGCAAGCTAACTTAGTCCAAACAGTTATGGCTTTCAACTTATCCTTAGGCAAGAACTCATCTTTTAGATAAGTAATCTCCATCCACGTCGATTGTCGATCTGTTGACATCATTGCTTGCTCAGACACAATGATATTAAGACTTAGCAGGAATTTTACTGGGATCAAATCTAAAGCTTCTTTATTCATTATAGAAGCCAAACGAGCTAATGTGTTGGCTTTAGAATTTTGCTCCCTAGGTGTTTATCGCTCTGTATAATTATTGAAAGGTTCAAGCTCAAATTTCACCTTTTAAAGGTAACATGCCATTTTTCCCCTTTTTGCTTGATATTCCCTGAAAAATTTAATGCACGACGAGTTGGGAGTCGTTAAAAATACTGAATGATTTTGCCCTAATTTCTTTTACCAACTAAATTCCTGGGAGCATTACTTCATACTCGGCTTCATTTTGGAGGCAGTAAAATTGAATCTAACTGTAGCTTGAATGCGATCTCCTTCTAGGCTTTTGATCAAAAGATCTGCCCTTACTTATTTTTCATTGGATGAGCCATCAACATAAAAGGTCCATTTCCACAAGCTCTCGAGCCTCTGCTCTGCTGGAGTGGCATTATTAGAACTACTCGCTTCCAGAGAGCTTGGTTTTACCTCAGGTTGATATGAAAATTCCGAGATAAAATCCGCCAATACTTGTCCTTTGATGGCTGTTCATGACATGTACTTAAGATTGAATTGGCTCAATTTTATAGTCCATTGAACTAATCTACCCGATGTCTCTAGTTTCTATAGGACTTTGTAAAGTGTGTACTTAGATAATACATGGATTGTGTGAGCTTGAAAGTATGGCCGTTGTTTTTTGGATGCAACGACTATAGCCAATGCTAACTTCTCAATTTTCGGGTAGCTTGTTTCTGCATCAAGTAGCCGCTTACTCACATAATAAATTGGCCATTGGACTCTCTCCTCCTCACAAACCAATGTTGCACTTATCGTGTGTAAAGACACAGATAGGTATAGGTGAAGTGGTTCTCCGGGTATTAGTCTTGATAATAGTGGAGGTTGGCCGAGGTGTTTCTTCAGCTCCTAGAAAGCTTGCTCACATTCCTCGGTCCACTTAAAACTCTTTATTCCCTTTCAATACCTTGAAGACTAGCAGACACTTGTCCGTTGGAAACAAAACGACTAAAGGCGGCAACTCGACCTGTCAGGCTTTGAACATGCTTAGGCTTTATCGGACTCTATATGTTCAATAGTGCTTGAATGTTTTCCGGGTTGGCTTCAACACTGTGTTGATTCACCAAAAAGCCTAGAAACTTGCTCAGCTGACCCCAAATGCACACTTCAGAAGATTTAACTTCATTCAATACTTTATGAGGATACCAAACATCTCTCTTAGGTGCTCGACATAATCCTTGACAATTTCTGACTTGACGAGTATATCATTGATGTACACCTCCATGGTTTTCCCAATTAGCTCTGTGAACATCATGTTTACCAAATACTGATATGGTGCCCTAGCGTTCTTCAAGCCGAAAGACATAACCATGTAACAGTAAATACCCTAGTTAGTAACAAATGAGGTGTGCTCCTCATCAGTTTTATATATCAGGATTTGGTTATATCCCAAATGAGCATCCATGAAGCTAAGTAGTGCGTTCCTGACTGTTACCTCTACTAGCTGGCATTGGGAAAAAATTTGAAGACACCATTGTATTGAGTCAAGGCACTGCATAATCATCAAAATAACATTTTCTTCACTACAAAGTTTGTCATATTTGTTTTAAGGATTGTTTATAACTAAACTCATTTTATCCATTTTTTTATAAATAAAACCACTAAATTATGGGGTGCACATCCTATGCATATATTGTGCACATTTTATTGTATTATAAAAAAATTATTTAAGTTGCTGGGTAATTTTGGGGGACAAATGTTGTTTGGGTTATTGAGTTTAATTATAATAGTGGCAGACCTAATAAAATAAGACCCAGATTTTGTTGATTGGGTTTTAGTTGCATAAATGAATGAATGGACTTGGATTTTGAAGCCTTATGGGGTTGTAAAAAGAAAATGAGGCCCAGTTATTATTTGGGGTTTTAAATGAATTTGTTTGTATTGGTGGGCTGGCTTATTGTTAATGATAAGGCCCAATATATTAATTTGTTTGAGTATTGGATTTGTTTATGTTAATGGTTGACTTATTAATAATGATGAGACCCAATTATATTATTTTGTTGGGTTTAGGCTTTGATGATAATTGGTGAGGAGGATAATATGAGAAAGGAAAATTTTGTAAGGCAGTGTGTTCTGGGTTATGGGCGTGTAATTGTTAGGGTAGAAAGTTAATTTGGGGGTTGACTACAAAGATTAAAAGTTTTGGGACTTTTAAAATTGATAATTCATATAGGGTGTAATTGATAATTTTACATGCTTTTGTACTTTTGACGTGGTGAGCATTGCACTCATGATTACATGCCATTTTTATCAAAATGTTATATTATATTATACTTTATATATATACATAAGACATGCATAATGCATATTTGAATAGAATTGTGAATGCATGATTGTTAATATGTTTGACTTTAGATTGGAAATCACCCCAACCCATTTGAAATCTATAGTGCAGAATACTTCCACTATGAGTTATTAACTTAGAGATTTACTTTGCAATAAACTGAATATATATGAAAAAATTTGTCCTTATAGTGCACTCACCTTTGTTGTAAAGCTCTCATCTCAATATGTGTACTTTAAACCTTCAAGTTTTCTTGTTTTAGAGAGTCCATGAATAAAATGCTTCACTTCTGTTTGCATAACCTTACCAAATAAAAATAATTTAATGAGATCTAGACTAAATGACTAACCTAATAAAAATAATTTTATGAGATTATAGACTAAAGAAAAGATTATAGTAACAACTCATGTGATGAAAACTCACATTAGAAGCATTCGACGGTCTATAGAAAGGATGGCCAACAACAAAACCTTTCAAATCAAATTATGAGATCTGCATAAATAAAGATTATTAGCTGACTTGATAAGTTATCTATCATAATCCAATTTATCACCTAATCGATATAAACTCCATAAATACAAGATAATTCAAAAACCCAATCAATAATTCAATACACAATCAATATAATCAATAATTCAATACACCTCAATGGAATGCCTAACATAATAATTCAAAACACAATCATCACCCCCACAAATTCGATTCCAAGGGTATCATTCAAAAAATCTGAGACAAAACCCAATCAATGATCTTCACTAAATACCACACTAAACTAATTGATACTAATTGGTTAAAGAAAAAAGAAGTAAGAATATAAAGTGAAGGAGAAACTTTACTAGGCATTGAAATTCACCAGCAATCAAATCAATTACTTTCTTCCTAAATAAAACATTGCAACATTGACAAATAACCCAAATCGTAAAATCACAAATACAAACATAGAATTAACAAGAACATAAAACAACAGTAACTAATTTCTACATGTTAACATCCACATAATTGGTACTAATTAGTTAAAGAAAAAAGAAGTAAGAATATAAAGTGAAGGAGAAACTTTACCAGGCATTGAAGTTCACCAGCAATCAAATCAATTCCTTTCTTCTTAAATAAAACATTGCAACATTGACAAATAACCCAAATCATAAAGTCACAAACACAAACATAAAATTAACAAGAACATAAACAATAGTAACTAATTTCTATATGTTAACATCCACATAAGCAAAAATTAAACTACACCACTAAATTATGGAGACTCATACCGTAAAGGCGATGCAAACTTTTTATTGGAATATGAAACAACCAACCCAATATATTTTGCACCCACATCCAAACCAAGCAATCGACCTCGTATCTTGCTGAAAAGTTAGAGTATAATTTGAAGAAATTTGAATCGGGTACAATTTATCTAATTTTATGAATTGGGAAAAAATTTGAAGACACCATTGTATTGAGTTAAAACATTGCATAACTATCAAAATATTTTATTATTCATTTCAAAGTTTGTTATATTTGTTTTAAGGTTCGTTTAGAATTAAACTCATTTTATCACAATTTTTTTTTTTTAATAATTAAAACCATTAGATTATGGGGTGCACATCACGTGCATATGTTGTGCACATTTTATGTTATTATAAAAAAATAAATTATTTAATATAAAACATATTCAAATATAAAACTTTATAATGGTTTGCTCGACTCATTTGAAATCTATAATACAGAATACTTCACAATGTGAGTTGTCCCAAGTAAACAAGAGATATTATGAAATAATGAATTAATTCTTTATAGCCCACAATTTTATATACTTGTTAAATTCAAATACAAACTCTAATTAATTTCAAAACCATACCAATTAACTTATTCTCATCTATATATATGAAAAAAGTTGTCCCATAGTGCACTCACCTTTGTTGTAAAGCTCTCATCCTAATATGTGAACTTTAAACCTTCAAGTTTTATCTTTACAGAGAGCTCCTAAATACA
The DNA here is from genome assembly GCA_026225825.1 of Pistacia integerrima. Classification (NCBI taxonomy): domain Eukaryota; kingdom Viridiplantae; phylum Streptophyta; class Magnoliopsida; order Sapindales; family Anacardiaceae; genus Pistacia; species Pistacia integerrima. The sequence goes on from CM047748.1 coordinate 8,311,533, forward strand.
ATGCTTCACCTCTATTTGCATAGCGTTGCCAAATAAAAATAATTTAATGAGATCTAAACTAAATGACTAACCAAATAAAAATAATTTTATGAGATTAGAGACTAAGGGAAAGATTATCGTAACAACTCATGTGATGAAAACTCACATCATAAGCTTTTGATGGTTTATATAATGGATAGCCAACAACGAAACCTTTCAAATCAGATTCCAAGATCTGCATAAGTAAATATTATAAGCCAACTTAATAAGTTATCTATCATAATCCAATTTACAGCCTAATCGATATCAATACCATAAACACAAGATTCACCTCAATGGAAGGTCTAACATAATAATTCAATACACAATCATAACCTATACAAATTCCATTCCAAAGGTATCATTCAAAAAACCTAAGACAAAACCCAATCAATGATCTTCACAAAATATCACACTAAACTAATTGGTTAAAGAAAAAAGAAGTAAGAATATAAAGTGAAGGAGAAACTTTACTAGGCATTGAAATTCACCAGCAATCAAATCAATTCTTTTTTTCCTAAATAAAACATTGCAACGTTGACAAATAACCCAAATCATAAAGTCACAAACACAAACATAAAATTAACAAGAATATAAAACAATAGTAACTAATTTCTATATGTTAACATCCACATAAAAAAAAATTAAACTATATCACTAAATTATGCAGACTCATAATGTAAAGGCGATGCAAACTTTTTATTGGAATATGAAACAACCAACCCAATGTATTTTGTACCCACATCCAAACCAAACAATCGACCTCATATCTTGCTGAAAAGTTAGAGTATAATTTGAAGAAATTTGAGTCGGGATACTATTTATATAGTTTTATGAATTGGGAAAAAATTTGAAAGCACCATTATATTGAGTCAAAACACTGCATAACCATCAAAATATTCTATTATTCACTTCAAAGTTTGTCATATTTGTTTTAAGGTTCGTTTAGAATTAAACTCATTTTATCACATTTCTTTTTTATAATTAAAAACATTAGATTATAGGGTGCTCATCACGTGCATGTGTTGTGCACATTTTATGTTATTATAAAAAATTAAATTATTTAATATAAAACATATTCAAACATAAAACTTCACAATGGTTTGCTTGACCTATTTGAAATCTATAATACAGAGTACTTCACATTGTGAGTTGTCCTAAGTAAAAAAAAGATATCATGAAGTAATAGATTAATTCCTTATAGCCCACCAATTTATATACTTGTTAAATTCATATACTAACTATATATATATACACACATGCACTAAGAAATTTACTTGCAATAAACTGAATATATATGAAAAAAAGTTGTCCTATAATGCACTCACCTTTGTTGTAAAGCTTTCATTCTAATATGTGTACTTTAAACCTTCAAGTTTTCCTGTCTTAGAGAGCCCTTGAATAAAATGCTTCACTTCTATTTGCATAGCTTTACCAAATAAAAATAATTTAATGAGATCTAGACTAAATGTCTAACCAAATAAAAATAATTTTATTAGATTAGGGATTAAAGAAAATATTATAGTAATAGCTCATGTGATGAAAACTCATATCAAAAGTATTCAGCAATCTACAGAAATGATAGCCAACGAAAAAACCTTTCAAATCAAATTTCAAGATCTGCTTAAATAAAGAGTTAAGCTAACTTGATAAGTTATCTATTATAATTCAATTTACAACCTAATCGATATAAACACCATAAACACAAGATTCATTTCAACAGAAGGCCTAATATAATAATTCAATACACAATCATAACTCTTAGAAATTCTATTTCAAGTGTATCACTCAAAAAATTTGAGACAAAACTCAATCAATATTCTTCACTAAATACCACAGTAAACTAGTTGGTACTAATTGGTTAAAGAAAAAAGAAGCAAGGATATAAAGTGATGGGGAAAATTTATTAGGCATTGTAATTCACTTGCAATCAAATCAATTCCTTTCTTTCTAAACGAAACTTTGCAACGTTGACAAATAACCCAAATCATAAAGTCACAAACACAAACACAAACATAGAATCAACAAGAACATAAAACAAAATTAACGAAGTTCTACATATTAACATCGACATAAACAAAAATTAAATCACACTACTAAATTATGCAGACTCATACCATAAAGGCAATGTAAACTTATTATTCGATTCTGAAGTAGCCAACCCAATGTATTTTGTATCCATATCCAAACCAAGTAATTGATCTTGTTCTGAAATGTTTCTCTTCAGAGTATCATAGAGTAAGTGAACGAGTCTCACATACTTCATCTAAGATTTAACTGATCAGGTCAGTATTCAATTAGGCATTTTAAGCAGATAGACATAAACAATGTCATATATTTAAATGTTTTTTCTTTTGGTAAATCATAATTTTATAAAGAATGAAAGGAATACACTTAAAAGGGGAAACCTCCACAACACCCGACCATTGAGGCTTGAGACACAACCAAGGATTGAGGGAAAGCAAGATGGCCTGAACATCCCATCACCAAAAAAAATAAAAAATAAAAATAATAATAATAAAAAACACCAAGTAAAACAAGAATGTACAATCCTTTACAAATCAACCCAAACTAGGAGCAACAATGCCCATCAAAAGGAATTTTTACATATTAACCCAAATCATAAAGTCACAAACACAAACATAGAATCAACAAGAACATAAAACAACAGTAAATAATTTTTATATATTAACATCCACATAAACAAAAATTAAACTACACCATTAAATTATGCAGACTCAAACCATAAAGGCGATGCAAACTTTTTATTCGAATTTGAAACAATTAACCCAATGTATTTTGTACTCACATCCAAACCAAGCAATCGACCTCGTATCTTGCGGAAAAGTTAGAGTATAATTTGAAGAAATTTGAATTAGGCACTATTTATCTAATTTTATGAATTGGGAAAAAAATTGAAGGCACCATTTTATTGAGTCAAAACATTGCATAATCATCTAAATATCATATTATTCACTACAAAGTTTGTCATATTTGTTTTAAGGATCGTTTAGAATTAAACTTATGTTATCACATTTTTTTTAATTAAAACCACTAAAATATGGGGTGCACATCCTGTGCATATGTTGCGCACATTTATGTTATTATAAAAAAGTTATATTATTTAATATAAAACATATTCAAACATAAAACTTGATAATGGTTTGCTCAACCCATTTGAAATCTATAATGCAGAGTACTTCACATTGTGAGTTGTCCCAAGTAAACAAAAGATATCATGAAATATTGAATTAATTCCTTATAGCCCACAAATTTATATACTTGTTAAATTCATATACTAACTCTAATATATATATATATATATATATATACACACACACACGCACTAAGAGATTTACTTGCAATAAACTGAATATCTATGAAAAAATGTTGTCCTATAGTGCATTCACTTTTGTTGTAAAGCTTTCATCCTAATATGTGTACTTTAAACCTTCAAGTTTTCCTGTTTTAGAAAGCCTTTGAATAAAATGCTTCACTTCTATTTGCATAGTTTTCCCAAATAAAAATAATTTAATGAGATCTAGACTAAATGACTAACCAAATAAAAATAATTTTATGAGATTAGGGATTAAAGAAAAGATTATAGTAATAGCTCATGTGATGAAAACTCACATCAGAAGTATTTAGCGATCTATAGAAAGGATAGCCAACAAAAAAACATTTCAAATCAAATTTCAAGATTTGCTTACATAAAGATTATAAGTTAACTTGATAAGTAATCTAATATAATCCAATTTACAACCTAATCGATGTAAACACCATGAACACAAGATTCACTTCAACAGAAGGTTTAACATAATAATTCAATACACAATCATAACTCTTACAAATTCTATTCCAAGTGTATCACTCAAAAAAATTTGAGACAAAACTCAATCAATATTCTTCACTAAATACCACAATAAACTAGTTGGTACTAATTGGTTAAAGTAAAAATAAGCAAGGATATTAAGTGATGGGGAAAATTTACCAGGCATTGTATTTCACCTGCAATCAAATCAATTCCTTTCTTTCTAAACAAAACTTTGCAACATTGACAAGTAACCCAAATCATAAAGTCACAAACACAAACATAGAATCAACAAGAACATAAAACAAAATTAACTAAGTTGTACATATTAACACCCACATAAACAAAAATTAAATTACACCACTAAATTATGCAGACTCATACCATAAAGGCAATGCAAACTTATTAGAGCAAGTGAACGAGTCTCACATACTTCATCTAAGATTTAACTCATCAAGTCAGTATTCAATTAAGCATTTTAAGCACATAAACATAAACAATGTTATATATTTGAATGTTTTTTTTTTGGTAAATCATAATTTTATAAAGAATGAAAGGAATACACTTAAAAGGGGAAACCTCTGCAACACCCAACCATTGAGGCTTGATACACAACCGAGGATTGAGGGAAAACGAGATGGCCTGAACATCCTGTGACAAAAAAAAAAAAAAAAAAAAAAACCAAGAATGTACAATCCTTTACAAGTCAACCTAAACTAGGAGCAACAATGCCAATCAAAAGGAACCCAAAAGCCTAAACCCAAAATCCACCAAGAATCCACTAAGTGATGTTCTTTCTTCTGAAGTGGTTGATAGAAACCGGCATAGCGGTGCTGAAGTAAATTCAATAGATACCAAAAATGAGTGTCGAGGTAGTGGAGCTCGAGGACATGGAGCCTATCTCCAGATTTAAAGCTAAGAAGAACCCTATTTTAGCGATCTCTTAGGAGGATCTAGATCGCATTAGGGATGAACACGAAATCATTTGCCCCCTTGGTCTTGCAGAGGATCATTCGTCGAAGATCCCACCCCCTGGCTAGGTAGACCTCTGTGGTGCTTCTCAAATGTGGAGCATTAGTGCCACCCCATCACTTCATTGCTAAAGTTTTGGAACGCTTCAATATCGCTCCACTTTAGCTTATGGCGTACTCATACTTGTACATGGTCGACATGTATATTGCTTACATGAAGGTTAGCTTGGGCGAGCTATCATACAATGAGATTGTTCATATATATAGCCTAAAAACAAGCCAATGGAATGCCTACTGCCTCTCCAAGGCAAAGAGGAGCGACATCAAAGGCCTGGAGGGAATCCTGAACAAAGCTAGGGGTTAGGATTCCAACTTCTTTTTTTATGAGAGCAAGGAAAACGACTCCTATAGGGATTTCAATAGATGTTCGTTTGACTTCCTTTAGGTCATTTTATTTGATTTCTCTTTTAACTACCTAATTTCCTTTGGTCGCGATAACCTATAGTACCCAAGCCCTGATCTCCTTTGTTGAAGCTGCGAGAACGACTTGAAATTTAGCTAGCTTTTTTACGATCAACGCGACTTGAGTAAGCTCATTACTCTTAAGAATTTGAAGGAATTCGAGTTTGCCCTGCTATTGCAAACTTCAAAACACTCTTTGCCAAGAAAAAGAAAAGAAAAGTATATTTTATATTGCCTTTCAATTGTGTATCTTTCCAAAGGTTAGTTTGCGGTCTAATCCCAACAATTAAAAGTGTCCAGATTGACTCTTGGAGCATCTGTGACCTTTGCCTGCTCATTCTTAAACTTTATTAAATATGAAGTCAATATTTCACCTTTTTCCTGCCTGTTGTTACTTAAATAACTCAAGGGCATGGCAAACTACTTTCTTGCCTTGAACTGCTGGAGATATAGCAAAGTGAACTGTTGCCAAGAGTGGATGGAGCTCGTTGCAAGCCTCTTATATCCATCTCTTTGCATTTCCTACCAGGGTCACTGTGAAGCAGCGACACTTTGCATTATTAGAGACCTGATGCAACTCCAATAGGTCATTAAAAGCATCAAGGTGATCCTTGGGGTCACCTCTTCCTTTGAACTTGATGTCCGGTGCTTTGCGTCCTTGAGGTAAAGATGTCCGGTGCACTTCCTCCGAGAAGCGGGAGTTAACTACTCTCGCGGGTTGGTTTTCCTGATGAGTCCTCAGGTCATCAAGCATTCTTTGTACCTGATCCAACTTTGCATTCACCGATGCATTCTGTTCCCAGGCTCTATTGGCTTGCTACTTAATATGGTGGTGTCAAAGATCAGTGCTCTACGTGCCAAGTCTGTTGTGCACACTAGTGCATGATGCCGAGCTGTAGTTGCTTGAACGATAGGTGCTATTATAATCTAGATTATTTCTTCCTCGATGTGGGTACGAACCGGCAAATTGATTCTAGGTGTCTGATTGACGCGTATTTTGACCTCCGTGAGCCTACGAAGATTGAGCTTGACTTAGGCTTAGGTCCAAACTGGAATGACAAGTTTGAATTTTATGTTGCTCAGGGTGAGCAGTGTCCTGGCGACCTGCATTTTCTTCCGCAAGCTCTTTTCCAGGTCCCCTACCCAGATCATTCTAATTTTGACCTCTAGGTAGGTGCACAATTTCTATCCTACATTGCCTGTGATGGTGCTCACTAGGCGACTTGGAACTATCATTCACAATTTCATTCTCCCAGTCTGGGGTTGGCTCAATGATGTTTCGATGGCTTAAGGGTGGACTTTCCTACTGTGCATTCTTCATCACAGTCACATCTTGTTGAAGGGCCTCACTATATTGTTGAGTAATCTCAACATGTCCAACACCACATTATCCGGGTTGGATGTGCCAGCCCCTTGTGGGTTCACTGGCTGAATCACAATTGGGATCAATGGTAGGTGATTTGTTGGGGCTACCTGGTTGACCTGGTGGCCTACCCCAACATTCTCATTGAGGTTGTTGCCAGTATTGGCTGCGAAGTTTCTGGTACGCACCATGGTTGTGGAACGGTGGCTGCGGCTAAAGAATAAATTGTTGGATTAATTAGAAATAATTTCATTCCTTGCTGGATGTGTGCGTAATTAATTAAAATCAGCAAAGAAGAACAAGAATGAGGCACCAAACAATTTTCAAAGTGGTTCGGCGATCTAAATCTCAGCCTTACGTCCACTGTTATCTTATTAATGCTATGAGTACAAAAATAAGTATAATCTCGCTAGAATTGCTAACTTCTTACAATGCATTTTCTAGGGTTATTTATACAAGAATTGGATAACGATTCCATGACGAATTCTCAGGATTGTGGCTTAAACATAGGAAGTTAATCCCATCATTAGCTCAATTCCATTAAATTTGAGATTACGTGATTTGGTACCGAATTTGTCTCCTTGATTCTAGGGGATAAGGCTTATCTGTGACCTGTGACACAATTGTCCATTTAGTTCGCTCCTATGAGCTTAGCTTGCTGTACCGAGATTCATTTTCTCTGAGCTATCACTGATTCCGAGCTTGTCAAAATGCTTGCACAACAATTATCGATTAGTTTAAGTTCAAATTTCTAATCCATCGTGATCTGATATAGACACAACTTATTCTCTTATGTTTTCAGCAATTACTTAATGCTAGAAAAAATAGTTGATCCTCTATATGTTATTAGAAATTATAAAGAAGTGGGCTTTTAAACAAGCACTACAACAAAATACACATATAGCTATGAACATTAGCTACGAAAAGAAAAACTGTAGCAAATACATATTTACAGCTAGAAAAGTGAATATTTGTAGCTAATTGAAATAATTTTAGTGATAAGAATTTCTCCCTCGAAGCTAATATTCATCTATTGCTTTAACTTATTAAAATTGTGGCAATAGCTATTCATTTAGCTACAATGTATTAGCTATGGTAAAACATTGTAGCTAATTAATGTATTTAGCTATAAATATTTCATTTATATGGCATATAGTATCATTATTTGCTATGAGTTTTAACTATATAGCTATTATTTGTGCATTAGCTATAAAATATTGAGATTTGTAGCTAATTAATATATTTAGCTATAAACATTTTATGTACGTGGCATATAGTATCATTATTAGCTGCGAGTTTAATTATATGGCTATTATTTTTTCATTAGCTATTAAATATTAAAATTTGTAGCTCATTAAGGTATCTAGCTATACAAATTTTATTTTCATGGTAGTGACAATATCTTAGTATCATTGTTAGCTACTAGTTTCAATATATAGCTAATATGTGTGTATTAGCTATAAATTATTTGAATTTGTAGCAAATAAAGAATGTGAAAATTAATTTGCTACAATCCTTATAGTATGCAGTTATAGATATTCTAATTTATCTTGTAAGTAATTATATTTTTATTACTTATGAATTAAATAGTTATAGTTAAATATAGTGTTAATCACACCACTAAGGTCAATAGTAAATGGAACCTTAAACCAATAGCTAACTTAAAAGAACTCTTCAGCGAGCTAAGAGTGTGAGCTTTTGTAAAATAAAAATTGTATTTTAAAGGATCTCTAAGGTTTTTGTCTTTTCTATGATGATTTAAAACTAACACTTTATAAAATGTAAGTGATTTTAGGTATGAGATATGAGATATTATAAAAATTGATAATGTTACATATTTTTATATATGAACTTGTATGTATGTTTTAGATGACGATGATGACAGCGTTAATAAAACTATTTAAATTATTTATACGTTTAATAAAAAGAATATTTGGTTGTATGGAAGATAAGTTTTATATAAAACTTGGTGTATATATCAAAATAACCAAAACCACCATTAATATATTTATCAAAACATGTCTCACTTCACAAAGTATTAATATGAAAAGCAAATTAATTGAATTGTATAACCATAAAACTTTATAAAATTGAAAGCATAATTTCTAAAATAAAGGGATTGAACTCAAGTCGTACAATCATTTAAACAATAAAAACTGTATCAAAAATCTCGAATCAGTCAAACAAATATAATATGAAAGATTAAAAAAAATGTAACAAACAATCTAATAATCTATATGAGCAAATCTTCATCATCAATGTCACTATCATCAATGTCTTCAGCATCTCTCTCTTCATCAACACTATGATCATCATCAACAATCGCACTACTAGAAGTAGATATCTCATGTCTCTTCCAATTGATTAAGTCGCCATCATCTTCAAACATATTTGTAATTTGATAATCTATTTCAGAGCTGTCTTGTTAGAAAGTTTCTTCATCAATAGATGATTTTTCACGACATGGTAGGTCATAAAAGCTATCCGGACGACCTTTTAAAACAACAAGCCAATTAGGATTGGAACCATCATTAACATAGAATATTTGTTGTGCTTGAGATGCAAGCACAAATGGTTCATCCGTATATAATTTTCGAGTTGTATTAACACTAACAAAACCATACTTATCGTTCTTCACACCTCTTCTAATCACATGAACATCCCACCAATCACATTTAAATAACACAATCCGTTTTTCATTCAAATATTGAAGTTCAATTATTTCACTAAGAACTCCATAATAATCTATATTTTTATCCTCCACCATTCCTTTTACCAAAACACCACTATTTTGCTTTACCCTTTTTCCTTCAAGTTGCTTAGTGTGAAACCTAAAACCATTTATGATATAGCCTGAAAACCTTTGTATACCATAAAAAGGACCACGAGACAAAGATAATAGATCTTCATTTACACATGTACTCTCTTCTTTATACAATTGTACAATCTATTAAAAAGAAGACAAAAAGAAATAGTAAGAATTAAATGTCAAAATGCGTAGAAATAAAATTTCACAAAAGGAAACCTTACTCGATGATGAAACCATTCATGAAAATCCTCTTGATACATGCCTTGCTCATGTTCATTGCAAACAATTTGAAAAAATAAAGTAAGAACTAACAATGAAAAAACAGTACATTAAAAAAAGAAAACAAAAAACTAAGCACCAAATAAAAAAAATGAACAAGGAAACTATCATACCGTAAAAAAGGTTGCACTTCTTCACAATTTTTCAACACATAAAGATAGGCTTGTTTCCATTCATTATTTTCAATCGACCTACACTTATCCCTTGTTAAAGGATATCCACACTGATGAAATATAGATAACCCTTTGCCTGAATCAACATTACTACCTTCAAAATTTCTTCCCAACTTATCAAGCTTAGTTTCAATACAATTTAAATATCTCGAGCAAAATATTAGACTTTCTTCCACAGTGTACCCTTCTGCAATAGAACCTTCTGGTCGACTTTTATTACGAACATAACGCTTCAATTTTCCTAAGAACCTATACAAATGTTTCTTCAGCTAATTAATAACTTATTATAACCACACACATATAAACATAAAATAGATATATGAAATAATGAAAACAAAATATTACCTCTCAATAGGATACATCCATCGATATTGTACGAGTCCCTGCAATTTTTGCTTCATTGCTTGCAAGGTGAACAGCTTAATGCACCATAACATCAAAAAATGTTGGTGGAAAGATTCTTTCTAATTTGCACAAGGTTATTACAATTTGAGATTCAAGGCGCTCCAATGCTTCTTTTTTCAACACTTTTGAGCATAACTCTCTAAAAAAAATGCTCAACTCAGTTATAGCATCATACACATTATTAGGTACAATTCCACGCATTGCCATAAGAAGAAGTTGTTCTAAAAGAATATGGGAATCATGGCTCTTGAGACCATTTATCTTGCACTCCTTAACACTTACACATCGTGAGATGTTAGATGAATATCCATCAGGAACCTTTACACTTTTTAAAAACTTGCATATTTTAGTCTTTTCCTCTGAAGATAAAGTGTAACATGCTACTGAATAAAACCACTTCCCATCCTTTTGAGTTGGATGCAAATCCTTCCTTATACCCATTTCCTTCAAATCACGACGAGCATTCAAGTTGTCTTTGGTTTTCCCCTCAATATCTAACAATGTACCTATGATATTGTCACATATATTTTTTTCAATGCGCATGGCATCCAAATTGTGACGTAATAAGTTCTTTTTCCAATATGGCAATTTAAAAAAAATGCTTTTCTTCCTCCAATTTAGCCTGTTTCGATTTTTATCATTTATCTACTTCTTTTTAGCCTTATCAAATGTAATAGGTTGAAGCATTTGTAATTGGTTCAACGCATTATCTCCCGACATCTTCGTGGGAGCAGACCTTTTCTCCAATTTTCCATCAAAGGAAAACTTGTTCTCTCGCCATTTATGATTCATTGGTAAAAATCGACGAGCCCCCATGTAAGAAAACTTACGACCATATTTAAGTCAAGTAGATGGAGTCTCCTCATTGCATGAAGGACAAGCCATTGCTCCCTTAGTACTCCACCCTGACAAATTAGCATATGCAGGAAAATCATTAATTGTCCATAAAAGTGCAGCACGCATGCAAAAATTTTCCTTTTTTGAAGCATCAAAAGTCTCAACTCCATAATGCCATAATTCCTGTAACTCGTGTATTAAAGGTTGCAAGTACACATCAATGTCATTCTCAGGAGCTTCAGGCCTAGGTATTAACAATGATAGCAAACAATAGGGTTGCTTCATACACATCCAAGGAGGTAAATTATATACAAGAATAACCAATTCGGCCAAGTGCTATATGAAACACTCATATTACCAAAAGGGTTGATTCCATCAGATGCTAGCCCAAGTCTAACATTACGAGGCTCTCTAGAAAATCCTGGATGTAAAATATCAAAAGATTTCCATGCATCAGAGTCATCTGGATGTCTTAGAATGCCATCTTGGGGACGTTCCTTATGATGCCATCTCATATCTAAAGCTGTTTTTGATGATATAAATAGTCTTTGCAATCTTTGTTTTAGTGGAAAATAGCGTAAGACTTTCCTAGGAATCTTCTTGCCACTCTTTTTAGGATTAATCGCATTCTTCTCAACTGATTTCCATCTAGATTCACCACAAATCAAACAATTTTCATCATTTGCATTGTCCTTCCAGAAAAGAACACAATCATTCTCACAAGCATCTATTTTTTCATAGTGAAGACCCAGATCTCTTATAAGCTTTCTTGCGTCACAAAAAGATTTTGGTAAATTTTCACCACGCGGAAGTGCCTTTTTAAGCAATTGCATTATGCAGTCAACTGCTTTATCACTTATGCCATAAAGACATTTAATCTGAAATAATTCCACAATGAATGACAACTTTGAGAACTCATCACAACCAGGATAAAGTTGTTGTTGGGCATCTTCTAATAGCTTAAGAAATTTAAGGACTTCTTTATTTGGAACCAATGATGAAGCATCAGGTTCAACATCATTAGGATTGTGAGGCTCGATAGTGTCTTGCACACAAACATCTTGCATTATAGCATCCATTAGGTTAGGTCTAGCTGCATCATGAATCATCCCAATTATATCATCTTTTTCATTTGTTTTTAAGTCATTAGGGACATGTTTCTTTTTAGTGATGAATTCACCATGATATAACCAACGAGTATATCCTTTGACGATTCCATGCATTAACAAGTGACCATGTACTTCATCTTTTGTTTTGTGCAAAACATTGTTACACTTCATACAAGGGCATGGGATCACACCACCTAAGTTTGTGTGACTAAAAGCAAAGTCAAGAAAATTATGAACTCCTGTCCTATACTCATTACACAACCTATCTGTACATTGCATCCATTGTTTGTCCATTGCAATCCTGTTTAAGTATTAATATATAATAATTAAAAAATAAAATAACTACTTGATCCAAATAAACTAAATGAAAAATAACTAATGTGAAACACAGACATTAATTTAGAAGTCATCCACTCAAATCTACGTTCCACAAAATTTCATTGAAGATATTTTACAAACAGATGATGAGCTTGTTATTAAAAGCAAAATTCAAAAATCATAAAACGAAACAAAATACATCAATATAAAGATAATACAAAAAGATGCAAAGAACTAACCTTTTTTCTTGAAATCAACAATTTAGATAAGTAATACCTCCGCCCAATTCAATTCAATTTGGCTAATTGAGGACTCAACAAACGGATTCAAACCCAATCTGATAGTGGCGAGAACCCAATCTGATAGTGGCGTCTGTGAGTGAAAACAGTGAAAATAATTTAATGAGCTTGACCTAATCTTTGATATTGATCCTGAGCTACCATAAACTGACAATTTCATACATAACATCTAATATAAACCATCCAATACAAAATTAAATAACTGACAGTATTTATTGACTTCACATTATATCTTGAAAATTAAAATTTCAACTAGCAATGCTGACACAACAGACACAGAAAGACTCAAAAGCTAAAGTAGCAAGCTAAGATCGAAAATGTCAAAACAAAAAAAATATATATAAAAATTAGCAAACTCTATGACACTATTTATTGCATCAGACGAAAGGTAAAGTAGTAATAAAAAGCAGAGGCACTCTACAGAGGATATGAGACATGTAATCAAAGGTAATTATTCCCATGAGTTTTTTTATGAGTTTTTTCTTAATTTCTTTTATATCCACATGCATGGTCAATTTAATATTATATTATAAATAAAATTTTTCTCAAAATTTGGCATTACGTGATTGATGTGTGACGCATGGCCAAATTTAATATTATAGTATAATATTATTTTTTCTCAAAATTTGACATTATGTATTTGATGTGTGTTTGATTATGTGTTTTTATCAATAATTGTGTCATTAAAAAAAAATTTAATAAATATCAAATAAGTGTATTTTCTGAAAACCCTGAAAAGTTGTAAGATTTTATCCTCAATATAAACACATAATGCACGAAAGAAAATAAAGCAAGTTGCTGAAAACAACTTATCTTTAAAGAAAACTGATTCTTGAAAGAAAAGTGCAAATAAAACAATTTACAAAAGAAAAAAAATATACAGAACACTAGACAATAAAAACCTCAATGACGTAGTATTGTTCCAAAAAGAAAACTAACCTTTGATTATTGTCTGGAAATTCTTCTGATAGTTGTACTCGTTTGCCGTGCTTGATTCTTGATTCGCCCATGTTTATGAAAAAATAAAAAAACTTCAAATAAAACCCTAAAAAAAAAGCGCCATTGAAAACATAAGGAGGGATAAAAGTACCGCTCACTTTTACTTTTATAATTGGGAAAACATTTACTCTTTATCCTATTTTATTGTAAAATATTTATTTTAATTATTTTATATAATTATATTTTTGCGTGCTTCTCTTATCAAATAAAAAATTATAAAAACTTTGTATTTATTTAATTAAATTCTTATTTGGCCGCATGATTATAATCTCAATTAAACAATAATGTTACGGACACTGGTATTTTTATACCAAAATCTTATACCGGCCTATGTGTCCCGTGATTTACACCAGCAAACCAGACATATTTCACGTTATTAAATTTTTTTTCTAGTGAACGGTCGTTCATCAAATATGGACGGTCGTTTACATGGAACTCTGTCCATATAATATGGACCGAGGTCCATTTACTACGGACTAGCGTCCCCATTTAAAGGACGGGCATCCATCAGTAAAATGTCACGTTATTTATTCCATTTTACTGATTGACGGATGTCCTTTAAATAGGGCGTCCGTCCGTAGTAAATGGACCTCTCCTCCCATATAATATGGATGGGAGTCCATGTAAGTGAACGGTCGTCCATATTTGATGAATGACCGTTCACTAGAAAAAAATTTAATAACGTAAAACGTGTCTGATTTCAGTGTAAATCACGGGACACGAGTTCAAGATAAGATTTCGTAGTAAAAATAGTCCGTAACATTATTGTTTAATTGAGATTATAATCGATACCGTATAAAAATTAGGGACGACCATTCATAGGTTATGGACAGTTGTCTTTAAATATTGGACGGGCGTTCATATTTTAATGGGACGCTGTTCATTAACAATTCTTTGTAAAAAATTACTATGTTATAATTTATTATAAAAAAAATTATTCCATTTTACTGATGGATGCCCGTCCTTTAAATGGGGATGCTAGTCCATAGTAAATGGACACCGGTCCATATTATATGGATAGGAGTCCATGAAGTAAACGACCGTCCATATTTGATGAACGGCCGTTTACTAGAAAAAAATTTAATAACATAAAACGTGTCTAATTTACTGGTGTAAATCATGGGATACGTAGGCCGGTATAAGATTTCGGTATAAAAATACTAGTATCCGTAACATTATTATTTAATTGAGATTATAATCAGGCGGCCAAATAAGAATTTAATTAAATAAATACAAAGTTTTTATAATTTTTTATTTGATAAGAGAAGCACGCAAAAACATAATTATATAAAATAATTAAAATAAATATTTTACAATTAAATAGGATAAAGAGTAAATGTTTTCCCAATTATAAAAGTAAAAGTGGCGGTACTTTTACCCCTCCTTATGTTTTCAATGGCGCATTTTTTTTAGGGTTTTATTTGAAGTTTTTTTTATTTTTTCATAACCATGGGCGAATCAAGAACCAGGCACAACAAACAATAATATTATGGACACTGGTATTTTTACACCGAAATTTTATACCGGCCTACATGTCCCGTGATTTACACCAGTAAATCAGACACGTTTTACGTTATTAAATTTTTTTCTAGTGAACAGCCGTTCATCAAATATGGACGGTCGTTTACTTTCATGAACTCCTGTCCATATAATATGGACCGAGGTCCATTTACTATAGACTAGCGTCCCCATTTAAAGGACGGGCATCCATCAGTAAAATAGAATAATTTTTTTTATAATAAATTATAACATAGTAATTTTTTACAAAGAATTGTTAATGGACAGGCGTCCATTAAAATATGAACGCCTGTCCAATATTGAAAGACAACCGTCCATAACCTGTGAATGGCCGTCCCTAATTTTTATACAGCCGTTTGATAATAATCTGAATTAAACAATAATGTTACGGACACTGGTATTTTTACACCGAAATCTTATATCGGTCGATGTCCCGTGATTTACACTAGTAAATCAGACACGTTTTACGTTATTAATTTTTTTTCTAGTGAACGGTCGTTCATCAAATATGAACGACCGTTCACTTACATGGACTCCCGTCCGTAGTAAATGGACCCTATATTATATGGACAGGGTCCATTTACTACGGACGGACGTCCCTATTTAAAGGACATCTGTCAATCAATAAAATGGAATAAATAACGTGACATTTTACTGATGGATGCCCGTCCTTTAAATGGGGACGCTAGTCCGTAGTAAATGGACCCTGGTCCATATTATATGGACAGGAGTCCATGTAAGTAAACGATCGTCCATATTTGATGAACGGCCGTTCACAAGAAAAAAATTTAATAACGTAAAATGTGTCTGATTTACTGGTGTAAATCACGGGATACGTAGGCCGGTATAAGATTTCGGTATAAAAATACCGGTTGTTCGAACATTATTGTTTAATTGAGATTATAATCAGGCGGCTGTATAAGAATTTAATTAAATAAATACAAAGTTTTTATAATTTTTTATTTGATAAGAGAAGCACGCAAAAACATAATTATATAAAATAATTAAAATAAACATTTTACAATTAAATAGGGTAAAGAGTAAATCTTTTCCCAATTATAAAAGTAAAAGTGGCGGTACTTTTACCCCTCCTTATGTTTTCAATTGCGCATTTTTTTTAGGGTTTTATTTGAAGTTTTTTTATTTTTTCATAACCATGGGCGAATCAAGAACCAGGCACGGCAAACAATAATGTTACAAACACTGGTATTTTTACACTGAAATCTTATATCGGCCTACATGTCCCGTGATTTACACTAGTAAATCAGACACATTTTACTTTATTAAATTTTTTTCTAGTGAACGGTCGTTCATCAAATATGGATGGTCGTTTACTTACATGCACTCCTGTCCATATAATATGGACCGGGGTCTATTTACTACGGACTAGCGTCTCCATTTAAAGGACGAGCATACATCAGTGAAATGGAATAATTTTTTTTATAATAAATTATAACATAGTAATTTTTTACAAAGAATTGTTAATGGACGGGCGTCCATTAAAATATGAATGCCCGTCCAATATTTAAAGACAACCGTCCATAACCTGTGAATGGTCCAGCCCCTCCCAATTTTTAATTTTTATACATCCGCCCGATTATAATTCTCTTAAACAATAATCTTGGACATCGGTATTTTTACACCGGGGATATACGCCTCGTGTCCGTGATTTACACCAGTAAATCAGACACGTTTTACATTATTAAATTTTTTTCTAGTGAACGATCGTTCATCAAATATGGACGACCGTTCACTTATATGGACTCCCGTCCATATTATATGGATATGGTCCATTTACTACGGATGGACGTCCCTATTTAAAGGACATCTGTCAATCAGTAAAATGGAATAAATAACGTGACATTTTACTGATGGATGCCCGTCCTTTAAATGGGGACGTTAGTCCGTAGTAAATGGAACATGGTCTATATTATATGGACAGGAGTTCATGTAAGTCCACGACCGCCATATTTGATGACGTTCGTTCACTAGAAAAAAATTTAATAACGTGAAACGTGTCGTTTGTTTCGTGTAAATCATGGGACACGTGAGGCTTCATATAAAATTTCGATGTAAAAATACCAGTATTCGTAACATTATTGTTTAATTGAGATTATAATTGTATAAGAATTTGATTAAATAAATACAAAGTTTTTATAATTTTTTATTTGATAAGAGAAGCACGCAAAAACATAATTATATAAAATAATGAAAATAAATATTTTACAATAAAATAGGATAAAGAGTAAATGTTTTTCCAATTATAAAAGTAAAAGTGGCAGTACTTTTACCCCTCCTTATGTTTTCAATGGCGCATTTTTTTTAGGGTTTTATTTGAAGTTTTTTTATTTTTTCATAAACATGGGCGAATCAAGAACCAGGCACGGCAAACGAGTAGAATTTCCAGACAATAATCAGGCTTCAAAGGTTAGTTTTCTTTTTTGGAACCGATACTACGTCATTGAGGTTTTTATTGTCTAGTGTTCTGTATATTTTTTTTCTTTTGTAAATTGTTTTACTTGCACTTTTCTTTCAAGAATTAGTTTTCTTTAAAGATAAGGTTTTTTCTGAAGCTTGCTTTATTTTCTTTCGTGCATTATGTGTTTATATTGAGGACGAAATCTTACAACTTTCTAGGGTTTTCAAAAAATACACTTATTTAATATTTATTAAATTTTTTTTTAATGATACAATTATTGATAAAAACACATAATCAAACACACATTAAATACATAATGTCAAATTTTGAGAAAAAGTAATATTACACTATAATATTAAATTTGGCCATGCGTCACACATCAATCATATAATGCCAAATTTTGCGAAAATTTTTATTTATAATATAATATTAAATTGACCATGCGTCTGGATATAAAAGAAATTAAGAAAAAACTCATTAAAAAACTCATGGGAATAATTACCTTTGATTACATGTCTCATATCCTCTGTAGAGTGCCTCTGCTTTTTATTACTACTTTAGCTTTCGTCATCTGCAATAAACAGTGTCATAGAGCTTGCTAATTTTTATATATATTTTTTTTGTTTTGACATTTTCGATCTTAGCTGGCTACTTTAGCTTTTGAGTCTTTCCATGTCTGCTGTGTCGGCAATGCTAGTTGAAATTTTAATTTTCAAGATGTAATGTGAAGTCAATAAATACTGTCAGTTATTTAATTTTGTATTGGATGGTTTATATTAGATGTTATGTATGAAATTGTCACCTTTGTTTATGGTTTTTATTATTATTATTATTCATGAAACTTGCCCTGCCTTGCCAAATTTGACTACTCAAACATGTTATCTATTCTAATGTTAATTATCAATACAAATGCTTATATTCTATTTCACTTCCATTCTATTTGATACGGTTTATATGAGTAGAGTTTATATAGAAAAAAGTTTCTTGAATAACCTTCTTTAATTTAAAATTAAAAATATAAAATATAAAAATAAAAAACTTTTAACATCTCAATTCTATGAATAATGATCATATTCACTTTTTTGACCAATGCTAGTAATCTCTCCGGGTTTTATGTGATACGTGTATGGTTTGTTCACATCTGTAAGGTTTCTTTGATTTAGCAGAGTTATTTTTATTTGTGCACTCACGATTTGTTTTGCTTGGGGGAGTTGAACAGATTATTTAATTAGTATTTTGCAACCAAGAAACCAATCTTAAGGCAGATTCCCGAGGCATCAAATCATTACATAAATACATTCACAATATATTATTTTCATGACCCACTCTGCTTAAAATACCATTACATAAATACATTCACAACGTATTCTTTTCATGACCCACTTTGCTTTTTTATGCGCAGTCTGTCTTCATTCATATCTTAAGGTTTTGGAAAATGGATGAATGATTAGTTGACATTGGGGTTTAAGGAAATTTTCCGTTTTATGGTCATAGCTCAATAATGTCTTTTTCTTTCATTTATTTATTTATAACTCAATGATTTATTTTATTGTAAATAATACTTTTTTAGAATACCAACAACATGAGTAGGCGTGGAGGTTTAGTTAAAGGCAAAAGAAAAGCTAAGCCCACTAACAAAAAGAGTGATCCTGCCGGTAGTATCTCTCAAGATATGCAAAAAACTCATCATGAAGCACAACTCAATAAGGTGCAATCTACTACAAATAGCATTGAAAAGTCATGTCTTAATCACCATTCTCGTATACAGCTAGAAAAAGCAACTGATTCTATTGGTAAACATCATTTAGTCATTTATTTTTTTAATATTTTCTTGATCACCAAATCAATTCATTGTTATATCTATCATGTACACTCATTATTAATATTGTTTGTTAGTTTATTTAATATTTATCTAACTTGAATTTACTTTTTTTTTTAATAATAGGAAGAATGGGCATACTGGACATGAGAACAATAAGATTTCATTATGAAGGATATTTTGTCTTTTCACCTACACGAACGTATGTCAATGGTAGAGTGAGTGAGAAGTACTATGATTTTGATTTGGAATTCGAGTTTCTCACATACTTTGCTTTGTTGGATTACATAAAGAAGAACTGTGACTTTGATATACTCCGCGGAGACAAATTGTTTTACCTGAAGCCAACGAGTATCCTCAGTGATCTTGATGGGCTAGTCCAAATTGTTGATGATGATGATGACGTGAGAAACATGCTTGCAAGTTACAGAAATACTAAGGGAATGCATGTTAACATGTTTACTCTCTTAGAAAAGGATGATATAGTGCCTTGCTATCCCGAAGAACATAATCTTGGAAATGTTTTGAGAGAAGTCAACCAGACATTTTCGGAGGAACACACATCAGATGTTGGAATTGAGGCATGGACATCAGGTTTTAATTTTAATTTTTTTCATTTTACTTTCATGCATTTTCATTTTCTAAATGTCGTGCAGTTCTTAATTTGCTAATTAATAATTATTCATGTGATTTTTAGGTCTAAACACCAAAAAAAGGAAAACAAGAGGTCCTACGCGTTGCATAAAAATCATTACATTAGAAAAAGGAGAAAAATTGCCTATAGAATTTGATGAGGATCATCAGGCTGTTGATGAAAACTCAACAGATTTTGTTTGGTCTTTAGGACGAACAGTTCGGAATAAGTTATGTTGTCCTTTACAAATAAAGGAGTGGAAAGAACTTAAAGAACATGAAATTGACCATATGTGGACCATTATCAAGGTAAGACAGATAATAAATAAATATTTATAATATTTTGTATTTTGTTTAATATATTAAAGTGTAGAATTTGAAACTTATTTATCTTATATGCTTTTTAGGAGAAGTTTATATTTGAAAAAGTAGAAGGAAGGAAAGAAGCCATTTTTGGTCACATGAATGCCTTATACAGGGATTACAGATACAAAATGAAAAAAAGATATTTTGATTCGAAACCAACTTACCAAAGTCGCCTGAAAAACAAGCCTAAACTTGTTCATATGGACGATTGGAAGTATTTGGTTAATTATTGGGGTGAGGCAACCTTTCAAGTAAGCATAGCTATTTAAGTTACATTTTAGCATAATTACTATGTAATTATAAGATATACATATTATTGCTTATTTTATCATTACGCAGGAAAGGAGTAACAAGAATAAGACAAATAGATCAAAGCGGTCTATGCCTCCTTACACAGGAACTAAAAGTTATGCTCGACTCAGACGTCAAATGGTATGAATTTGCTTTCAAATATGAGATTAAGTTTAATAATTCACATTCATTAATTTTTAATCAATATGTTCATAACTTTTATTATGACAGCAAAAGAAAAATGGATATACTCCTTCTCGTGTTGAAGTTTGGATAGAATCTCGCAAAAGAAAAAAAGATAAGCAAGTTAGAAGACATTATTGTAATAGCTTTGTATTATCTTTAACTACTTCTTGACTTTTTATTACGCATACACATCCAAGTTAATACCATAAATTTGTTTTTTAGTCACAGTTTGATCGATTAAAAAAGCAACAAGTAGAAGGACAAATCTTATTGAATGGATGATGAAATATTTGAAGAGGTCCTTGGTCCAGAGAAGAATGGCTATTTGCGTGCTTATGGTCCAGGAAAAAGTATTACCGAATATTTTGGAAGTAGACCAACTAAAGCACAACTTATGAAATAAGTACAAACAACTAGGAAGGAAGCAAATGAAAGGGTGGAGGAGGCAAAGAGGGAAGCAAATGAGAAATTAGAAGAAGTGAAAAAGCAAATGGAGGAGATGAATACACGATGGGAAGAGAAGTTCATGATGATGCTTATAACTCAAGGTCAACAATCTTCAATAAATAACCAAATCCCTTTGGATGAAATTGTAAGTTATTTTGAAAATTGCATATATACTATGAAAACCATTTTTCTTTTACATTAATCATAAAGTGATATGTAATGATTACATTAATCTATATGATTAATCTAAGTTTTTTTTCAAATTTGATATTACGGGTTGGTGAAAATTCTTAAATGGACAGGAAAAATTGCTATGACATTGAAGATTCATATTTTGTAAAAAAAAATTAGTTGATAACATTTTAAATTACTAGGATGAAGGATTTTATTAGTAGACAATTATTTGGTTGGAAATGACTTTGTTAATGTATTACTTTTTATGTTAGAAATTTTCATGACGTCATATTATCTATTTAATATAAAAGAATTGCTATAAATTTGTAATTTTTATTAAATTTGTTAATTATAGCAATATTTGTACAATTAATTTTAATTGAAGCAATAAATTATAAATTTTTTATATAAATTATTTGTTCCATAGCAAATAATTATAATATTTAGCTACAAATTAAAAGTATTTATAGCAAGTTATTTCAATATTTAGGTATTAACAAACTCTGTCCATAGCAACTGAATTTCACATATAGATATGACTTCAATATGTCCATAGCAAATAATTATAATATTTAGCTATAAATCAAAAGTATTCATAGCAAGTAATTTCAATATTTAGCTATTAACACACTATGTCCATAGCAATATCTTTTCATATACAGATATGACTTTCATATGTTTGTAGCAAAAAAATTAAAATTTAGCCATGAATTCATTATATATGTGGCAAACGATATTTTTATTTAGTTACAATTTTAGCTGTCACGTAGCCAAAAGATTAATATATTTGCTATGGATATTATTTTTGTAGCAGAAATTTTCAAGATTTAGTTATAAATTTCTATTTTTGTAGCTAAAATGCAAACATAGCTACAGAGACTATTCTCCGTGGCTATAAAGGCAAAGTTTTTGCTACAGGCTTATTATTGTTATGGCAAAAACATTTAAGTTTTTAGTTACATATTAATCTCATTTATAGCAAAAAATATAAATTGTTAGCTACGTAAGCAAAAAGTTACATGGCTAAATTTTAGCTACGCCACTTCTAGCTACGATAAGCTACAAAACATTGCGTTTGTAGTTAAACCATTTAGCTACGTAAATTCATACTTTTAGCTACAATGAACGCCATGGCTAGACATACATAATGTTGTAGTGAAGTTTCTCTCTGTTAGGGGATACCAGTTATTGATATGCAATTGAAATAAACTGTGTTTTCAGTAATCTTGTTTTTGCTAATTTAGCCACTAAGTCATTAAGCTATCAACTGCTGGACTGCAGGGGTTTTTGTACATGAAGAATTTTTTGTGATATTGAGACTCGAATTTCAGTATTGATGTTGTATTGCTTTGCATTCAACATGTCAAGTCTCAATTAAAAATTCCAGTAACTTTGTTGCTACCTGTGTGTATTGTAAACTAGTGAAAGAAAATTGACTCTTTGTTAGACGAGAATGGCAGAGATTTTAAGTGACACAGCTTGCAGACAGTTATCTCAGATGTTCTTGGCAGTTTTGTTCTTTCATAGTTCTGAATATGTTTTAGCAATTGCCTTTCACGGTAGTTCAAATGTTACTCTTAAATCACTTTTGATTAGCAAATACTATCTTTTGGCAATGGCATTCTCAATGGTAGAGTACTTAGTGGAAATTTTTTTCTTCCCTGGCTTGAAGGAATAGCGGTGGATAAGCAGTGTAGGTCTTGCGATGGTTATAATTGGGGAAATCGTTAGGAAAATTGCTATTATAACAGCCGGGCGAGCCTTCACACATCTAATTATGATCTACCATGGGGAACACCACCAACTGGTTACTCATGGAATCTATAGCTTTGTCCGCCATCCTGGATACTGTGGTTTCCTCATCTGGTCTGTTGGCACCCAGACAATGCTCTGTAACCCCATCTCCACAATTGGATTTGCAATTATTGTGTGTAAATTTTTCCACGAGCGGATACCATATGAAGAATATTTCATGAGACAGTTTTTTGGGCCAAACTATGATGAATATGCGCGGCGAGTTCCTTCTGGGGTGCCATTTTAAAGTAGTAATATATGGTCATGTTGGTAGGGTAGCAATTGTCTTGCATAGACACTTTGCTTCATCAAACCTTTGATGCTGACAGACTGACGGTGGTGAGAGAGACCATTTTATTTATCCCCCCTGGCTTTATGCTCGGCTGAGAATGTACTATTGACATAGGTAGTGTTTATGAAGATTTTTGTTACCGTAAGGTGCAGTGTTAAGTTTTATTATTATTCTTTCATCAGGAAGTTATCAGACAGCTTACAGTTGTCAATCCATTACAAGTTTCTGTTCTTCGGATTTGTCATCTTTAGTGCTCGGTTTGGTTATACCTTATAAACTTGTTATGGATTGTGAAAGAGCATTTTGTTATAATTTTTGTCAAAATGCAATACAGAGATTACTTCCCATCTATCAGATTTATTGATAGTTGCTGAAAACATATTTGTGATTGTATTCATGTGAATGTGGACTTAACATTTGTTTAACCAAAAGAATTTTTGGAGACAAGCTGTCACTCAGCTTTGGTCAGTGAAGGGGCTGGAGAAGTATTAGCTTGATGTTACAGAAGTTTCATCTTAAGATTGGGTTGAATCTTTCATTAAAGTTGTTCACCAGTCCCTTGGATAAAATTTTTAATGAACTGTACTTAACCGTTAAATTAATCATCTTCTTGAACTCACTTAACACACAACAATATTAACAATCATGATAAGAGAAGCTATTTTGCACCAAGAATTACCACAATGCTCATATTTAAGTGTTTGATTCTACAATAACAAACGATTTCTTTCTGTTCTTTATCTCTATAATAACATGTAAAAGGCTAAAAAATTTTTACAGAAACGGTGTTATTGTGCATCTAAAACAAATAAAAAGGTGTCTTAAATAATTAATTAAACAAAACTTCCAAGTTCAGTGAGATTAAGAGATATTACTGTAGCCTCTGCAGCATGAATTTACTAGGATTTAGTAAGTATACACTCATTTCTCAGTATGTGAAGTTCCAATGCATAAAATATACTCTTTTACAATCCATAACAAGATTAATATGTATAATAAGTACAATATTAAACCTCATTTACTCATTTAAACAACCAAATACAATATTACAAGTACAGAGCTTAATCTCACGAAAGCAGCAATATTGAAGAGCTGGATGCATATTGAATGGAATTGGAAAAGGGCAAAAGGAAAAAAAAAAATCTGAAAATTAATCAAACTGAGAACATATTTTTTTTATACACTATAACCCCTTCACCACAAAACTGATGTTAGTTCTATCATCAAATTCTTATAAAGCTCAACCGGGTTTAGTTAAACTGGGTTTAATTACTAAACATTACGACCCAAGGTCCTCTGCTTTGTTGCATGCTGCACTACTTTTTCTTCCACAGGGAGGCCCTTCCGTCTCCTCACAGCATCAATGAGCTTTCTTGCTGTATTGGGAAGCACACTAGAACCATCACCAAACTCTTCAATTTCCTCTTCTGTTTTGGGCACAAAGAAAGGATCCTCTGGAAGTGCTTCCCAATGACTAAGGACAAGAAGGGCACTTGCAGCTTCTGAAGTCCATCTCCTAAGCTCATCAGGGAAACCAAAACTTTCAGAGACCGGCAAATAAGCATGAACAGTGAAAAGTGGAGACCCTTCCTGCATTTCCTCCTTCAAGACTCTGGCTTGCCTTCGAGCAAGCACAGCATACATAGGACCCAAATATTCAGTTGGGGTGTTCAACTCACAAAAATACATGGCCTCAACAAGCCGGGGTTTCTTCTGCAACACAGCTGCTCTACAGGCATCTTTAACTGCTGTCATAACCTGCCCAGAGAAGATGCCATACTGGTCAGATTGTTGTAAAGATTCAGGCTCATCAGCTTGCCCTGCCAAGGGAGAGATGTAAGCCTCAACAACAAATGCCAATCCCCACATTGGTTCATCACATAAGGGGCCAGCTGCAGTAGCCAGCTGAAATCCAGAAACTATGCTGCTCTGAAGACTCTGTACTTCTTGGCACAATGATGAAGCTTGAGTAACTTCCAACAATGTCCCAGCAGCTGAATCGGCATCATTATTGATATCATTAGAATTATCCACAAAGCCTAATCTCTCAGACACATGAGCAGAACCTCTTATATGAACAGAGCAATCAGTATTCTTTCTTTTATAATCTGGTGTGAAGAGGATGTTAGGACCAACATGCCTTGGACCAAGTGCCCAAATCCTTCAAAGAAACTTTTGCCACTTTGCTTTATATTTCTCCACTCGCTCCTTGTCAATCTCATTCCCAGAGGAAATATGATTCTCCAATGCATCCATTATGCGCCGTTTGAAAGCTTCAATTGGATTATCTTCCTCATCAATGCTTGATCTCTGGGTTTCCAAGCATTTGATGCTTTGCCCTCCAATAATACCACCAAGCAAATCAGCACACTCATCAAGCACCTTAGTCACATTAAGAAGAAGTTTGATGACTTGCACTCTAACAACATATCTGCCATTTGGAGTCATCTTCTCAACATAATCAGAGCTCCCACTTAATAATTTTAGATTCTCTAATGGATTACATGATTCACCCTCACCCTCACCCTCACCCTCACCCTCACCCTCAGTGGTCTCTTTATAGGACACAAGAGGTGGAAAGACTTCCAAGCTTACCTTAGCAAACCTCTCATTCAAATCCTTTAAGTATCTTTCTAGATGAACCTCTCCTGCAACAGCAAGCACATTTTCCCCTCTAAATGAAACAGCAACCTCTACAAATGGATCTGCACGATTCAAAAGCCACAATCCTTTCATTAAAGCACCCATATCTGTTGGATCAGTTGGCTCAACTTCAACTTTTAAAGTTGGTGAGACCTCATATACCATACTTGAAAAAGGCCAACAGTTTCTTGTAGACGAAAGAGTTGCACTCTTCAATATATGCTGACCAAGGCCTCGGATAGCCACAACATTCCCTGCCTTGGCAGAGGCCACTAGTTTCAAGCCTTGACCCATCATTAGATATAAGGACTGCAACTCCGCTTCTTGTATATGCTTCTGCACTGATTCCCCCTTTAATGGATCATATAAAGCTGAAAGCAAAAAAACCCTTTGCCCTGAATAAAGAACTCCACTAAAGATCCTAGCAAATGCAAGGAAGCACTCATCTGATTCACCATTTCCACCTTTCTCAGAATAATTATCCAAAATCTCCGCATTTGAACCTCGTTGAGGCAGCATTTTTATTCGGACAGCAAACATCTTGGAAACAAAAGCAACACATGGCGCTTCAGGGCTTGAATCACAGGCCTAAACTGACTTCCTCAAAAGATCTGCCTCCGTAAGTACATTTTTATCAACATCATAATCTAAAATCTCTCTCTTTGGAAGCAAACGTGAAATACAAAAAGATTGAGTAGAAACTGGGTCTGGCACACACTTCACTACCATTGACAAGACTGCATATGACAATGGAAGCCAATGACTCATAACTGATTGAAGCACAGTTTTTGGATCCTTGCTCTGAAGCTCACGAGGTGGTATAGACAAATTAAACGATTTAATCACTTTCTCAAGGACTGCTTTGTCCCCATCTGGCTCTAAAGCAGCCTGGTAAACTTGCCACAATGGCTCAAGCACAAACTGTACAACCATAGGCCGCACTTTACTCCCTGTACCTATCCCCTTCTTCTCCACAATCATCTTCGTCTTTGGATTGAAATACCAAGGACCCCACAAAGCCTTCTGCAATGCAGCGGTACTAGCTCCAAGCTTTGTAGAATAAAATTCAGCAAACTCACAAATTGTAAAACCCCGTCCATCCAATGCACAAACAAATGCTACATTCCCCTTCTGGGGTTGAAATGTATCTTCCTCATCATCCTCTATAAACTCAAGATTCTCATCACCCAGCTTCTCGGAAGGGCCCGCGAGTATAGAATCCACATCAGACAAATATTTTTCTGACTTATACGCACTCATAATCCCATTAACCTCATGAACAATTCTCAACAGCCTATTATAAGCTTCCATTGGACTCAACCTCAACTCACAAATCAACCTATCAATCTTATTATGCACTAAACATGGCATCAACTTCTCAATCCAAGACTGACGCAAGACAGCATGAGTCTAAATGTGAACACCCTCAACAGCATCAACCAAAACCAAGGCACCATCACTCAAACGGGCAGCGGTCGAGACTTCACTACAGAAGTCCATATGACCAGGGGAGTCAATCAAGTTAATTGAATAGTGTTTATAATGAAGAGCAATGGAAGAGCTCTTCATTGTAATGGCACGCCTTTGTTCCTCATCAAGATAATCCAGAAACCTAAGTTTACCGGCTAGTTTTGGGTGGAGTAAACCACCACCAGTGGCGGCAATTAGATGGTCAGCAAGTGTTGTTTTACCATGGTCTACATGTGCTAATATGCATATGTTTCGGAGGTTTCGCGTATCAGACTCACCCATTTTAGCACAAAAAGAAAAAATCTAACCGCCCCCTTTCACTGGCACGCCTTTCACAACCAGTCACCGGCTAACCGTCCCCGTCGAGCGGTCCGCCGCAGTCCGCGGCACTCTCGGGTCTCGGTTGTTCCCTTCTTCATTTCAGTGCTCAGCTTCTTCACCTAGTAAGCCGTCGCCGTCCGCCTCCGCCGATTGGGTAATGTAAGTTGCAACAGCAATCTCTCTTTTGTACAATCAATACGTATTTTGAAAGGGAAAAATTAGAATTAGAAATTTATGATTGTACCATCAATATGTAACCTCAGATTATTTTTAATCCTTTAGGAATGGACACCGTTATTATGTTCACCCCATAATAGAAATTTCGACTACGTCGATAACACCACCATTGTGATTTGTGAGTGACTTGACCTCAGCCCAGGGAGTACTCGGAATTTCGTACAAGGAATACTCGGGCCGTGCAAGTATATAATATGAAATTGCATATCCCCAAAGAAAACTACACGCAACCATCTTTTATGAAGTATAATTAAGATTTAAGAAAGCTGTTTGGAAAACTTCTCAAATCTCAAACCACCTATGCTCTCTATAAACTTAGTCCACCCACTATATATCAAGTAAAACCCCATTCTTATTTCAACCAAACCCGTACCTGCTTTCATACAAAATTTCTCTCACAACATTGGACATGTTTAGCTTATTATTATTATCCATATTCCCAATCCTATTCTCCAAATAATGTTTAACACATTATTCCAGAAATATTATCCTATTTTTTAATTACTTTTAGACTTTAAAAGGTTATTAATTCCATTAAATACCCCCTAAAAAAATATTTAAAAATTAACAAAAACACCCCCATGACCCATACTTGCCAGATTCCGGCAACCATCGTTGGTGGTAGCCGAAATGTGTCACAACGATGAATTACCGATCGGAATTGGACGGTAATTCACCGATCTGGCATTTTTCAACCAGATCCACAGTGGATCTGGCCGGCAAAAGGCGATCCGTCCGCCGGCGACGGGCCAAAGAAATGATCGCGTTGACGGTCAACGACAGCCAAATCTTGGCCATCGTTGGCCTTTTCCGACCGTCGATGGCCACGACAGGCCGTAGATCTGGCCTTTTTCGGCCAAATCCGTGGTGGATCTAGTTGGAAAAGGCCATAATGATGCGTTACGACATAGATCCGACCGGTCTATATCGTAACGCGATTTTTCGGCCAGATTCCGGCGGTGGTGGCCGGAATCTGGCACTACAGATGGTGGGGGTATTTTTGTCATTTTACATATTGGGGGTATTTATTAAATTAGCAAACTTAGGGGGTTTTCTTTTTATAAATTTTTAAATTTTACCTCGTAATACTCCCATATTCAATTATCCAATACTATCCCCGAAATCATATCCAAAATAATAAACCAAACGTACCCAATTAATATCGTAACTCGCAATTAATTAATTTACATGATTACTTTTAAAAAACTTAAGGGTGATTAAAAAAAAAAAAGACCTTGAATTGAGCATCCATCCAACAATTTGAAAAAACCAGATAATACATTTTGAAAGGGATATTATCAATTAGGGTATAAACTTTCCATACTACCAATAGGAGGGTAAAAGTTATAAATTATTCAATTAGGAGCAATAAACAGTTACTTAGGGTAAAGATTTGATTTTATATAAAGGTGAAGATGTAATTAAAAAAAATGAAATTATTCTTTTTACAAAATAAATAATAAAAATTATAAATTATCAAATTAAAATTAGAAATTAAACAACTAGATAAAATATTTAATTTATCCATTTTTACAAAATAAATAATAAATAATAAATTGTTTTTGTTTTTTACTTTATCTTTTAAAATTTTATTTCATTTTTAATGAGCAATATAACACTTGCGAGATATCTTTCAAAGATAAGAATATAAAAATATAGTAATATTAGAGGTATAAAGAAATCTTACAAAGATAAGAATATAAAAATATAGTAATACTAGAGGTATAAAGAAATTTTATAAAGATTTTTAAACAAAGTGAATGGGATAGGAAATGGAAAGAATCAATAGATACAAAAAAAACCGAAACTTTCAAACTTTTGTATTAACTCTACCTCTCATTTCCTATCACTTCACTATGTGCATTTTTTTTTTATACCTATGGCATCATTGATAAAAATGACTCTTATAAGTCAACGATGTCAATCATATTAACAGTGTTGGGCCTAAATACCCATCTTATAGACCAACCAAATAAATCTGTTTTCTTCAATTTGAATTGGCAAAAATAACCTTTTCAGTTGAATTCACCGATTCAAAGATTTTTAGGGTAGAGATAAAAATTGATGTCATTTCTTATTAGATTTCACATTTGATCCTTTCAATAATCTTGGACGATAATATTTGTCTAAGCCATTTGAGCACAATTTACCACCAATTCACTAATTTATCTGTGAAATTTGAAGACAATGAAAAAACAATTTAAATTATTAAATCTAGAAACTGGGAACCCAGATGCTTAAACTCGAATATTTACCTATTTTAATTTATATCTATAAAATTTCAAATTGATTTCTTCATTTTCTTAAAATTACATCACATTGATACATTATTATCAACTGGATTAGAGGCAGGTTGTGTTTAAATGGTTTACAGAATTAGTGGGGTTTTAAATGAGCTATGAAATATTGAAAGAGTCAATCAAAATCCTCATTAGAAATAAGGTCAATTTTTTTTTTTTTTTTTGGATAACTAGGGTGTTCGGACACGCTTGCGTGCACTTCAATTAATCTTGGGAGTCCATTGACACTCTACAAACTTAAAGGACCAGGCAAGTCATAATCTTGGGAGTCCATTGAACACTCTACAAAAGGCTTAATGGTTCTGAAGTACCGCGAGTTTGGAATACTGAACATCTCCGACCATATTATTAGTAATTCCGAACTCATTTTTCCTTGTAAAGATTTTATTTTTCTTAATCTTTGTAAATAGCAAGTGTATAATTATGTTCTTTTGTAATCGTTTTTTGCATATGTATACTTATTCACATAAACTTGTACCAATGTTATTGTAAACAGTTAGAATACGAGTTCGTATGTAACAGAAAATATGAAAATTGTAAGTGCTCATGAAAGATTGTAAAAAGCGATGTCTTATTTATAATAAAAAGGGAAAGTACATGGGCAAGAAGGGAAAAGACTACAAAAGCGCATCATCAATCCTCGTCCCCAAGTCTCGGAGGGGCGATCTCAACATCGCCAAGCTGGTCACCGACCGCCTGTTCGGGTGCAAGCTCCTCGGGGACGTAGTCTAGATGCTCTTCTTCCAGGCCAGGTCCCTAGTTCGCTTCCTCGTCCTTCGCTCGCGCCATGGCAGCAAAGGAATCCCGTTACGCATCAAGGAGGTTGGACAGATCCATCTCAGGGTTCTTCGGTCGAAGGGTAATGATGGATTGAATCATCCATT
Source organism: Pistacia integerrima (assembly GCA_026225825.1). Lineage (NCBI taxonomy): Eukaryota > Viridiplantae > Streptophyta > Magnoliopsida > Sapindales > Anacardiaceae > Pistacia > Pistacia integerrima. Next base: position 8,343,180 of record CM047748.1, read on the forward strand.
CTATAGCCCTACTCTCGATCTCCGCCTCCTGCTGTTGCATCTTTGCAGTTAGCGAAGTGACGCGGCCTTGAGTGAAGTGGAGCTCGGCCTCAAGCGCTGAACGTTGCTTCTCAGTAGTCTCCCACAGCTCGTCCCTTTCCCTCTCTGCTTGTAAGGCCCGCTCGGAGGTTGTTTCCAGCGCTTGGTCTTTCTCGCTAGCCTCCCTGGTGAGTCTGGCCATGGTCCTCTAAAGTTCCGTCACCTCCTCACTACACTTTTTCAGCTCGTTCTTCTAAAAGTCCACCGGGCGAAGTGCAGCATCCCTTTTGAAAAAATGCTGATCCACCTGAACGATGGACAAATCTTTATCTGTTCGCGCGACCTCTAGTTCCCACTTGAACCGCGCATTCTCTTCCCTCATCTCGACCAATACCTCAATAGCCCCTAGTTGGACCTTCTGTAGGGACAGGTGCATGGAAAGCAAGGCCCACATAGCGAAGAGAATAAAGTTAGTCTTTTTATATTACAAAAGCAAATATAAGTCCTCACTAAGGGTAGGTCGTTTACCTTGCTTAGGTGCTGGAAGGACGTGGTCATCAGGTCCATAGTACCAGAGGTCACGAACTGCTCAAAAGCCTCCGCAAGCCCGCATTCCAACAAAGCAAAGACTACTGGCTGCAGATGGTCCGGTAGCTGACCCATTGACTCCATCACGGGGGTGTCTAGCCCGTGGCAGGTAGTGTTCCCTCCACTAGCTCCTTGCTCGACCTCCTTCCGGGGACTGCGGCCATTTGTTGTCTTGTTTGCAGACCCCTAGGAGCAATGGAGATGCCGGTCTCGCCCCTAGGTGGCCCTCCCGAGTGGAACGCTTGGTAAGGCTGCGACCTCTCGGGTTGAATGCTCAAACCCTCCGGTTCGGACTCCGACTCCTCGGTCTGAATTTACCTCTTCTTTTTCGGCTTTTGAGTAGTGGTTTTCTGCTTCGGGCGAGCAGCTGAAGGCTAGGGAGCGCTTGCAGGTCAGGTCGGAGCACCAGCCAATGTCCTTTCGATGGGGGGACCACTGGGAGCCGCTCCAGCTGGTCCAGTGGCACCCATCTGGGGGAAGAAAAATTGCATTGGTCGTGGCGACCTAGGCACCTTGGACGGCATGGTCGCTGCATTCGAACATTGTTAATAAAACAATTCGCTACACGCAAAATAAAAAAGACTAAGATCGAAAGGCTTGCTCGATGTGGTCTTTAGGGTCGCTTCTGAGTTGAAGAAACCGTACTTCCGTAAATTTGTGGTTGTCATGAGCAATCTTGCGTCGCGACTCTCTTTAGGTTGAAAGCTGAAGGTAGCGATCCTGTCCAGATCCCCGATGAGCTCTAACCTGGTCGTTTTGTTAACTGCGAAGAAACAAAGAGCTCGTCAGCAAAGAACGAAAGAAAGTTCGCAAACCCAAAAGAAAGGAGAACCTATTTGGCTCCTGAAAATGGCAAATGCCATCATGACGAAAGAAAAAGAATTTCATCTTGTATGCCCCTACGTTGCTCGGGTAACTGTGTATTCCCGCTTCAATGGTAGGTCGCTTGGAAAGATAGTAAGAATCCTTGCCCTTACTCTTTTTCAGAATGTATGAGCAACCGAGCTATACAGCGGTTAGCTTGCCCAATTCGTTCTCGCCGCACGCGATGTACACGGCCATGACTTTCATGTACGCGTTCGGCGTGAGCTGTAGTGGTGCGATCCTGAAATGATCGAGGACCGACCTGACAAAAGGGTGGAAGGGGATTAACCCTCCACTCTTGAATATTCTCGGAGATCGCAGCCATTCCTCGTGGTGGACTCCGAGTATGTGTATGTCCTATCTCGGAAGACCTCCACGCTGAAAACGTATTGGTCTACCACCTTCTGGATCTCATCGATAGTAATTATTGACAGGATCTCTTGAGGGGGACCCTCCTTAGTCCTAGTTGTTGGGGAGTCCATTCTTCTGCGGTCTGAAAAGAAAAGTGACATGCAGGGAATCACCCAGTCTTCGTACACAGTTTCATACGATGACGTGGAGGAAAAAGAAAACACTTCCTCCCTTAAACCCTAGAAAAACCCTAACAGGATACTTTTAGAGCCACCATTAATGGCTCAATCTCAAAGAGAATATTTCATCTCCGATCAACTTCCGACAGACTATCATTGCACTGCAACTATTGAAAACAAAAAAAAAAAAAAAAAAGTAAAAATAGCAGAAGGATTGTCCTTACCTCTTGAAATAAGAAGATTAGTCCTCTTGCTCTGGATATCAAGCGTGCGCTAATCTGACAGGCAAAGGACCAAGGCTCACGAAAATCTCTTGCTCTCTCTGAGAAGATGAATATTGTGACATTGCCTGAAGTGAACTTGGGGTTTTATAGTGAAGGAAATGTCGCTTTGGTTTCTCGAAGTCAAACGACGTTTGGGCGAAAAACACATCCCACTATTGATCGCGACCACGTGTCACGGATCAGCGAAGAAGAGTGACCGTCATGCTTTGAGAAACCAAATTGTCGTTCTTTTCCGTTGAAACACTCAAGCGACGGCACATTTTTCCTCCTCCACATTAAATGCACTCACATCCGCATTTAATGCTCTGATAGGGAATATCGTTTCAGCATGGCTCGCATTTAATGCACATGGCTGACACTTATTGCGCACAAGACACGTCTGTTATAGCAAAAGGTGTTTCGTTGGGTTAAATGTATACACAAAAGTGCAACGGATAACATCTAAAGAGGTCGTTATGTACAACACTCTACGGCTCATGTCTTATCGCGAAGCGACGTGACGCTTCGATTTTGTCTCACGTCAATTGTGAAGCGACGTGACTCTCCAACTGGGATGTATATCAGTCAGGAAGCAACACAATCTCTTGCCTTAAGCAAAAAATTCAGCAAAGTGCAATCAAGTCGTGAACCTCGAACAAAGATCAAGGTCATTGTCGTGGCACTAGATATGGTCTAATAGTTGCCGACCCATTAAAGTAAAGGCCATTTGTCACACCCGTGTGAAAATGTCTCTTCGACCTCTTTGCATCCAGGTCGAGTCAACCAGTATCTTCAAACCCATCTAATCAAGGCATAATATGTAATTTCCAAGGTTCGATTCTCAAACCTTAAAAACTAGGGGACTTTTGTTATGCTTGGAAAAGTAGGGCTGATGCAGAACCTTGTTAGCGCAAGTGGTCAAAGCTTAGGTAAGTCTAGCAGCTATTCAGAGACAGCCACGTCGCACGCTGACGCAAGAGGCATGCTCCTGCCAATGCAGCAGGTGTGCGCTAGGCTGGAGGCGTTCCACGTGTCCAAATCTCTGTGCGAGTCGAGGAAATCAATCGAGTAGGTGAATAACGAGGCGCAAGGAAGGATTTGGACGGCAATCTGACCCATTCCCGGATTTAGTAATCATTACCGCAATTCATCTCACTATAAATAGAGGGCTCTTCTCCGGTTTGTGAGATTAGTGAAATTCTCTAGAATAGCATACTTATTTTATCTTTTTAATCACTTGTAAATCAGTTTCTGAATGCTGACTCCTCGGGCATATTAATACAATATCAATGGACGTAGGAATCGCTTGTTTAAGTATCCGAACCACTTTAAACATTGTTCTTCATCTCTTATCCATTCTCATACCCCCATTTGCGTGTGTCTTCTAAGTCACCAGATTTCACACGTGCGTTTAGTTGGTATCAAAATCGAGCATCAACAATATTATTTTAATTTAGAGCAAAGATATCCAAGCACCATCACATTATAAATAGAGCTTGTAAGCCGTAGAACCTAGTGCAACATTACAACAAGAAGAAGCAGCTTGATTAATTAAAATATGAATGCTATTTCGTATTTGCTCACCTTTTTCTTGATCCATGGGTTACTAGTTTCACCAACTACAAATCCCATGGCGAAGGCCACTGAAATTGTTTATGCTTCTTTTGATGCAATTCATTCTCATGTTCATTATAGTAAGTTGAAGGAAGTGGTGCCGTTGAAGGAGGATCCATGACGACCGCCACCATCCGCAAGGCCGAATGTTTCTCCTCGGCATAAACAACCCGGGTCCCTTCACCGTAACCACCACCATCTTCTTAATTTGTCTGATTAGACGCTATGATTCAACAGTTTATTTACCATTATTAATTCAGCTCTTAATTGCTTGTATCATGAATGGTTGATTTGTTACGACATCCATTACCTTTAATATTTATTGTATATAGTAAACGACTTTTTCCCACCTAAGGTTTGCCGCGCCGCGCCCCCCGCGACGTGACTCTCCAACTGGGATGTATATCAGTCAGGAAGCAACACAATCTCTTGCCTTAAGCAAAAAATTCAGCAAAGTGCAATCAAGTCGTGAACCTCGAACAAAGATCAAGGTCATTGTCGTGGCACTGCTGTAGGTCTAATACGGGGGAATTCTTGACCTAAATAAAGGCCATTTCAGGTCACCCACATGAAAATGTCTAGCCTCTTTGCATCCAGTCAGTCTTGGAATATCTTCAAACCCATCTAATCAAGGCATAATGTAATTTCCAAGGTTCGATTCTCAAACCTTAAAAACTAGGGGACTTTTGTTATGCTTGGAAAAGTAGGGCTGATGCGAGGAACCGGCCAATTGCCGCAAGTGGTCAAAGCTTAGGTAAGTCTAGCGGCCTATTCATGACACCCGTCGCAGCCGCCGAGGCATGCTCCCCGCCCGGACAAACGGTGGGTGTGCCGCTAGGGTGGCGTTCCACGTGTCCAAATTCTGCATGGCGAGTCGAGGAAATCAATCGAGTAGGTGAATAACGAGGCAAGCGGGAGGAGGATTTGGCGGCAATCGACCCATTCCCGTTTAGTAATCATTACCACGAATTCATCTCACTATAAATAGAGGGCTCTTCCCCCGGTTTGTGAGATTAGTGAAATTTCTCTCTAGAATAGCATACTTATTTTATCTTTTTAATCACTTGTAAATGTCTTGAATAGCGACCTCGGGCATATTAATACAATATCAATGGACGTAGGGAACGCTTGTTTAAGTATCCGAACCACTTTAAACATTGTTCTTCATCTCTTATCCATTCTCATACCCCCATTTGCGTGTGTCTTCTAAGTCATTCGGCATTTCACACGTGCGTTTAGTTGGTATCAAAATCGAGCATCAACAATATTATTTTAATTTAGAGAGATATCCAAGCACCATCACATTATAAATAGAGCTTGTAACCGTAGAACCTAGTGCAACATTACAACAAGAAGAAGCGCTTGATTAATTAAAAATATGAATGCTATTTCGTATTTGCTCACCTTTTTCTTGATCCATGGGTTACTAGTTTCACCAACTACAAATCCATAGGCGAAGGAAATTAGCTTAAATTGTTTATGCTTCTTTTGATGCAATTCATTCTCATGTTCATTATAGTAAGTTGAAGGAAGTGGTGCCTAAGTTGAAGGGAGGATCCATAAGCGCCCGTTAGCCATCACGCGGAAGGCCTAATGTTTCTCCACGGGCATAAACAAGGGCCCGAGTCCTTCCATTAAGTAACCACCACCACCATCTTCTTAATTTGTCGATTAGGGACGCTTATGATTCAATGAAATTTATTTACCATTATTAATTCAGCTCTTAATTGCTTGTATCATGAATGGTTGATTTGTTACATCCATTACCTTTAATATTTATTGTATATAGTAAGCGACTTTTTCCCCGCCACCAAGGTTTGTTAGCCGCGCCCCCCTCGACGTGACTTCTTCCAATTGGGATGTATATGGTCGAGAGCAACACAATCTCTTGCCTTAAGCAAAATTGACAAAAGTGCAATCAAGTCGTAGAACCTCGAAGCAAGATCAAGGTCATTGTCGTAAGCTAGATATGGTCTAATACGGGAATCTGACCCAATTTGGAAAGTAAAGGCCATTTACGTGCATATGTGAAAATGTCTCTTGACCTCCTCTTTGCATCCAGAGTCGAAAGTCCACGATATCTTCAAACCCATCTAATCAAGGCATAATATATAATTTCCAAGGTTCGATTCTCAAACCTTAAAAACTAGGGGACTTTTGTTATGCTTGGAAAAGTAGCGATGCGAGGCCTTGAATTAACCAGCGCAAGTGGTCAAAGCTTAGGAGGTGGATCTACTGACCTGAACGAGAGCTGAAAACCCACGTCGCACTGCGGCGCAAGAGAGGCATGCTCCCCTGCCCGGTGCAGGTGTGCGCTAGGAGGTGGCGTTCCACGTGTCCAAATCTGCAATGCTAGTCGAGGAAATCAATCGAGTAGGTGAATAACGAGGCGCAAGGCCGAGGAAGGATTTAGATGACAAGTTGACCCACCGGTTCCGATTTAGTAATCATTACCGCAATTCCATCTCACTATAAATAGCTTTCTTCTCCGGTTTGTGAGATTAGTGAAATTCTCTCTAGAATAGCATACTTATTTTATCTTTTTAATCACTTGTAAATCAGGTTGCTTTGAATGCGCGACCCTGACCTCGCATGTATTAATACAATATCAATGGACGTAGGAATCGCTTGTTTAAGTATCCGAACCACTTTAAACATTATTCTTCATCTCTTATCCATTCTCATACCCCCGTTTGCGTGTGTCTTCTAAGTCGCTCGACATTTCACACGTGCGTTTAGTTGGTATCAAAATCGAGCATCAACAATATTATTTTTAATTTAGGGAGAAGCGGTATATCCAAGCACCATCACATTATAAATGAGCTTAAATGTAAGTAGGGGAACCTAGTGCAACATTACAACAAGAAGAAGCGGCCAAGATTAATTAAAATATGAATGCTATTTAGTATTTGCTCACCTTTTCTTGATCCATGGGTTACTAGTTTCTTGGCTACAAATCCCATGGAAGGCCAAGAAATTATTTATGCTTACTTTTGATGCAATTCATTCTCATATTCATTATAGTAAGTTGAAGGAAGTGGAGGTGCCGTTGAAGGAGGATCCATGCGACCGCCACCACATCCATGAAGGCCGAATGTTTCTCCGCGGGCATAAACAACCCACCCGGAGTCCTTCCATAAGTAACCACCGTCTTGATTAATTTGCGATTAGCTATGATTCAACGGTTTATTTACCATTATTAATTCAGCTCTTAATTGCTTGTATCATGAATGGTTGATTTATTCGACATCCATTACCTTTAATATTTATTGTATATAATGTGACTTTTTCCCACCTAAGGGTTTGTTTAAGCGCCACTCCCCATGACGTGACTCTCCAACTGGGATGTATATCAGTCAGGAAGCAACACAATCTCTTGCCTTAAGCAAAAAATTCAGCAAAGTGCAATCAAGTCGTGAACCTCGAACAAAGATCAAGGTCATTGTCGTGGCACTAGATATGGTCTAATACAGGTTGCTGACCCTTAAAGTAAAGGCCATTTCAGGTCACCTGTGTGAAAATGTCTCTTCGACCTCTTTGCATCCAGGTCGAGTCAACCAGTATCTTCAAACCCATCTAATCAAGGCATAATATGTAATTTCCAAGGTTCGATTCTCAAACCTTAAAAACTAGGGGACTTTTGTTATGCTTGGAAAAGTAGGGCTGATGCAGAACCTTGTTAGCGCAAGTGGTCAAAGCTTAGGTAAGTCTAGCAGCTATTCAGAGACAGCCACGTCGCACGCTGACGCAAGAGGCATGCTCCTGCCAGTGCAGCAGGTGTGCGCTAGGCTGGAGGCGTTCCCACGTGTCCAAATCTCTGTGCGAGTCGAGGAAATCAATCGAGTAGGTGAATAACGAGGCGCAAGGAAGGATTTGGACGGCAATCTGACCCATTCCCAGATTTAGTAATCATTACCGCAATTCATCTCACTATAAATAGAGGGCTCTTCTCCGGTTTGTGAGATTAGTGAAATTCTCTCTAGAATAGCATACTTATTTTATCTTTTTAATCACTTGTAAATCAGTTTGCTGAATGCGACCTGACCTCAGCATATTAATACAATATCAATGGACGTAGGAATCGCTTGTTTAAGTATCCGAACCACTTTAAACATTGTTCTTCATCTCTTATCCATTCTCATACCCCCATTTGCGTGTGTCTTCTAAGTCAGCTCAGCATTTCACACGTGCGTTTAGTTGGTATCAAAATCGAGCATCAACAATATTATTTTAATTTAGAGCAGTATATCCAAGCACCATCACATTATAAATAGAGCTTGTAACCGTAGAACCTAGTGCAACATTACAACAAGAAGAAGCAGCTTGATTAATTAAAATATGAATGCTATTTCGTATTTGCTCACCTTTTTCTTGATCCATGGGTTACTAGTTTCACCAACTACAAATCCCATGGCGAAGGCCACTGAAATTGTTTATGCTTCTTTTGATGCAATTCATTCTCATGTTCATTATAGTAAGTTGAAGGAAGTGGTGCCGTTGAAGGAGGATCCATGACGACCGCCACCATCCGCAAGGCCGAATGTTTCTCCTCAGCATAAACAACCCAGTCCTTCACCGTAACCACCACCATCTTCTTAATTTGTCTGATTAGACGCTATGATTCAACAGTTTATTTACCATTATTAATTCAGCTCTTAATTGCTTGTATCATGAATGGTTGATTTGTTACGACATCCATTACCTTTAATATTTATTGTATATAGTAAACGACTTTTTCCCACCTAAGGTTTGCCGCGCCGCGCCCCCGCACCCTAAACCAAAAAAGGAAAGTTTTAAATATCACTTTCTCACCCAAACTTAATATTTCGTTACTACTCAAAGCCGATTCCGTCGGCAAAAATTCTCCTTGTCACCACCATTTAAACCTTCAGTCGCCTCTCTACAAAACCTTTCTCACTTTGACACCTGATTTCTCGTCAACTATCGTCACTGCAAAGTTAAGATTTTATATTCTTAATTGATTTTTGGCTGATTTCGGTAATGAATACTTAATCGGTCACTACCATTCAATCTATCGGCATCCACTCTACAAAAACCCTTTTATCCTGGTTCCTAGTAACTCATTGAATGCTCTCTGAGAAAGTGAAGTGTATTTTAGGTATTAACGGAATATAAACGTTGGGTGAGAATGTGATATTTTGAAACTTTTTGGGTGAAAAGGGACATTAAGGCAAACCTTGGGTGGGAAAATGTCGTTTACTCATATTGTATATCATTGGATGATTTTTCATCATATTAACAAATTAAAGTGAACATCTTTATCTCATATCCATTGAAATAAATATAGATTGAAATATGGACTTATTATTCTATACAAGTACACAAGTATTGAAAGAAAGAATTACGAAATATCAAGACAATTTAACCTCAAAGACCTTGTTAGAGTACTGTCTCTAAGAAATTTCCTCCACAGACTACCAATAGTTTGACAACCACCAATATTAACTCGTATTTGTTTGAAAAGGTAAGTGATTCTGACCCAGTTGAGACTGAACGAACAATCAGTCCTTCAGTCAAAGACCATAAATATTAGTGTAAAGAGCATAAATATTAGTGTCTCCGTGAAACTTCCTTGAAGACTAATATGACAACTAAGTAATTAAGGCGTATTTGTTTGACAATTCTGAGGACTATACTAGTCTTAATATTAGCACCTATTATTTTACAGCAGGTGTCAACATTAATGAATTCCATTTCATATTTTCTAACTTTTTCCAAATAATCTCGCTCCACTTTTGATGCTATACATTACGTATCTTATTAGAAAAAATTGTTGATTAATAGTTGCCTTAATTAGAAATTAGAAAAATTATATCTATAAAATTTCAAATTGATTTCTTCATTTTCTTCAAATTACATCACATTAATACATTATTACCAGCTGCATTGGAGGCAGGTTGTGTTTAAATGGTTTGGATAATCGGGGTGACTAGACATGCTTACGTGCACTTAATCTAAAGGATCAAGTAAACCATAACGTTATTATGGTAGGTGGCTCCAAGATTTGAATCTAAACATTTAAGGAATGAAACAAAACTCCTAAATCGTCATGCCAACCTTAGGGTTAAGTCAAGTTTTATTTCAACATGTAATAGTGGTCAATTAAATAAATTATATTAATAATATGTGAATGTGAAGCCCCATTAGACTTTATAGAAGAGGACAACGTACAATTTGAGGACACGTATATTTGTTTGACAAATTCTTAATTACTTGATAAAATATTATTTTAATTTAGAGCAGTATATCTAGGCACCATCACTTTATAAATAGAGCATGTAACCGTAGAACCGAGTGCAACATTACAACAAGAAGAAGCAGCTTGATTAATTAAAATATGAATGCTATTTCGTATTTGCTCACCTTTTTCTTGATCCATGGGTTTCTAGTTTCACAAACTACAAAGCCCATGGCGAAGGCCACTGAAATTGTTTATGCTTCTTTTGATGCAATTCATTCTCATGTTCATTATCGTAAGTTGAAGGAAGTGGTGCCGTTGAAGGAGGATCCACGACGATCGCCACCATCCCCAAGGCTGAATGTTCCTCATCACCCTAGAAAACGCAGTCCTCCACCGCAACCACCACAATCTTCTTAATTTGTCAGATCAGACGCTATGATTCAACTGTTTATTTACCATTATTAATCCAGCTCTCAATTGCTTGTATCATGAATGGTTGATTTGTTACGACATCCATTACCTTTGATATATATTGTATAGAGTAAACAACTTTTTCCCACCCAAGGTTTGCCCTAATGACATTTCTTACCAAAAAAAAGTTTCAAAATACCACTTTTCCACCCAAAATTAATATTCTGTTACTACCCAAAGCCGATTCCGGTGGCCAAAATTCTCTCATTTACCACCATTTAAACCTTAAGCTTCCTCTTTACAAAACCCCTTTCACTCCTACACTTGATTTCTACCAATTATCGGTCAAAGCAAAACTAAGGTTTTATGTTCTTAGTTGATTTCTGATTGATTCCAACAGCGAATACTCAATCGGTCACCACCATTTATCCACGCCAACATCCACTCTACAAAAACCTTCTTACCTTGGTTTCTGGTAACTAGTCAAACACCGACTAAGAAAGTGAAATATATTTTGGGTATTAACGGATAAAAATGTTGGGTGAGAAAGTGGTATTTTGAAACTTTTTGGGTGCGAAAGTGTCATTAAGGCAAACCTTGGGGGGGCGCGCGCGGGGGAAGTTGTTTACTCATATTGTATATCATTGGATGATTTTTCATCTTATTAATAAATTAAAGTGAACATCTTTATCTCATATCCGTTGAAATATGGACTTATTATTCTATACAAGCACACAAGTATTGAATTCACTAATCTAAAATATTTCTGAAACTGTGGAAAAAAGAAATATATACAAGCACAAAAATATTGAAAGAAAGAATTACGAAATGTCAAGACAAATTTAACCTTATCTGAAAGACCTTGTTAGAGTACTGTCTTCAAGAAATTTCCTCCACAGACTGCCAACGGTGATTACTATTTACCTCAATAAATTAAAGGTAGTGATTACTTCATCGAAAATGAGTGATGGTCGTAATTACTTTAACAATCCTCCTCTTCAACCACGTTATCTTTTGTTAAATTGAAAAGGTAAGTGATTCTGACCCAGTTGGGACTGAACTATCAGCCCTTAAGTCAAAGACCATAAATATTAGTGTCTTCATGCAAATTCCTCGAAGACTAATTTGACAACCAAGTAATTAAGGTGTATTTGTTTGACAATTCTGAGGACTATACTACTCTTAATATAAAGCATTCGCCGATTCTGAGGACTAATATTATTTTACAGCAGGTGTTAACATTAATGAATTCCATTTCATATTTTCTAACTTTTTCCAAATAATCTGGCTCCACTTTTGATGTTATATATTACATATTTTTCTTCGGGTTCGTACTCTTCGTAATCAAATGTTACACATACAGGTTCTATATATATATATATATATATGAAGCTTCCTCTTAAAGAGATCAAAGACAAAACAATTTGGCAAATGGGCGTATCAATTTGACAAATGGGCGTCTCAATTTTGACGAACTTCTTACCTGTTAAAAGTATCTCAAATATATATTCATGCTAGCTGGAGTCTCTCAAAAATAAGTAGAATCTACAGCATCTATTATTTTAAAACAGGCCACCTTTACCAATGAAGGCCATTTCTTATTCGCTCACTTTCTTCTTGATCCATGGAATTATACTTTCACACTCTATTTACACGGCGAAGGCCACTGAAATTGCATCTACTGGCTCATCTTTGGATGCTGTATCTTCTCATGTGCCTTTTCGTAATTTGAAGGTGGTAATTGGATCAACCCCGCCACCCCCTCGGCCCGGTGTTAGAATTACGCCCAAGCCACCTTTTGATAAGCCAAACCCACCACCTCCGCCACCAGCAACGGCACCGCCACCGTCAGTATTATAAACTTACTCTGCCTATATATTGAGAGAAACTATATATACATGACGACTCGAGTGTTTATCTGCCTGCTATCATAGCCTTTGACAGTCGGTAGCATCTTGGCTATGATGTAATGGCCGTTGTTCTCTTTCTTCTTGCATGATTTTAAATTTTACCGTCAACGAAATTTTGTAAGTTAATTAATTATATAAGTTTAGTGGCTTTAACCTTTGTGTGTAGTACTATGTTATGCCTGGAAAAATAAAAGGCTGACGTGGGAAAGTCACGTGAAGGGTGACTTGCTCCCGAAATCGAGCAACACCCACGTCGAGACTGCCTTAAGAATGATATGGAGCTCACAGCGTCCATTTCCCTGCAATAAATCGTGCGAAGTCAGCTTGGGAAGGGGGAAATGGGACGTAAAGCCGGATTATATCCTGACAATCACACCAACCCATGGATTTAATGATGATTACACGCTTCAGTTTGATATAAAATGAAGAAGACCCCTTCATTAAGGGGATTCGGCCATTTTTACATTGAGAAAAACTCTCTCTCTCTCTTGTAAACACATTTACTATTCATAATTCCTTACGAAAGTCGGAGTCTGAGTGACTGGGACACTATTATCAATACAAATCAATGGACGTAGGATTTGCTACCTTAGCATCCGAACCACTTAAAAAACTCTCTTTGCATTTATTTCACTTTCATACATTCATTTATCACGTGTGTTTATCCTCCAACCAGTGTTATATACACGTGACAATTTGTTGGTGACTAAAACGAGCATCAACAGTTTGGCGCTAGAAGGAGGGTTGATTTAGTGTCTACCCTTCATCAGGAGAATCTTTGACCTACTAGTCTCACAGCAACAAATGGCCCATGGTCAAGAACTGCGAGTCAAGCTAGCATGCTTTGAAGGAGTCCCCCTAGGCCCGGAGGGACACCCGGCCTTCCAACTACCTCCGAGTTTAGCGAATGCTGCTGGGGAATACCCCAACAATGACCCTAGGTAGGACCACCCATGTCGAAGCTATCTGGAGAGGTTCGACAATACTCTCCAGACGGTCAACCAGAGGTTGGACCGCTTGGACCAAGGCATGTCATCTACGACAACCAGAGTGGTACAACCGCCAAAAACCCCTACAGTCGCGCGTGGCACAAAGGGCGATAGCCCGTGCCGCGAGCAACCGCAGCGCAGGCGAGGCGCAAGGGTAAGCAAGTGGCAAAAAGTAAGCCTACGGGCTCCCAAGGACCAGCGACGCAAAAGGTGCCCCAAGCGGGGAGGGGGTATCGGCAAAGGCCTGAGACTCGGCGAAAGGGAATGGATCCCGAGCATCCCGTGCCACGTCGTAGGCAAAGGGCCCGGGAAGCAAAAATCTTGGGCATGGAGGTGGTTAAGATCACCACCGAGTAGACGATCCCCGATCATTCTGGGTGGCCCCTACACCTCCAAAACGGGCAGGTTCGTACCACCATGAGGGTCGTAGAAAGTGCCGCGCAGGCCCGTCGCCTTCGCACGGCTCGAGTCGGCGTGTGTCAAGTGCGGCGAAATCTCCGGCCAAGGCGAGGAGGAATCCGACCTCCGGACTTTCCTGAACCGCAACCGAGAAGGCAGGGCTCGCACGGGTGAAAGCAACCCCCAATTGGCTCCATTACCACAAATTGAGGAGCTGCAGCGAGCTCTGACGGAGTTAAGGAGCGGTGAAGCAACATGCAGTCGCCTCCTACATCCCCATTTTCTCCCTGAAGTGCTATGCTCCCACTTCCACCGGGGAGGTTCGAATGCCGATATGTGGCCGTTTGATGGAAACTATGATCCGCAGGATCATTTATATGAGTTCAACGACCTGATGGAGCTCTACCAGGTTTCGGACCTTGCGAAATGCCGTTGTTTGGCCGTGACGCTGACTTCTCATGCCAAACGGTGGTTAAGGTCACTCCCAACGGGGTCGATCAGTTCGTGGCCTCAGATGAGCACGACGTTCCTGCGGCATTTCCAAGCCAACCGGAAATTTTCAATGCCTTTGAGCTACCTCAGCAACATAAGGCAAGAAAGAGACGAATCCCTACAGTCTTACATTGACCGCTTCCACAGGGAACTCAACAAAGTGGCTCACGCTCCAGAAGAGTCCATCCGAACCCTTATAATAGCTGGAGTTCGCCCACAAATCGACATGTGGAAAGACTGCAGGCTGAGGACGATATTTCCCTCACCAGGTTCCATAACCTGGCAGAAAAGTATCTCCGAATAGAGAATTCGCTGGCGGCACTCCGCCATCGTGATCACGCACTTCCGGCGATGCACAGTCGGGAGATAAGCAGCGATCGCAAAGGAGACACTGACGATCAACAAAAAGGGAAGAAACCCCGTTACGAGCAGAAAAAGTCCTATGCTCCTGTTCCTCGTCGCGACCGCGACGGGGCTCAATACACTCCACTGAATGTGTCCATATCAGCAATCCTTGATAAGTCCGAGGAGGCCAGCCTGCTCGGTGAGCCCGAACCCATGAAAACCCCCGCTATGGCCAGAAACAGTAAAAAATACTGCCGTTACCATCGGGATAATGGGCACCTCACTGATGAATGCCGGGCTCTAAAGCAAGCTATCGAAGAGCTTATCCGAAGGGCACTTCAAGGAGTACATTGATGACTCCCCAAAAGAAAGCCAAGGGGAGGGAGCCCGAAAAAGCCCCCGCGAAGTGATGCTGTGCGAAGCGCGTCGCGGTGGGTGCACAATGACAACAGTCGGAGGAGGTCCGCGCCTCGCAGGAAAGCACGCGAGGCGCGCAGTATGCTCATGCATCGCGACCCGATTAGGGTAAGCCTGAGCACTTCAGCAGCGACCCCTAAAAAGCCGGGAAGGAGGAACCAAGGTCACCTTGCGAGAAGGCGGACCTCTTGCACCATCCTGAGGATGCTCTGTGATCACACCACCCCAGTAGGGTGTCATAATGTCTGCTGAGAATGCTTGTGGACAAGCAGCAGCCGTGAACATTACATTCAAGTCCAAGCTTTCGATAGAATGAACCCTTTGGCCGAGGCCGACCTGAACGACCTCGATGCCTCATGCGGTTTCCCACGAGGGGATCACTGTCCCCGAGCGAACAATCCCGGCTCCCAGTCACGCTCGGCGACTACGGACGAGGTGACTAGGGTTACCGAATTCTTGGTCGTGGACTACCCTCGGCCTTCAAGGTGGAATCTTAGGGCGCCTCTGCCGAGAACCTTCAGGCGGTCACTTCCATTTATCATCTCAAGATGAAGTTCCCACTCCATCGAGGATAGGGGGAAGTAAGCGGGTGTAGCGCATCTCGCGAATGCTACGTAAAAGCGGTCCAAATGGCCGACAAGGGGAAGGGCATTTCGCGATGTGCGCCCATGACTATAGGCGTCACCGGATCGAGCCACACTGGGTCCAAGACGGAGGATAATATAGATCCATGAAAGGGTTCAGGGAAATCCCCCACCCGCCGGCCCAAGGTTGAGGATGCGTCCAAGTTTCGGTTGATCCAAAAGAGAACATGAATCCTGCTAAAGATCGGAAGCTGTCCTCAACCTCGGGCCTCGCTTTTGGAGTAAACAGGTAAACTTCTTGAAGGAGAACATTGATGTATTGCCTGGTAGCATCTCGATATAAGTGGGATCAGCCCGACATTGTTTACCATTCCAGCCGTCGGCGGTGAAGCTAAGCCCGTTCCGCCAAAAGAGAGAAGGGTGATGGTCCGAGGACCTGATGCTGTAGCGTTAAAATCAGTCCGGAGGCCTTCTACGAAATGGATCTGTCCGCGGCTCTCTACCCAGCACGGGTATGGAACCCGATCCTGGTAAGGAAGCCAAATGGCAAGTGGCGGACACAGTGACGCTGAACAAAGCTTACCCGAAATACTGGTTTCCCCTACCAAGAATCGACCCATCGTTGATGCCTTACCTCAAGGGGCACAAGTTATTAAGCTTCGCGGTGCTCGGGATACAATCAAATCCCGATGAATAAGCCGATAGGAGCATCACGACCATTCTGGATAGGGGCTATCTTGCTACAAGAAGGTCATGCCCTTCCCGGCCTCAAGAATCACGAGTCGCGACCTATCGAGGTTAGGTCAACCAAGAATGTTCTCCAGCCAGATCGGGAGGACAATGGAGGTCTATGTGGACGACATCTTTGGTCAAATCCCAGTCATACGGAGCGCGCGTCTGCCGAGATGTTTGACATACTGGCTTTACGAATGCTGAACCCTCTCAAATGTTCATTCGGGGTATCTCAGGGAAAGTTCCCACCAGGGATATATGGTCAATCAGCGGGGCATAGAAATAAACCCCGAAAAGATTCAAGCTCCGGGCGATATGGAGAGCCCAGCCAAAAAGCCCCCGAGTCATGAGTCGAACGGGCGAATAGCGGCACTCGGGCCGCTTCATATCAAGGCTAACAGATTGTTTACCATTCTTCAAGCGGTGTTGCCGAAGGCCAAGCCAAGGGTTCCAGTGGACTTCCGAATGCGGCTGAGCATTCCAGTATAAAAGAGCATGTTAAGGAACCAGCTCCTCTGCAAGCCTCTTCCTGAAATCCCTGCTCATACCATCCGTGTCTAGGGAATTAGCGGTGAATGCGGCCTTTATCACCGGGAAGGAAAAAGGCCCCCCGATGGCCTGATATATTATGCAAGTAAAGCGTCTATCGGATGCCGAGATGCGGTATCCGAAATGGAAGCGACTAGCTTTTGCCTGCCGGTCGCGTCCCTAGAAAGCCCTGCGACCTTACTTCCATGCCCATACGATCAATGTAATGACAAATTACCCCTCGCACGTCCTCCGAGGGGCCCAAGAGGCCTCAAGTAAAGCTGCTCAAATGGGCCATGGAGCTGAGCCGATTTGACCTAAAGTATACGCCCGTGTCGACCATCAAAGGGTAATGTTCTGAGACTTCATCTCAAAAATTTTCCTATCTCCCAAGCGAGCAACGCCTAGCGAAGTCGGGCAAGAAACTATTCGAGGCACCCATGCTGGAACCATACGTCGCGGGTCATCAAAGCAGGAAAGAGCACGTGAAATCTTCTCTGGTGAGCCCCGGGGAGGGTTCGTGGTATTCTCCAAGGTTGGGTTTAAGGCGACCAACAATGAGTCCGAATACGGCTCGCTTATCGGGTTGCGACTCGCCAAAGAAATGGGTGCAACCGCGATCGTATTTACAGTGACTCTATCTTGGTCGTCAACCCGATTCTAGGGGAATAGCCAAGGAAGAAGGGAACATGGTCTGCACCGAAAGAAGCTAAGGAATCTCTCTCGGGTCGTTTAAGCACTTTGAAATTGCTCAAATCCCCGGGAGAGCAACTCTATAGCGGGACGCCTTGGCAAAGATAGCCTCATCATTAGATTACGAGGCTCCCACGTAGCATTCCCTGCGTTTCCGTCGATGCTCCGAACTATCGGCTTGCCGAACAGGCCGCGTGTGGTTAGGTTGGTGATTCTTGGATGACTCCCCATTGTCCAAGATCTCAAGGATGGGACCTTGCCTAGCGACAAGGTCGAGGCAAGGGGAGGTCCCTGCGAGTAATTGCTCGTTTCACACTCATCGAGGATCAGGTAGACAGGGGAGAGGATTCGGTGCCCCTCTCCTCCGATGTGTAACCAGTGAAGAAGAAGACTACATCATGAGGGAAATTCATGAAGGGATCTACACGGTAACCAGCAGCTCGATCTCTTGCGAACAAGATTGTTCGTCAGGGATATTATTGGCCCCGAATCCAAGAAGATGCGCACAACTTTGTCAAGAAGTGCAACAAATGCCAGCGGTTCCCGAACATTCCACAAGCCCCATCTCACGAGCTGATTACTATGTTTAGCCCCTGGCCATTTTCCATGTGGGGGATCGACCTTATCGGCCCCATGCCAGTTGGAAAGGGAGGGGTCAAATATGCCGTGGTCGCGGTAGACTATTTCACAAAATGGGTCGAAGCCGAGCCACTAGCCGCGATCACGACCAGGAAGCTGAAAGACTTCGTTTTCAAGAACATAGTGTGCCGCTACGGAATTCCTCACACCCTCATCTCAGATAATGGAAAGCAATTCGATAATGAGGAGTTCAAGCAGTTCTGCGACGAGCTGGGCATCCATAAAAAATTTGCCTCAGTCGCCGACCGCAAGCGAATGGCCAAGTTGAAGCATCCAACAAGACCATCAAGCACACTTTGAAGGCCAAGCTTAAAAGGGGTGGCCAAAGGAAATTGGGCGACGATCTCCCAAGTCTTATGGGCGCAGGGACAACTCCAAGGACCTCCACCTCGGAAACCCCATTTTCGCTAGCCTACAGGCTGCCGGCGATGATCCCCTGTAGAGGTCGGGGCGGTTCTCTTCGGAGGGACCCTGTACAATGAGGACGAAAGCGCCACTTAGAGGGGCGAGTTTGGATCGATCGAAGAGCATCGCAGCAAGGCTTCGCTAAGGATAGCAGCCTACCAACAGCGAGCAAAAAGATTCTTCGACTCAAAGGTCAAGCGAAGAGACTTCCAGGTCGGAGACCTTGTGCTAAAGGAAGTTCTCCTCGGGACTAGAGAGCCAAGTGCAGGGGTGTTAGGGCCTAACTGGGAAGGTCCGTACGGATCAACAAAGTAATCGGGGACCAGGGAACTTATCACCTCAAAAGATTGAACGGCTCCAAAGTACCCCCGAGCCCACCGGAATGCCGAACACCTCCGGCCATACTATCGGTAATCCCGAACTCGGCTCTCGTTTTGTCAATATCTTTCTAGTGTTACTTTGTTCGTCAAAACAGTTCACATGTGTCTTGTTCGCATGTAAGAATTTGTAGGCAATTGCTTATGTAAATCACAATTGTAAATTGTACATATATATATCAAAAAGCGAACTACAATTGTAAAGAAAAAAGTATCTTCATTCATGTAAAAGTCAAAAGACCCGATTACAATGGGGGCAATTCATTACACTAAGGTGGCAGTTCGGGGGATCCTTGTTCCGGAACCACCTGCACAGGGTCGGGTCCCCACTGACGGCGCGCGTAGTCGTCCTCCTCGGCCATGATCCGCAAGGTCACCCTGCCAACCCTCCGGGAGTTCGGGACAAGTCCAAATTCGGGTTCCTTGCTCACGGGGGTGTAGATGGACCCGATTGCCCGATCCATGGCGGCCTTCTCCTCCATCTCCTCCTGGCCGTTCTCGCATTTCTTGATCGAAGCATTCTCTCCCGACTCTCCCGGAGCTCGGCCTCAAGAAACTAGCCTTTCTTGTTAGGCCTCTGTCTTCATTGACCTCCGGCCGAGCCCGGGCGAAGGTCGCCCGCATCTCCCCTGGGTCCTTTTCTCCGACCTCCGGCCGGAGGGTTTCGGTTGTCCTTTCGAAGTTCTTTTAATCTCCTCCTCACGTCGGCCGAGTTCCGTCTTTTGGAAATCCACCGTTCGTAAAGCGGCATCCTTTTTGGTTCAGATACCTATTTGCCGTTTGAACGCTTGTGTTCTTTCGGCTTGACGGACTCCAAGCTCGCTTTATTCGCGACCTCCCTCCAGGTCGCTTGTCCCATTTGCGGCCCCCTAGCCGTTTTCGTGTTTTCCATGGCCATCCTCATCGCAAGCAAGCGAGCAATATATGAGTTAGAAATAAATCAAAATGAAGTTTCAAATACAGCTCATTTACCTTGCTCGGGATCTTGGAATGACCTCGGTCATCGTGTCGTTGCGTGTCGGCCGAACTCGTGAGGACTGATAGCTCGCACTCGAGCAGGCCATAGACTATCGGCCTGCAGTACTGGGGCGAGACTCTAATGAGTCTAGAACCTGGTGCATCCTTCGTCTTCAGGCGGCGCCGCCTGCGCTTACGGGCTCTTTGCCCGGCCTCCTGGATTCCTGACGCGTCCTCAGAGGCTCCTCCTCGGATTCGGTCTCAGACTCTTCGGCCTGGACCTGTTTCCTCTTCTTGGACCTTTGGGTCGGAGCCTTCCGTTTTGGGCGAGCGGTTGGCCCGGCCCCCGATGTGTTCCGTCCTGGTCGCTTCTTGCACAGGATGGGGCTGGGAAGGCTGGGGCTGTATCTAGGGTAAGGCAGAGTAACGACCACCGTTCTCTCTCCTCGATCGAAGGAAGACGAATGGTGCTCGGCGGGGCTGCCCGGACTCCTTTGAGGGCATCGTCTCTGTATTTAAGTTCGTTAGTAAGCAAATTTATTCCACGACCAGAAAGGAACCGGTATAACTTACCTTCTGGGGGTTCTAACAACGCCTTGTCGCTGAAAAAATCATACTTCCGCAAGTTCGCGGTTGTCACAAGCTTCCTCGCGTCTCGGCTCTCCTCGTCCAGTACTCCGAAAGATACAAGCCTGTCTGGGTTGGCGATTAGCGTTTGCTTGGTCATCTTGTTAACTACAAAAGGAAACAAGTCGTTATTATGGATCAGACGAGCAGATAATGAACCCAGCGAAAGAAAACCTACTTGGATTCTAAAAGCGAGATTGCATTATAAAAAGAAAAAAGAAGTTTTGTGCGTAGGCCCCCGCATTGCTTTGGGAATAGCGTATGTCCCCGCGGCAATGGTAGGTTGCCGAGACAAATATCTGATCCTTGTCCCTCTCTTCTTAAGGTAGTAGGGCGACGCCGAGCTCCCACCGCCATTGGCTCTCCCAAGCCGCTCTCGCAGGACAGCGATGATGTACGCGTTTGGCGTCAACTACATTGGTGCTATCCCGAAATGATCCAGGACCGACCTGATGAAAGGATGGAAGGGAATCCTCCCTCCACCCTTGAAGATCTCTTCAGAGATCTTCGCAAGGCCATCATGCGGGCCGCCGTGACGGTCTGGTGTGGTCGAGGAACACCTCCGCGCGGATATCAAACTACCTCTTTATTCTATTATATTCCTCGAGATGAGAACCGAGTAGACATCGAGGGTACGCGTCCTCGGGAACTTCCCGCTGAGGGACAGCCGTCCTTCCTTCCAGTGCGGATGTTAGCAGGTTCCATTCCGGGATCTGCAACATCGCAGAACCACGGTCCATTAGGGCCTTCCGTGTTTGTCCCGCGTGGTGGCGGGGGAGGGGACATTCTTAAAACCTACGCGTGACTGCAAGCCGTCATCCACGGCTCGAATCCCAATGAGCGGCGTCGCGTCTGAAACGCCGGAGACCCAACGCCATGGTCCAACCAAACCAAAGCAAAATAAAAAAAAAAAAGAGGAAAGAAGAACCTTACTCTGGGATGCGTTGGGGCCAAAACTCGTTTCGGTTTGCACAGCGAGCGTCCGGAAGAATGGTTCTTGGTTTGTAAAGGTTTGTCACTCGCGAAAGAAATTTGGTGACCTCATCCGAAAAATGCCGCTTTTTATATGGATTGCGAATCGGATTACCACCCCTCGGAACTGAAACGACAACCCACTCTCTCTCCCCGCATTAAATGCGCCCCACGTCGCATTAAATGCCATGATAATAGTGGTCGTTTCGAATACGCTGCGCAACTAATAGTCAAAACGGCGTTGGGTCAGCATACAACGCATTTAATGTGTCTGACAAGCGCTTTAATGCGTGCGAGCGCCCTGACAATGTGAGAACCAGGTTCGTTGAATCCCTAAGGTACAAAAAGGAGCGTCTATCAAACCAAGGTCGCTAAGATGAAGATTGTCAAGTCGCTTAGGCAAGGAATTGTGAGAGATCGTGTTCGCCAAGTCATCTGCGTGACTCATCCCACTGTCGGGCGACCGAGAATCTCGATGTGACTTAGTTTCCAAGGTTCGATCCTCAAATCTTAGAAACTAAGCCTGTTATGCCTGGGAAAATAAAGGGCTGACGTGGGAAAGTCACGTGAAGGGTGACTCTCCCGTCGACAAGCTGCTACGTCGACTGCCGAATGATATGGAGCTCACGCGTCCATTTCCTCCCCACAATAAATCGTGCGAAGTCAGCTTGGGAAGGGGGAAATGGGATGTAAAACCGGATTATATCCTGACAATCACACCAACCCATGGATTTAATGATGATTACACGCTTCAGTTTGATATAAAATGAAGAAGACCCTTTCATTAAGGGGATTCGGCCATTTTTACATTGAGAAAAAATCTCTCTCTCTCTCTTGTAAACACATTTACTATTCATAATTCCTCTGTAAGTCAGTCTGCAGTAGCGACCTGACCCACACTATTATGATCAATACAAATCAGTGGACGTAGGATTTGCTATCTTAGCATCCGAACCACTTAAAAAACTCTCTTTGCATTTATTTCACTTTCATACATTCATTTATCACGTGTGTTTATCCTCCAACCAGTGTTATGCACGTGACAATTTGTTGGTGACTAAAACGAGCATCAACATACTATATATATACTAGTTCATTCAGCAGAAAGTCGATCGGTTTATGCAGCTAGACCACCGGATTTTTTGTTATTTTTTTTTTTAAATAACCGGGGTGTCTAGGTTAGTTTGTGCGTACCTCAACTATTTTCCTGGAATCCTGTAACTATCGATTGGGTAAGAGTTCTAATGGTAACCCTTATTTGGGATTGTAGAAACTCAAACTCGGGAGACTATGTAAATATAAATCTTAATCATTTACTCTTTTGCCATCAAGTCATCCCGTGGTGTTAGACCATCGTTTTTTATCCTTTATAAAATATATAAATATATTATATGATATTAATGTTAACTATGCTCCAATGATACATGTTAAATATGCTCTATAAAGTATTAGAAGTGCATTAAAAGATAAAATTTAATTTGCAAGATTTAATTTAGTTGAAGACATAAATTATTTTTATCCTTGATCAAATTTTTAATGAGAATTTAAGAGAATCTTATATCTTTTTTTTTTTCAATAAAGATCAATTCTTCAAACAAACATAAATCATAAAAACACCCTAAGAAAGCTGGTGCAAAAGTATATATTAATTATAAGAATTTGAGAAAGAAATCTCAATAATCATGACAAACATGAGCTAATTAAAACATTAGATAATCAACTAAATCATCAAATTGAAGCCAAAGCATCATTTGGGGTAGGTATAGGAGAAGGATTGTGGGTTCAAAATTTATGAAGCATAGTGGAAGTGGGCCTGGGGATGAAATGAGCGAATTTACAATTATTTAATAAGTTTAGATTCATTCAAAGTCTCAAAAAGGAGTTCTTAAAGTGTATGATGTGAATTATTGATGCAATGTCACCTTAATTTATACATATGTTTATATTACATTATTATTTAAAAAAATTAATACCTTATCCCTATTTTATCATTGATTATTAACCAATGTCTATTTAATTTTTTTTTATTTAAAGTAAAAAAACAACTTATAACATCTTAAATTAGATAATATTGGTTACTATTAAATGCAGTTTACATGTGTCTTAGTAATGGCCCTTAGATTAGTGCCATTTCGCACTAAATTTAATGGTTTTAGTTGGCTTATGTGAGGCGGTTTAATGGCCCTTGCTGTGTATCATAACGCATATTTAAAGAGCATAGATAGAAGCTATCAACAGTGTCACAACAAGCTTAATTTCCCAATGAGTTCCATTTTATATTTTCTGATCACTTCCTTCTTCATCCATGGACTGCTACTTTCGCAGGCCACTCAAACTGTTTCTTCCTTGAAGGTGGAACCCCAAATGGAGCTACCACTTCATTCTCGCAAGTTGAAAGAGCCCGAAAGAGAACTACCAGTTCCTGTTCGCAAATTGCTCATGGAACCCGAAAGGGAGCTACCAGTTCTTAAGGTGGAACCTCGAAGGGGGATACCAATATGGTCACCACCATCACCGAATCCGAATAATCCTCCGCACTGACACCAACTTTGCCAGGCATTACTTCTAACATCGCCAATATATATATAATCTGAATAAAGCAATGGTTGATATGCTAAAGTACACTATGGTTCAAGTGTATTTGTATAATTTGCAGTTATTTTGCCTTAATTAACTGTATGATGTTTCAATTTAGTTAATAATTAAAATTACAATACAATGTAAGGTTGTTTAATATGTTCTGAAATCCGCATACTACAGTTATTTGAAGCCTGCAAAACTCATGCTAGTTGTTCTGTTAAATCCATCTTTCTCTCATAATGGACCCAAAAAAAAAAAAAGAAAAAAAATATATATATATATATATATATTAACAGATTTAATCATCTCCCTTTGAGTTTATTAATAATTCAAGAGGAAGAATAATATTTTTTAATAATTGTGATGGATTTTATATATATTAATCGATTAATAATGAGATATATGAAATAAAACCTTTCAATATAACTAATGAAATATGCAGTTTAAGCTCCATTTGGCACATTATTTATATCCATATTCCCAATTCTATTCCCAAAATATTATTTTTTTTGTTATTTGAGAAATATTAGTCTATTTTTTTAATTACTTTTAGACCCCTTAAGTTTATTAATTTCATTAAATATCCCCCAAAAAAAAAAGTTTAAAAATTAACAAAAACACCTCCACCCACCCATACTTACTAGATTCCGAAAACTACCGTTGGTGGTAGCTGGAATCTATCACAACGGCCTACAAACGATTGAAACTGGCCGATAATTCACTGATTTGGCCGTCGCAAAGAAATGGCTGTTGTTGACGACAGACCTGGACTTTTTCGGTCAGATCCGTGGTGGATCTGGCCGAAAAAGGCCATATCGACCCTCTACCCGCTAGATCTGACCGGTCTGCATCATAATGCTATTTTTCGACAATGGTGGCCTGAATCTAGCACTGTGGGTGGGTGGGGGTGTTTTTGTCATTTTATAAAATTTTTATATATCGGGGTGTTTAGTTAAATTAGCAAACCTAAGGGTTTTTTATAAATTTTACCTCATAATACTCCCCTATTCAACTATCCAATATTATTTCCAAAATCTTATCCAAAATAATAAAACAAACGGATCCTTAAATATTTTTATTTAATTATGATGTTTTGTTAGCATTTTCCAAGTTTTTGTTTTTGAAAAAAAAGAAAAGAAAAAAACAACTTAGAAATCTTATGTAGACTCTCTTCATAATCTGGACCTTCGATTGCTCCTTTAACTTCGTGTTAGTGGCACCCAACTATGACATTTTTTATTGAGCTATTGAGCCAAGTCTGGGCCAGTTACATATAAAAGGCGATTTGCATACAAAGGTCCCCATGTAAATCAATGCTGAAGCAAACCATGGACGTCAATCCATGTTTCCTCAGTTTCATCTTCATGATCTAGAGCTTGCTACTTTCACATATTAACATCGCAAATGCCTCCGGAGCTGTTCTGATTCTTCTGATTATGATTTCCCCTACAATTTAAAGGTCGTGTCTAGGAAATTTTCTATTACACCTCCACCACCATCGCCTATGCCTGGTGGTCGTATTTACTTCAAAATCTCTCCTCCTCGACCACCTCCACCACCACCGTCGACTTCGCAACCACCAATATAGTGCTACCACCTCCGCCCATATCATCTTAATATGTGATTTTAGTTTTTAGCATATCAAAGATTCAATTAGCAACTTTCTGTTGGTAATATTATTGCAATTATATTACAAAAGAACAGTTCCAAGTACTTAATTGAAGACGTTAAATGCACTCGCAAATACATTTGAAATGAAACTTTGAATGAAACAAATTAACTAAAAGGATTGAACCTATCTAATTCTCGAAGACCAAAGTCAAAGTCTCCCTATGAAGCTTCCTCTCAAGACCAAGAGTCTAATAAATTGACAACCAACAAGTAACTAGTGACATATTTGTTTGACAAGTTTGGTAGTATGGTTATAAAACCACTCACACATGATATAAAAAGAGCAGAACTTGGTACGAAATTACAACAAGCACTAACAATGAATGATGTTTCATATTTGTTCACTTTCTTCTTCATCCATGGACTGCTACTTTCACATACAGTTTTCATCGTGAAGGCCACTCAAACTGTTTCTTTGGATACAACACCTTCTCATCACGTTGTTTTTGGTAGGTTGAAAGTGGTGCCTAGTAGAGTCCGAAGGCCTATTACATCACGGCCCCCGCCGCCTGTGGGGAATGTTCCTCTTCATCAGAGTCCTCCTCCTCCGCAGTGGGCACCACCTGACCCGCCCGTGTTATAAGCAGTACATCCACCACAACTACCATCTTAGTATGCCAACTACTTATGCCATGGTTCCAGTGTTTGTGTCCCGTTATTATGCTTACTCGAGTACGTACTCTGTTTAAATGGGTCTTTTCTCTGTTATTTTCTTTGTAGTTTGAAAGAATTAACGAGTACTGTCATGAAAAATCTTCAATCTTCTCCAGAAATATATTTATTAATATACCCAAGAAACTTTGTGGTTAAGGATCGATGTTCGAGTAACTTTTCATCCAGTATGAAATTTGTTAAATCATTCTTCAACCTACATGCTTAGCCAATGGTCATATGAAGTAATTTGAAGTATAGCAGCTTTTTTCGAAACTGTAAAAGATCACTAAGTCAATAAACATTTTCTTAATTTTACTATTAAATTAAGGGGGGAAAAATAGAGAGATGATTATCTTTCTCTGCGTAAATTGCCTTATATATGGTTCTAATGCTTATGCTTCATTTATCTGTTTCTTATGATCTAAAAGTTTCCTTGTATATGGTGATGATGATCTCAATTTTATGTTTATTGTATGAATTATTTAGTTTTTGTCGAAAAAAATAAAAATAAAATCCTTAAGATGTCTTGACAATCTTTTTATTAGAACTATATATGCTTGACAAGTCGTAAATTTTGGGCACATTAGGTATTTATTGGCCTCGGGATTTACGAATCATCCTCACATATAAAAGACTATGGCTCATGGTTATCAAATCGTGTATCGTATCGTGTATCGAAAACCTAATTTTTTGAATCGTGTATCGCGTATCGTATCGTATCGTAAGATACGTCTTTTTCAAAAAAATTAATAAAATAATCAAAAAATTTTAAAAATTAATATAATCCCCAAGATTAATTAAAGAATTTTGTGGTATTATTGACTTTAAATTACGGTATTACATAATCAAAATTAATCACAAAATTCCAAGATCAATGTCAATATCTATATCTCCACTTATATTATTATTATCATGTAAAATGGGCAATACATATTCCTCTTTACTTTCTCCATGCAAAATAGGTAAATTTGGACAAGTTTTAGTGAATCGGGTTGGGTGACCCGGTTTTGACCCAATTTTTTTGGACATTTGACCCAAATTAATAAAATCGTATCGATTTATATCGATATTTTTAAGGATACGAACGGATACATATCGTATCGTAGGATACATATCAACATATCGAATGGTTTAGGATACACCCTCTGATACGTATCGTTGGTGACCTGTATCGAATCGTATCGTATGATACGTATCGGGTATCGTAGGATACTAACAACCATGCTATGGCTAGCTAACTATTGGTGTTTTTAGCAATAAGCCTTGTGAAATGGCTGCCAAATCATATACACGGGTTATTGTTTTTTTTTTTTTAATTAAATTTCATTAGAAGAAAAGAAAGAATATATAAAAGCCATAGAAACTTGACCAATCTCAAGACATGCCTTGGATTAGGTGTAAAAGAAATAAGTAATCTAAAAGACTACTATCAAAAGGCTAACTAGACAAGAGGCTATATAAAATCAAAAGTCCACTCTCCTCTTGTTATGCAATCTTAATACCAAGAATGTGAACAAGATGAGCACAATCGAACCAACCCACACAAAGCAATTAAAACCAACGAAAAAGATCAAAAACAAAGAAACAGACTCCTCCCACTGAACAAGCCCCTTCATTTCATCTCTGCTCTTGATTTATAACTCAAGTTTCTCTTGAGTTAACAAATTATTAGACTCGTGATTCATGCTTGGATGGTAGTAATTGCTAAAACTATGGTCCTCCCTACTTTCTCTTGATGTAATTTTTCCTGGACTAGGTGCCATCAACTGGTCAGCTTCTTGGAATTTGTATTGGCAAATAGTCAAGATTAGGTTGGCAATCATTAAAGGAAACCCAACAATTTTGACAAATTTTGGTTGAAAAGTCTTGGGAATATTGTGGGCACAACTATAATATACAGCCCCCTCCTCGGTCTATAAATAGCAGGCCACACCTTGGCCAGATATAGGAACAACCAAATGGATGCTAATCACTTACTTGCTTTCATCTTGATCAATGGCCTGCTACTTTCACATATTCCTTACACGGCCATGGCTATTGGAGAATCTTCTTTGTCTTCCCACGATTTTCCTTATAAATTGAAGATAGTTTCCAAGAGATCCAAAACGCCTTCGCCGCCTCCACCTATGCTCAGTACGCCTACTAAATTCAAAAGCCCTCCTCCATCACCATTACTACCATCACCACCACCACCACCACCATGGATGCCACCACTGCCACCTTGATCAGTGCAAGTACTTGTGCCGGGTTCATCTTAATTTGCTAATAACCCTTTATTGAAAATATGGTAGAAGTGTTTGTTCTTATGAATAAATGGTAGAAGTTGTATCAGCAATATTTTGCCTCGTTGTTGCATATCATGGGTGTATTGAATATGGTTGCTCTCTAACTCTTATTCGTAAGTTATATGAATAAATGTCAAGCAATCTCTTATCTCTGTCTTTCAATGTGATATTTGGATGAAATTATTTTCATCAATTGGTCAATTTCTCTGCACTTGGACGTTGTTGATAAGAACGTGCATTATGTGATTTTTAATGCAGTAAGTTGACTGTGCCTTAAACAGTGGCTTAGAATCTTTAGAACTTGGTCAGAGTCAGAGATGCCTAACCATATGTGATAGGATATAGAATATTTTATGAAACGGCTATAATTTCTGTTGACTTCGCCAGCATAATATACCTCAACTCCAAGGTAAACGATATGAGAATCCGGGACGCCTCATAATTCTACTTTACTTATAATATTTTTTTTTTCTCCAAGAGTGGCTTAAAACCTGAATTTTGTGAAATATTAGCTGTACCCAGATACTTTTTTGTTTGCAAGCATCAAACCACTGTTTCTGAACAAGTTGATCTTTGATTTAGAGTAAAGACAAGCAACTATTGTTAACTATAATTTGACTTTTTGGGCCCTTTTGTCTTTCCTGGGAAAGTCCATTTTGAGAACTTTCAATGCAGCTTCCTGAACCAACTCTCCTCTCTCCAGATTAGTCATTTATAAGAGGCCAGATCTTTAATCCAGTTTTATCGATGAAGCAATGGATGCTAATTCCCACTTGCTTTCTTTCATCTTGATTCATTTGTTGTTAGTTTCACACATTAGTTATATGGTTATGGCTTCTGAAGCTGTTTCAGCTGTGTCCCATTATGATATTTCTTACAAGTTGAAAGTAGTGTCCAAGAAGAAACCTAGAAGACCCCCACCATCTCCTAAACCCAATTTACCGGTTCACAACAGACGAGCTCCATCACCGCCGCCACCACCACCATATCCTTCTATAGGAGCATAGTGCATGATATGGTACTGGTAGAGCTTGTATCAGCAGTATTCTGATTTTCTTGTATGATTTAACTTTGTTCATTTTAACTCTTACTGCATTTAACGATCTGAAAAACAATCTCTTTCACCTTCAATGTGATACTTAGTGAATATTTTTAAATCAATTTGTCAATTCTCAACTAGATTTTAAGTGATTGTCAAGATCATGCTTTGACTAAAGACTAAATTGCCAAAGTATTGCTGAAAAACCTGGATCATGAGATTATCTTATAAAATGTGATAGTTCATCAATGTTTCATATGATAGTGCATTTTCTAGTGGGTTAGAATCTTTAGAACTTGAGCTATAATGAAAAATGATTGTGGACCTGCTGAGTTCGTTTGACCACACCAATACAGTAGCTTTTAATTTAAAAAAAGTATAGTTTTGACTATGTGAACTCTGCTGGATAACGATCAGATATCTGCTTCTTGTGATAAAGCAGGACACAGATACTACTTCAAATGCAATTTTCAGTTTTTGATTTGGGATATTAATAATTTATCATATTTTTAATTAATAGTCTATCAGAAATTAACCCCCTCTCCTAATTGTAAACCAATTTTACCAATAGATGTTTTCTCTGTACAAATAACATGTATTTTCCTTTTTTGCAACCATTTTTTTGAAGGTTAGCAGGTTTTACCCAAACCGTAGGGTAAGCTTTATGAATCTACGCGATTACTTGGTTCGGTTTCTTCCATGGTGATATAATCATATATTTTATAAAAATAAAACTGAAAACACTCTAAACTAATGTATTAACTTCAATTCTTAAAATATAATTTTTTGCTCCTCAATCTTCATCTCCTCCTCTAATCATTCAATCTCTTTTCCTTTTATTTGATTGAATCTAATAGAAACAACTTTGTTAATCAACTCAGTTTGTTTTGTAATTTTCATGAAGGAAGGGCTTCGATTTTAAGATGTTAGAGAAAATCTATAACCCATTTTGAGATTCGAGAGAAAGCGAGGAAAAAATTTATTATATAGAAGATGGCATTATAGGTATAACAATTAACAAATGTCCCTATTTTGATTTACGGTTTATTTTATTTAAGCCTCAAAATTTGATCAAATTAATTAATTTTCACTTTGACAACTAAAAAGAGTGTAAAGTTAAGGGCACCTCATTACTCATCATTTTAAGATTAATTTTTTTCAATCTTTATTTTAAACTACGCAAGTTCTCACCACATGAAACCAGAGTATTGTTTTTAATAATCATGATAGTTGTTTAGGCAGATGAAAGGGAAAATAAAATATTATATGGGGATAATGTTATTTGATGGGGAATCATTCAACCTAAATCTTTTCACCACTATCATATCAACTTTTGACCTTCTCTTATCAATCTTGGAACTTCTAACTTTTCTCCTTCTAGGCAACTTAATAGCTCCCAAAGAGGAAAACCCGATTTAGTTGTAGTCTAATTAAATAGTAGCTCAATAATAAAAAGATACAAGTTTAGAATTGAACTAACATAGAACAAAAAATATTATAAAATACTAATTATATATATTTTGGTTTCTGCCAAGATAATGGGTTAAGAGCTTATGAATAATTAGTGTTTTAAAACCTGGTCCGGCCCAAACCGATTGAACTAGGAACCCAAGCTTTCACCGGGCCAAGTTATCAATTTTCCTATTCATCGAAAACCCTAAAAATTGGGATGATGATCAGTGAACATTGAAGGTCGAGATATTGGGGTTTTTCAAGAGAAAGTGTCGGTGAGTGCAATAGTGGTGACAGAGGTGATTTCTAGTGAGTGAATCGCACGAAAATCGAAAAAAAATAGGCAATTGCAACAGCCGGCGATTGGCGAGGGTGGGGTGAGCTAGGTTTTGGTCAGGAGGCTGAGGGGAGTATTTTCGTGGTGATGGGGAAGGTTGTCGACGCCTCCAGTGGTGAGATCTAGCTTGGAATGTCAACATCGGCATCGGTGAGATCCGGCCAATATAGATCTTGGGTAGATTTTCTGGGGAATGGGCTCGAGGGATGATTAGGATTGCATTTGATGTGTCGTCGCCGCCAACCACTCGACCGTCGATTTGTATTTGGGATGTGTTTGCTAAATTTCAAACCTATAGGGACTTAACAAATTTTTAGGGATGCATTTATTGAATTTTAAACTTTTGGACATTTGGTTTGATTAGCTGGTCAAACCAGTTAAACCGGTCAACCTGGGACCCAACAACTTTGTTGGGTTTCACGCCGGATTGGTCATTAAAACATTGGAAATAACACACTTTACCATATATATATAAGGACTTCGATCTAAATTAATATTCAAAGTTAGTGCCTTAGATTATAACATACTTAACTCCTTCATAATGTGGTTCTCTCTTAATTAAATTATACTATAAAGTAGAAACTATACTACCATGTATAACTATTGACTTTAAGTCTCTAAGCTCCACGTATTTTCCAGCACTGGGCAAATTAATTTATTGAATCTCTTTAGTAATGGAGTTCAACGATTCACGTTTAACTAAAAAGCATCTTGAAAATCTTCCAGCAAAATATTCCCACATAATTATTATAAATAATACATGAAGTAGGCATATCAAATACTCATCTATACACACATATCAGCTCATATAGCTACAGCAGTAGTGTGTTTTTTCTAACAAGTTTTTGCAATGAATATTTCTTGTTACTTGCTTTTGCTCTTGGTGTTCCATGTTGTGATATTACAAAATACTTCTCAGATGAGCAAAAGTTGTATGGTTATGGCGAAAGTGACTGATGTAAATGATATTGAAGCCGTTTCTCGTCGTGTCTTCCCTGCTCAAGTGAAGATTGACACTAGCAAGAGAATTAGGAGGCCATTGCCAATGCTTTCTGTGCCTTCTCCAGTTCCTGGCACTGCAGTACCGACTGTTCCTCTGTCCCCCAAAAGTCCTCGCGCTTTCTTGTCTCCACCACCACCACCACAACCATCTTCACAATCATCACCAATCATCACCACCCGCCAGCCAGCCATGAAGTTAACGTAAATATTTTATTTTCTTTGCTTTCATGTAGTTCACAATCTCCTGAAATTATAGTTGGATGACAGGA
Organism: Pistacia integerrima; assembly: GCA_026225825.1. Lineage (NCBI taxonomy): Eukaryota > Viridiplantae > Streptophyta > Magnoliopsida > Sapindales > Anacardiaceae > Pistacia > Pistacia integerrima. The sequence continues at coordinate 8,376,025 of CM047748.1, forward strand.
GATTTCATGTAGCATTTAGAATAAACTTGTTTAATCTTCCTCAATCATAAGATGTAATGTAATTTACAGTGCTTTTTTTTTTTTTTTTATTTGGGTAATTAAGCTTTAAATAGAAAGAGAAAAAAATATAAAAATATGTCTATAAAAAGTAGTCAACCTACCATAGAACAAACCCCTGAGATATGATCAAAAACAAAAGTGTAACCTAAGACAAAAGAGTTATACAAAACACTATCTTCTAATGTACTTCCTACTACAAGACAATCACTGGGTTAGAATGAAAACAAAAGTCTATACAAGACTATCTCTAAAACACACACAAGACAGCCATCACCAAAACAAAGCCAACCAACAAAAATCACCCTTTAAAAATGCACAATGCACATTGATAACCCCCAATCATGAGCAAGACTCCTATTTACAGTGTTCTTTAATTGGTCTAGTATACCAGAACTCTAGAGTATGGACGTCCTGATTTTTTTTAAATGCGGACTTGCTTTTCTATCGACAGAAATGCACTAGAAGATAAAATTTTCAATTAAATTCTTAACATGAGAGTCCAATTGATTTAATGTATTCCTACTCTCAAGAACTTGCAAAAAAGAATGATTGGTCTTGTATACTTGATGTTATTCTTGATGAAAAACGAAGAATGTTACTCTAACAACAATACAACTTTCAAACAAAAGAGGTTAGTTTCTATCACTATTAGTTCAAAGCTGTGTGGATGTCTTATTGGTCTAAAAGCAAAGCAATTAATATTAAATTTTGTTAGTTTCTCTAAAGTAGTTGATTTAGGGCAACTATCAAGGTTATGCTCCTCTGACTGAAGACTCAGAGTATAATTGTGATTAGTGATGGAAAACCTGGATCATGCTATTGTATTTTAACATGCAAAACTCCATTAGTTTATGTTTCTGATGATTTTGCATTTTGTAATGGTTTAGAATCTTTAAAGTTTGGTTTGAAATCAATAATAACCATAATAGAAAATCAACGTAAAAGTGCTTGTGAGTTATTGTTGACCACAGCAGTTATTAAAATGTACTGATTTATTGAACTCTGCCAGTAATATATAATTTAATGTATCATATTTAATTGAAACATCGATCGAACTTACCTAAACCAACAGTAATTTGTGATAAATGTGCTTACATCATAACAAACTACTGAATACTGATCTCTTTAATTTCCATAAGGACATCTTTAAAAGAAAAAAAAAAAAACCAATTTATTATCCGTATGAATAGCTTGATGTTAAAAGATAAATGTTTAGTAAGTTGTAATTAAATACAGACATCTTGTATTTCACTATTGACATAAAACGTAAATATTTTGAGCAGAATTTCGTACATGTCTTAGACTCCATTTGCTTATACCAAAGTAAAGTAGAGACCTACTAGTGGGTAGCCTTATGTTAAGAGGCGCAATTGGTTTATGGCTTTGTTAGAGATTTAGGGTTTGAATCCCTATCTGTGCACCCATGCATTGCCTTTCTAGGAGTACTTCTAATACATTCTATGTTTTGATTGAATCGATCCTGTTGGATGTGTATTGAGTTTGAGTCCTAACAAACATATACTGGATATGATCAAGGTGAATTCGAATAATAAAGGGGATCAGTTACTCCACTTAGTATATTAATATTTTGCGTTGAATATTAATGCATGATCTCCTACAAGTATATTGATTTGAGGAGAAAGAGAATTGTTAATAAAATGTAATTTAAAGTAATGTTACTAAATGGGAGAAGACGGCAAGTAGATGAGAGCAAAATGTTAAGAAATGTAAAACCAATTCTTTATTAAAAAAAAAAAGAAGTTATTCTATTAATTTTTAATTATTATCTTGCTGGTTGATATATACAGTAAAACCTCTCTATAGTCATAATGGTATAACTAATTAATTTTATTAATATGAAGAGGTTATAATTTAATAGTTATAATGGTAGAACTAATTAATTTTATTACTATGAGGAGGTTATAATTTAATAGAGGTGTAGTTACGAAAAATTTTTATTTTATAATTCATATTTTAGTGGTACAGTATTATGATTTCAATTTATGTTTTAATAGTATTAATATTTCAATTCAACGCTTCAATTGTCAACTATTTAAACGAATAAAAGATCGTGTCTTAGAATTAACAAAGATAAGTGTTTTTGATAAAATTGTAAATACAGTTGCTGCATAGTTAAACTGATGTGAAGCCACAGACAATTGTTAATTGTTTTAAGCATTACAAAATTAAGACTCCTGATGTCGATGAATTACAAGTTATAAATAAAGTGGATGAGAAGAATCAAAGAGTCATTGTAAAATTACGTGATCAGATTTGACAACTTCACTACATTAATTGAATAGATATTAATGTCTTCCTCAATCATTCAAATGAGCAACAAGTCATGTAATCATTGTTACAATTACACAAGAAAAGAAAAGAAATAATCATGAGGATGATAGTACGGAAATATAAAAAGTTTCATGCCAAGAAGCTCCAATCATACTTAAGAGCTATAAATATTTCTTCAACAAGAACATGTTCATGCTAGGCAGCTAACGAGTAATGTACTCGCAAGTTAAAAGATGTGGTAACAATTCTAAAGCATAAATCATTCTCTCAAACAATTTTAAATAAATATTTTATTTCATCTTAAATTTTTAATGTAACAAATAATTTTTTTTTTTTTTTGTAATATACATATAATTATTACTATGTGGAGGTAACTTTCCTTAAGACGGGAATTAGAAAAATTATAACTTATTACAATGTGGAGTTTATTCTTAAAAATATAATTTTTTATGACTATGTAGAGTTTATTCTTATATAGAGTATCACTATAGAGAGGTTTTACTGTAGTTTGTTGTAGGACCCCCAAAATTTTATTTAGGAGTCAATTTTGGGGTCCATTACAGTTAATTTTTAGAGTAAATGACTCTTTCCCACCCAAGGTTTGCCTTAAATGACATTTTCCCACCCAAAAAGTTTCTAAGTACCACTTTTTCATCTAAAATTTATATTCCATTAATACCCAAAGCCGACTCCGATTGATTCTAGCAGTGAAAATTTTCACTGTCACCACCATTTGTGGAATTAATTATCCATGGGATTCCTATTCTTTACTCAATTCCAAAAAATAAATAAAGGAATTGAGAATCCTAATTTCATTCCCTAGTCAATTCTTAGAAGTAAATATGACCTAGAAGTATTGAACATGATTGATAATTACACACAACATTAACAATAAATAAAGGAATAAATTGAGTTGGTATTTGGCATTAAGCAATGTTTTTGAACCCACACCGACCCAATCAAGGGGCCGGTTCCCGAGTTTAAAAACATTATTCATTACTATTCCGCCGATCCAAATTTGGTCCAATGGCTAAACCGGATGTGAGGGGTACCTGGATCGGAGTTAGTGCCATGCTTCCTAGCCTGAATTTGTTGAAGTTCATTTTGGGCCATGTTTCATAGGCCACAGCCTGAATTTATTGACTTCAAATCTCTTTAATTAAAGGTCCATATTTATTTCGTGCCTAGACAATATTTAATTTCTAGAATTGAGTCAATTAATTAACTTCAAAAGTTCATGCATTATGTCGGTAGATAAGAGATTAATTTATCAGTTTTTGGTAAGAATAAAATAATTACGGAGATGACTTCCAATTCTTGGTCAATTTCCAAATAACACGCTTATCTTGACAATTTTTGGGACCAAGTAAAGTTTTCTATCGTTTATGTTCATTGGGATAAACTTGTCTCACTTTGCACATGTTTGACTTTTAAGTCTACCCAATCCCCAAGTTTAATCTGGACAAAATTATCTTTATAGTCTAGACAGTATTACATTTATAATCCAATTTCATAAACTCTCTCTCACAACCCCTATATTTGTAGATGAGAGATTAATTTATTAGTTTCTGGTAAGAATAAAATAATTACGGAGCGGACTTCCAATTCTTGGTCAATTTCCAAATAACACGCTTATCTTGACAGTTTTTGGGATCAAGTACAGTTTTCTACCATTTATGTTCCTTCATTGGGATAAACTTACCTGGCTTTGCACATGTTTGACTTTTAAGTATCCCCAATCCCCAAGTTCCATCTTCCATGTTTGAAGCTTTACAAAAATTATCTTTTTCAGAATAAGAATATAATATTTTTGAAACAAGGAAACAAACGTAACCAAAATAGTTTGGACAATATTACACTTACAACTCAATCTCACAAATTCTCTCTCACAATCCTTATATTGATCGAAAAGAGATTAATTTATCAGTTTCTGGTAAGAAAAAAAAAATTACGGAGAGGACTTCCAATTCTTGGTCGATTTCCAAATAACAAGCTTATCTTGATAATTTTTGAGATCAAGTAAAGTTTTCAATCGTTTATGTTCCTTCATTAGGATTCCTCACTTTGCACATGTTTGACTTTTTAAGTCTCCCCAGTCCCCGAGTTCCATGTTTAAAGCTTTACCAAAAATTATTTTTATAGTTTGGGCAATATTACACTTACAACTCAATTTCACAAACTCTCTCTCACAACCCCTATGTCGTAGCTTCCAATTTTTTACTTGAGAATTTTCCAAAATTCAAAATTCACCAACAAGAAATTGAGAGCGGCCTGTAGGGGTTGTGAGAGAGACTTTGTGAGATTAGGTTGTAAATCAATATTTATTATTATAGTCAGTAGCGGATCCAGAAATTCTTGTTAGGATGGGCCAAAATAAAATGTAATAACATATAATATTCATATTCTATGTTTTTAGTTGAAATTGACATAAAAAGAAAAGAAATTACATATAAATATTTTCTTTTTTTAAATTTGACCCACCCTCAATGTACTCTAGATCCGCCCTTGATTATAGTCTACTTTAACAGTTGAGGCGGACTTAACGGAGAAAAGTATATTTACATAAACTTATTGCATACATACCTAATATACAGAATATATACGAACATGAAAACTCTTCTATATATAGCATTAGGAATTAGGATAATTAATCAAGTTGTCGCTTCATTATGGATTTTGGTGCTTGCTTGCTTCTGCTAATGGTATTAAATGGCGAGGTATTACAAACTTTGCAGATGAGCGAAGGCAATAGAGTTACAGCACAATTAGTGGTAGATGTGCATGATATGGATGCTATTGAAATGAAGGTGGGCTTAAGAAGGAGAATTTTGAGGCGATCTCAAATCCTTCTCCAAATCCTAACAGACGTCAGCATCAGTGGTCTCCAGGAGGAACTCATTAATGCACTTCCAAATTATCTAGGACTTGAATTCTGAAATAATCTACTTTTCTTGTTTATGTAAAAGTCATTTGGTATCTCTACATATATAATTTTCATCTTTTTAGTATTCTCTTTATCTGAGTATAAAAATGGTGTACCTTTTTTAAAGTCAGCACACTTCAAATAAAACTCTGTTTGCAGCAACAAATTCTATTTTCTGCTCTCAGCAATTTATTAAGCCATAATAGAAAATTACATTTTGTGATGGTTTAAAAGATAAATGTATGGTAAGCTGTAAATATAGGTATCTTGTATCTAATTTACGTAAAATATTATACAATATTTATAAGAAATTATATTTCATTTAATTTGGTTCAACATGATCTCTTAAGAACATTTATGACCATAGGTAAGAGTTACTTTAAGGGCTTTCGAATAATATAAGTATAAATTAAAAAAATTATTTTAAATTTATTTTTCTTGCCTTTTGAGATACAAAATTACTAATTAAATTTTTGTATTAAAGTTTGGAAACCAAATTTTTTTTAATTGATAATATAATCAAATTACCTAATCTTTCTTGTGATATGGTTGAACTTAAATAAGATTTTATTAACTTTAATTTTGAAAAAAATTATTTTTGCTGAAGCTACAGTAACAAGAATAGTTAATAGTATTATATAAGCTATCCATGCATTTAAAAAAGAATTTACCTTTTCTATAAAATCTATGGCTCTGTATGCTTCACTATTTAGAATAAGATTTGAATTTGAATATGTGTTTAGTACGTTATTTGAATATTATATTAGAGTTAAATAAATTGTTGAACAATTGTTTGATATATTTTTTCAAAAAGGATTTTAAGATAAAATATTTTTGGTGCATTTTATTAAAAAAATTTATTATTTGATTTTGAAACTTTTCAATTTACATTTAAATAATATTAATTAGTTGTTTTGTAATTTTTTTATCACTAAATTAAAAACAAATTCTCTATAATAATTTCAACTACTAATACATCATTTAAAAACACAACATTAATACATATCTAAATTAATAATACAAATGACTAATAATCATCCCTTAGAAGCCTTCATACACCTATATTTGGTTAACAATTACGAGATGGATTCATGTTCTGCCCACATAGCATTAGTTATGCTATCCCTTAGAGTTCCCATGTCGTATGTATTATGCTGATGCAATTGATTCGAACCCGCCCCATTCTCTTCCTCATAAACTCCATCGGCATTAAAATTATGAATTACACAACATGCTATAGCAATTTTAGCTTGCTTCTCCAATGGGTAATTGTTCATGCCATCAAGAATACGAAACCTTTTTTTCAAAACACAAAAGGTTCTCTCCACAACATTCCGAAGCAATGCATGTCTGTAATTAAATAACTCCAGGGGTCCAGAAAGGTTACGATGTACATCGGAAACATGGTAAGGAACCCGTCTATGTGGGGCAAGGAACCCACCTCTGTTCGCATAACCCGCATCTATTAAGTAATATTTTCCTATAATAAAATACTGAATGTTATTCGTAGAATCTTAAAAAAATGTTTACAGTTTAGCTAGAATACGTAAAGAAGTTGGTTATATTTGGAGGAGGATGTGGGAAACCCGAATAAGTATTATCTAGACCTGACTTTAAAATCCTTGAGTCATGGGCAGATCCTTCTCAGCCAGTGACGATGTATGTGAATAACATCTTGAAGTCGCATACAGCCATCACATTCTGTGACAATGTTCCTTTACGATTCCGGTATGTTTCGGCTACCTCAACTGGTGCCCAAGCATGTACATGTGTATCGTCAATCGCTCCAATACAATCTTGTCCACAAAATTGAATTTTAATAATATGGGAAGACTAACAACATTTATCCGAATAAGAGGAGGAGAGACGTTGCATACTTTCCAAAATATAGTTGCGATGCAAGTTGCATACTTTCCAAATTGTCATGATAGTTTTTCAGGGAATATGGATATGTCCCAACATTTGTGTTCTCTTCAACCCTACCATCGGCACTACGATATGGTGCCACAGATCTCATAGTCCTATTGGAAATAGCTTTCGCCAACTGACCAATCACACCCACTAGTGGGTTTCCATGGACGTCTCTCCTCCTCCTATTTACGAATTAACTAGATCCAAACCCGTTAGATTGTAGCTAATAATGATACTATATGCCATGTACATAAAATGTTTATAGCTAAATACATTAATTAGCTACAAATTTCAATATTTAATAGCTAATACACAAATAATAGCTATATAGTTAAACTCGTAGCTAATAATAATACCATATGCCATGTAAATGAAATGTTTATAGCTAAATACATTAATTAGCTACAATGTTTTACCATAGCTAATACATTATAGCAAAATGACTGGTTATTACCACAATTTTAATAAGTTAAAGCAAGATGAATATTAGGGTTTAGGGTGAAAATCTTATCACTAAAATTATTTCAATTAGATATAAATATTGACTTTTGTAGCCTATTAGTTTATAAGAGGGGATAATCCTCACATTCAACAAGGCTTTATTGGGTGAGTAGTCAAGTCCACCACAAAAGCTATCAGGGTACTAGAGCTAGAATTTCTCCCTCTCCCTCTTTCTATAGCCAAACACCAACAAAAAAAAAAAAAAAAAAAACTTAAAAGGTAATCTCTCGCTACTAATCTAGAATGTCGAAGACGCTATTCTTAATAATGCAAAGGAAGCAGAGGGTGCACCTCCACGGGCACTAACAAACTCTTTCTTCGCTATTGACTGGGATTGTCCAGAAACAAAGAGCTTGTCTGACAATGAGCCTAAATTAATGGCATCTTCACCAGGAAGCAAGAAGGACTCATCGATTTTTTACTCCACAACGGATGATCTATCGGAAGTCACTTCAATGGACTTGACGATTTTTGAGAAATCTTTAACAGATTTTATAGTCATTGAAACTTCAAAATGCGTTGTAGGATCTAAAGAAAAAAATGATTCAGTATCTTTGGAAGATAGAGAATCTATAAAGAAAGATAGCTTTGAATCTGGAGAGATAGTAAAGTCGGAGAAGGTGAAGAAGATGGTGAGATTGTAGAGCAACGAGCACATCCGATAACATGAATCTGCCCAAGGTAATGTCGTTAAAACCGTATCCGAGTGTTGGCACGAGCCTTGAAATATATGATTATTTGATGAGATCGAACAATGATGGTGGAGAGAATAATGGGGCCGCAATGATTGAAGAGGCATGGGAGAGACTGAAGAAATCTTACGTCTACTTCAAAGGAAAGCCTTTGGGGACATTCGCTTCAATGAATCCTATGGCCGAGGCTTTGAACTACAATCAGGTTTTTGTGAGAGATTTTGTTCCAACTGGCTTAGCTTGCCTAATGAGGGATCTTACAGAACCTAAGATTGTAAAGAACTTCCTATTGAAGACCCTTCACCTCCAAGGTTGGGAGAAAATGATTGATAACTTTACCCTTGGAGAAGGTGTGATGCCCGCGAGTTTTAAGGTACTCTTTAACTCGCATAAGCAAAAGGAGACCTTGATTGTAGATTTCGGTGGTAGTGCCATAGGAAGAGTAGCGCCTGTGGATTCTGGCTTTTGGTGGATTATACTGCTAAGGTCATATACCAACTACACTCTTGATTATACACTAGCAGAACGATCTGAGGTGCAGAGAGGAATGAAGTTGATTCTCAACCTTCATCTTTGACAGCTTACAGTTGTCAATCCGTTACAAGTTTTTGGACTTCGGATTTGTCATCTTTAGTGCTCGGTTTGGTTATACCTTGTAAACTTGTTCTGGATTGTGAAAGAGCATTTTGTTATAATTTTTGTGAAAATGCAATACAGAGATTACTTCCCATCTATCAGATTCATTGATAGTTGCTGAAAACATAGTTGTGATTGTATTCATGTGAATGTGGACTTAACATTTGTTTAACCAAAAGAATTTTTGGAGACAAGTTGTCACTCAGCTTTGGTCAGTAAAGGGGCTGGAAAAGTAGATTAAACAAGTTTATTCTAAATGCTACATTAAATCTCTTGTCATCCAACTATAATTTCAGGAGATTGTGAACTACATGAAAACAAAGAAAATAAAATATTTACATGATCTTCATGGCTGGCTGGGGGGTGGTGATGATTGTGAAGATGGTTGTGGTGGTGGTGGTGGAGACAAGAAAGTGCGAGGACTTTTGGGGGACAGAGGAGCGATCGATGCTTGCGGTGCCGAGCCTGGAGAAGGCACGAAAGCATTGGCAGTGGCCTCTAATTCTCTTGCTAGTGTCAATCTTCACTTGAGTAGGGAAGACACGACGAGAAACGGCTTCAATCTCATTTACATCAGTCACTTTCGCCATAACCATACAACTTTTGCTCATCTGAGAAGTATTTTGTAATATCACAACATGGAACACCAAGAGCAAAAGCAAGTAACAAGAAATATTCAGTTGTAAATCAATACCACTCCTTCAACCTGCAAGATTAGTCACAATACAAAACAGAAACTGCAAGAACAACGCACAATCACACAACACAAGATATACCGTGGTTCGCTTGTTCAATATAGAACAAGTTACATCCACGTTGAACTCCAAAATATGGAGCTCGCTGCACTAGTATTGATTCCCTCAAAGATTACACTTTACAGAAGAATCTTCTTCACTGTCACTCATAGAATCAAACACTCATTCACTTCCCTGTATCCCGCAAATCCTAACAAACGTTGGAGTGTTCTATACCCTTCAAGGAACCCCTGCCCTCAAACACAACTCTAGAAAGATTCACACAAAGAAGAAACCCAGAATGAGCATGAAACCCTAACCCAGACCAAATGAATTTTACAGAGAAAACGAAACAAATACCTAAAACTCGATTGCCCTCAAATGCATGAATAGTCCCCTTTTATACTGTTGACTTCTGATTGCATTTGAGCCGTTGGATTCTCTTTATCTTTGATGGCTGTGATTCATTTGGAATAATGGACAAAAGCAGCGACGTTTTGTTTCCTAGTTTCCCAGCGCGTGTATGCTTCACTTATTTAACAATCTCCACCTTGAAGTATGTGGCAGTCGTTTCAACAATGTCGGTTCAGTTATGCAGCGAGCATTTCCATACTCCTTCTTAGTTCTGATTTGGTTATCCCACATGTAATAAGTTCAAGCAGTGCTTGAACTTTGCAAGTGTTACAACCTTGGTTCCCATGTCTGCCGGGTTGTTTTCAGTTGGGATCTTCTGAAGGTTCACTTCTCCTTTGGAGATCATATCCCTCACAAAATAATACCTCACGTCAACATGTTTTGTTCTCTCATGGTACAAGGGATTCTTTCCCATATGAATGGCACTCGTATGCGAATAAAGCATCACGCTTCCATCCAAGCAGTTGGCCTCTTTCAGGAATCCTTGTAGCCATATGGCTTCTTTGAATGCATCGGTTACAGCCACGTATTCAGCTTCAGTTGTGGACAAAGCTACCAGTGGTTGCAGTTGGGACTTCCAACTGATGCAGTTTCCTCCCAGAGTAAACTAATATGTTGTAGTGGATTTCCGCGAATCTCTATCACTTGCAAAATTAGAATCTACATACCCAACCAGATCAAGTGTGGAGTTTCTTTTACAGAAATTTAGACCAACATTTTCTGTACTTTTAATATATCTTAGTAGCCATTTCAAAGCATTCCAGTGATCACACCCAGGGTTTGACATGAATCTACTTAGAAGTGATATTGAATATGATAAATCAGGTCTTGTACTGATCATAGAGTACATAACAGAACCAATGGCATTTGCATATGGTATTGTTTCCATTTTTAGTCTATCAGGTTCTGTTTTAGGACTTTGGACTTTACTAAGGATGAAGTGACTTGCTAGGGGCATTGTGGTACACTTAGAGTCACTCATTCCAAACTTTAACACAAGTTTTTGCGATAAGGCATCTGATGCAATTTTAGGCTGTAATTCTTCCTGTTTCTTTCTATTAGCATACCTAAGATTTTCTTAGCACAACCCAAATCCTTCATGTCAAATTCAGCATGCAATTTCCCTTTCAATTCCTCAATTTGGGCCTTAGATTTACTAATTAATAGCATGTCATCAACGTATAATAACAAATATACAGGATTTGTATTCACATGTGCAAAATAGAAACAATTATCATGCTCACTTCTAGTAAACCTTATGCCTACTATAAAGGAGTCAAATCTCTTGTACCACTGCCTAGGTGACTGTTTGAGACCATACAGGGATTTATGCAACAAACATACATGATCAGGGAACCTTTTATCCTTAAACCCTATAGGTTGACTCATATAAATCTATTCTTCTAATTCCCCATGCAAGAATGCAGTTTTTACATCTAACTGCTCTAACTCTAGGTCATAATGGGCTACTATAGATAACATTAATCTTATAGTTTTGAATTTAACAACAGGTGAGAAAATTTCAGTAAAGTCTATACCTGCTCGTTGGGTGTAGCCTTTGGCTACCAGTCTAGCCTTATATCTTGGTAGATCAGTTTTGTTTATGCCCTCCTTTAGCTTGTACAGCCACTTACAGTCCACCAGTTTGACATCCTTGGGTTTTGGAACCAGAATTCAGGTTTTGTTCTGCCTTAGGGAGTCCATCTCCTCATTCATGGCAGTAAGCCAATGTTTTTTGTCCTTTGAGTTGACTGCCTGTTCATAGGAGTCAGGTTCTATTCTCTGGATCTCTACTCTGCCAGCAGGGCTGTGTAGATGAGGTCTGCATAACTGAACCTTGCTGGTGGTCTTATATCCCTTCTGGTTCTATCTCTGGCCAGTTGATACCGAGCCAGGTCATTTTGTTGGTCATTATCCATGTTTTCTTCACTTTCATCTTCACCATCAGGTTTAGTATTGGTTGCAGTGTGCTCAGTCTCATATTCTGGTTCATCAGTATTGGTCTCAGGCTCCTGTTGCCTTGTTGACTCCACCTCAAACTGAGTACTATTTGGTTGCTGTGGTGTCTCCACATGGTGGCTTGAGGTACCGCACCTGTTATTAGTAACCCTGGCAAGGGAACACGATTCATTAAAAATAACATCTCTACTGATGATAACCTTAACCCCTGGGGTTTCTCTATCCCATAGCCTATATCCTTTAGTTCCTTCTTGATATCCCAAAAATACACATCTTAGGGACCTAGGTTCTAATTTTCCATCTACTGTATGTGCATACGCCGCACAGCCAAATACTCTTAGGTGGTTGAGTGAGGGTTTTCTTTCTGTTCATCTTTCTTCAGGGCATATAGAGCCAGTTGCACTAGAGGGAGTTCTATTTATCAAATAGGCAGTTGTGGTTAAAGCCTCTCCCCAAAAGGACTTAGGTAGTCCATCTGTGAAGAGGAGACACCTAACCTTTTCTAACAGTGTCTGTTCATCCTCTCAGCAACTCCATTTTGCTGAGGTGTTCTTCTAACTGTCCTATGTCTCATAATCCCCTGGTCTTTACAATATGCATCAAACTCAGTGTTACAGAATTCCATACCATTGTCAGTTCTGAGTGTTTTCACCTTTTTCTCCAGTTGGTTTTCTACTAAAGTCTTCCAACTCTTAAACTTACTTAGTGCCTCATCTTTGGTCCTAAGAAGGTAAACCCACACTTTCCTACTGAAATCATCCACTATGGCTAGAAAGTAACTATTTCCCCCATGAGTTTTGACTCTTTCTGGACCCCAAAGATCAGCATGAAGGTAATCCAAACATCCCACAGACAGGTGAGTTCCTTTTGGGAAGCTCAGCCTGTGCTGTTTGCCCATGACACAAATCTCACAAAACTCTAAGTCTGATACATTGTCATTCCCAAAGTACCCCTGCTATTTGAGATAGCTCATACCAGTTTGGCCTATATGGCCCATCCTCAGGTGCCATTTTTCTGCATTTGAAGTGTTAGTAGATATGAAAGCAGAATTAACATTCAACTGATAATATTGTCCACTCAATATATACAGACCATGCCTTTTCACACCCTCAAACAGAATTTGATCATTCTTGTAAACAATAATGCAACCATTTTCAACTCTATAGCTACAACCTGCTTCATCCAGTGTGCCTAATGAGATCAGGTTATGCTTAAGCTCTGGTATGTACCTGACTTTGGTTAACATTATTAGTTTTCCATTTTTAAGTCTAAGAGTAATGTTACCAATCCCTTGAACCCCACATGAGTTATTGTTTCCCATAAACACTATTTCAGGTTCACCAGTTATCAGGTTTTGAAACCTAGGTTTTGTTAGGGCTCATATGAAAGGAACATCTGAGTCTAGCACCCATTCATTAGCAACTTGAGCGGACACAGTAAGGGCTTCAGTGATTTCAAAGCTGTTATTAGAGGATGCTAGGTTACTCTCTGTACTATTCTGCTTTTGCTTCCTAATCCAATCATAGCAATTCTTTTTTATGTGACTAGGTTTGTTACAATGGAAGCATTTCCTAGTCTCTGACTTAGACTTATTGTTATTATAGCCTTTGCCTTTCTTCTTATTCTTTGGCCCTAAGTTTTGTTGAACCCCCTTTCCAATGTCTTTACCACAATGACCAGTATCTTGTTTTCCTTTTACAAAGAGATTATTTCCATTTCTCTTTTGTATTTTCAACTCTAGTTCTCTGGATTTTAAGCCAGCCATTATTAGATCTACACTAGGGACTGTGCCAGTGTACTGTAATGCATTCTTTACTACTAAATATTCATCAGGAAGAGAATTTAACAAAATCATTGCAAGACTAGAATCTCCTAATTCCTGATCAGTTCCTTTTAGCACTATTGTCATTTTTAGAAATTCATCTAAATTTTCTGCTAATGATTTAAAGGCATCCATTCTATAAGAAAACAGAGCACCTTTCAAGAATGCTAAATTAGGAGCAGATTTCAATGCATACAGAGTTTCGAGTTTACCCCAGAGCTCTATTGGTGTGTCAAGACCATCCACTTTTCGCAGAACACTATTTGATAAATTCATGATTATCAGATTGTATGCTTCTTCATCTATCTCTGCTTTCTTTTTCGTCTTTTCTTCTGGCCACTTGTTTTCATCTTTCTCCAGTGCTATTCCCACCTTGTTGTGGGATAAAAGTGCCTTCATCTTTTTCTTCCAGGTATTGAAATCCATCTTCCCATCATACTGGGATATCTCTACACGCGTGGTAGTGTTCATCATATTTACAATGACAAGACAAAGCAGTATAAGGAGTACGTGGCTTTGTTACACCGGTAGTTGCCAAATACCGAGCGGTTTTAAGGGGAAGGCATCAGGTATTCCAGCCTATATACCCTTAAACAGACTTAAAAGATATTCAAGACCCCTAAACAGTATAAGGAGTACGTGGCTTTGTTACACCAGTAGTTGCCAAATACGCCAGACAGTTTTTAAGGCGGTCACTGGTATTCCAGCCTATATACCCTTAAACCAGGAAAACCCTTAAATCTGGACAAAAACCCTAATTTTGATTTTGCCCTAATTTTCATCGATCCCTTGTGTATGTGACCTAATCTCACGAATTAGCCCCAAGACTCAACAAGATTTGATAGCCTAATGATCTAGGGACCTTTAAATCGAAAAAACCCTAAAATCTAACAAACCCTAATTTTTGAGTTCATCAAGAGTTGAACGATTTCTAACCCTAGACTCGATTTAGACCTAAGAGGCTCTGATACCACTGTTGTAAATCAATACCACTCCTTCAACCTGCAAGATTAGTCACAATACAAAACAGAAACTGCAAGAACAACGCACAATCACACAACACAAGATATACCATGGTTCGCTTGTTCAATATAGAACAAGTTACATCCACGTTGAACTCCAGAATATGGAGCTCGCTGCACTAGTATTGATTTCCTCAAAGATTACACTTTACAGAAGAATCTTCTTCACTGTCACTCACAGAATCAAACACTCATTCACTTCCCTGTATCCCGCAAATCCTAATAAACCCTAGAGTGTTCTATACCCTTCAAGGAACCCCTGCCCTCAAACACAACTCTAGAAAGATTCACACAAAGAAGAAACCCAGAATGAGCATGAAACCCTAACCCAGACCAAATGAATTTTACAGAGAAAACGAAACGAATACCTAAAACTCGATTGCCCTCAAATGCATGAATAGTCCCCTTTTATACTGTTGACTTCTGATTGCATTTGAGCCGTTGGATTCTCTTTATCTTTGATGGCTGTGATTCATTTGGAATAATGGACAAAACGGCAGCGTTTTGTTTCCTGGTTTAAACGACGTCGTATGCTTCACTTATTTAACATATTCATTGCAAAAACTAGTTAGAAAAAACACACCACTGCTGTAGCTATATGAGCTGATATGTGTGTATAGATGAGTATTTGATATGCCTACTTCATGTATTATTTATAATAATTATGTGGGAATATTTTGCTGGAAGATTTTCAAGATGCTTTTTAGTTAAACGTGAATCGTTTAAGTCCATTACTAAAGAGATTCAATAAATTAATTAGCCCAGTGCTGGAAAATACGTGGAGCTTAGAGACTTAAAGTCAATAGTTATACATGGTAGTATAGTTTCTACTTTATAGTATAAATTAATTAGGAGCGAACCACATTCTGAAGGAGTTAAGTATGTTAAAATCTAAGGCACTAACTTTGAATATTAATTTAGATCGAATTCCTATATATATATATATATATATATATATATATATATATATATATATATATATATATATATATATATATATATATATATATATATATATATATGTTAAAATCTAAGGCACTAACTTTGAATATTAATTTAGATCGAATTCCTTATATATATATATATATATATATATGTGTGTGTGTTTTAATAACCAACCCGGGGTGAAACCCAGCAAAGTCGCCAGGTCCCAGGTCAAACCAAGTGTTCAAAAAGTTTAAAATTCAACAAATGCATCCCAAATTTGTTAAGTCCCTACAGGTTTGAAATTTAGCAAACACACTCCAAATACAAATCAGCGGTTGATTGGTTGGTGGCGACGACACACCAAATGTAATCCTAATCATCCCTTGAGCCCATTCCCTAGAAAATCTACCCAAGATCTATATCGACCGTATCTCACCGATGCCGACGTTGACATTCTAAGTCATATCTCATCACTGCTGGCATCGACAACCCTCCCCATCACTATGAAAATACTCTCCTCAGCCTGCTGACCAAAACTCATCTTACTCTACCCTTGCCAATAGCCGGGTGTTGCTATCTCCGATTTTTTTTTTTTGATTTTCGGTTAATTCACTCACAAATATGTCTATAAAAAGTGGTCAACCTACCACAGAACAAACCCCTGAGATAGGATCAAAAACAAAAGTGTAACCTAAGACAAAAGAGTTACACAAAACACTATCTCCTAATATATATCCTACCACAAGACAATCCCTTGGTTAGGATGAAAACAAAAGTCTATACAAGACTATCTCTAAAACACACACAAGACAACCATCACCAAAACAAAGCCAACCAACAAAAATCATCCTTTAAAAAGGCACATTGGTAACCCCGAATCATGAGCAAGACTCCTATTTACTGTGTTCTTTAATTGGTCTATTATACCAAAACTCTAAAGTATAGACGTCCTGATTTTTTTTTCAAATGCGGACTTGCTTTTCTATCGACAGAAATGCACTAGAAAATAAAAATTTCAATTAAATTCTTAAAATTGAGAATCTAATTGATTTAATGTATTCCTACTCTCAAGAACTTACAAAAAAGAATGATTGGTATTGTATACTTGATGTTATTCTTGATGAAAAACGAAGAATGTTTTTTGTTGTGTCAATCTAGCTAGCTACCAGTCTTACCACAGAAAAAGTTACTAATCTGATACTCTAATAACAACACAACCATAAAACAAAAGCGGTTAGTTATTCTATCACTATTAGTTCAAAGCTGTGTCGATGTTTTATTGGTCTAAAAGCAATGCAGTTAATATTATATTGGTTAGTTTCTCTAAAGCAGTTGATTTCGGGCAACTGTCAAGATTATGCTCCTCTGACCGAAGACTCTGAGTATGACTATGATTAGGGATGAAAAACCTGGATCATGCTATTGTATTTTAACATGCAAAACTCCATTAGTTAATGTTTCTGGTGATTTTGCGTTTTGTAATGGTTTAGAATCTTTAAAGTTCGGTTTGAAATTAATAATAACCATTAACCATAATAGAAAATCAACGTTCAAGTTCTTGTGAGTTATTGTTGACCACATCAGTTATTAGTATGTACTGATTCGTTGAACTCTGCCAGTAACATATAATTTAATGTATCATATTTAATTGAAATCTCGATCGAACTTACCTAAACACACAAGTAATTTCTGATAAATGTGCATACATCATAAAAAACTACTGATTTCTTTAATTTCGATAAGGAAATCTTTAAAGAAAAAGAAAAACTAAGCCTCTACATTTGTAGAAACGTTAGTTCATTCTTATTGGGAGCTACTCTAAAATTAATCTTCTTTTAAAGGAGATTATCAAATTTTCACATTCCTCCCACAGTCCCACTCACTCCCAAGAGGAAAAACCAATTTATTAGCCGTATGAATGGCTTAATGTTAAAAGATAAATGTATAGTAAGTTGTAAATAAATACAGACATCTTGTATTTGACTATTTACATAAAACGTAAATATTTTGAGTAGAATTTCCTATATGTCTTAGACTCAATTTGCTTATACCAAAGTAAAGTAGAGACCTACTAGTGGGTAGTCTAATGCAATGTTCTGAAAACCGGATCGGAAGTCGACTCGGCCAAATGGCCGGTTTCCGGTTCGAACGGTTGGACCGGTCCGGCGTCAGCAAAAAAGGAAAAAAGGAAAAAAAATCCAGATTTTTCATGATTTCATCCAACTAAAATTTAAAAACCATCAATCCAACCCTGCAATGATAATAAAACCATCAAAGTTATGTTTACAAATTCAATCCTCAAGACTAAACTCTAAAGTTTCAAAGTTCAAAGTTCAAACATCATTAAAGGTATTACAAAGAAATATCAAATATAAATCCACCAACGGCTGAAATCTGAACTGAAGTGACTAATCCGGCAGACCAGCAACGGCAAGCAAGAAGCAGACTTTTAGATGGCAACGGTGATGATTGAAGAGGTTGAACCGTTGAAGACTTGAAGTTGAAGAATGAAGACTTGCAGCAGACCAGCCACGGCAAGGAAGAAGCACTGAAGCAGAGTAGGCATCTCCCAAAGCTAAGTTAGCGTGAAAACCGCCAACGAGAGCTTTACCAAACGTAAGTCATCGTCTGTCCAGTAAAGCAACCTGAACAGGTACATTCATACCTCCACGGAATAGACCCTGCACATGAATCTGTACAGCGCCAAGTTGTACATAATTATACTTGCCATTTGCCCGTTTGGCAAGATTTCGAACCTTCCGTAGCCACTCATCATTCGAGAGTACCAATTCTCCCTCTCGAGACTGAGACAAAGCTACACGAATAGGTTTTTCGTGTACATCTTCCAAGCCTTCAGCTTTAAATATCCACTTAGAGCGTTTCTCAAAAACCTCTCTAGGTGTTAACCTCGGAATTACCAATTATCAGGGTTACCCGAGTGATCCTCGTAATTAGATGATGAACTAATTACTGAGTTAGGGTTTTCATCTTCATTTCTAATTGGGATAAGATCATCCTCATCACCAATACCGCTATTCCTAGGATATTCATTTAGACTACTAGTCTTTTGCATGAATATACCTACGCGTTGAAGATTTGAAGATTGTTCCTCAAAAGTGATATCTTTTGAGTCATCCTCTGAAGAATCTGAATCATCAGAGTAATCCGAAATTAATTCATAAACTTCATCATCTGAATCAATTTCGTATCCCCAAACTGGCTCAAATTCAGAAGTTTGGCTTTCCGCGTCGACTTCCAAAAATCTTACCGCAGCCTTCTTCTTTCCCTTATGAGGGCATTTGTCCGCAAAATGATTCTTGTCACCACAAATCCAGCAACAATTACAATCTTTTGCGTTTTTTGCGGATAAGGCGGTAGAACAAAACTTACGCGCTCCGCGTTCTTTAGCGTTAAGTCTACCTTTCCCTGTTCGCCTAATAAACCTTCCATGATCCGGAAGATTCCGTTTATTAGTAACAGGTTGTTTTACCATATTACGAAAACGTTTCTGCTTAAAAAATTCTTTTTACCGAATGATCCTTTTCACTTCATATGGTATTTCCAACCTTGATGTTTAGTCTAACCCCTCGACTCACAGCCATATTGTCCTGGCATGCCATCAAAGTTTTGACAACAAGATTTGTTGAACTCAAGCCTTTTAGCTTCCTTATTCAGCTTGGCGTTCAAACATCTTGTCCTCACGATTTGTCTAACAGCTTCTATTCTTCCTCCCAAAGAATCAACAACCTGATTCTTTTCAAGTAGAAGCTTAAACGCCTCGTTTGCTGCCTTATCCCATCCTGGGGGAAGCTTAGCAAAGAAAGTATTCTTCATGACTTCCTGTGTGCCACCAGGCAACTGATAAAAATATCGCCTATACTCACAGACGAAATTTTCAAACAGACACATGTCACAAAGCCTAAGCTTTGTCCAAGCTTCTAAGGCAACTACCTCTGCGAGATTCCTACTAGTAATAGTTATCCCAGTAAATTCTCGACAGAGCATATCCTTGAAGAGTGCAAAGATAGCCTCTCTATTCTTCAAGTCACCTACAGTATCTAACAAACCCGTTCCAGCTTCTAGACTTCTCCAAAAGCTTCCTGAGCTCCCTGCAGTGTGGATCTTAGAAACCTGTTAGTATCTCTGAGTCCAAAATTCTTATTTTGGATATGAACCCAGTTAACAGTTTCCCATGCTTCGATTGCATCCGTTACATTCGTAACACAATCGATGTTTAGGAAACTTCCGCTAGACGGTATCTCCACCATTCTAGGTACTCCCCTAGGTACAAATTCTGACCTTATCTTTGTAGGATAAGTGGGTTTGTATTCGGGTTTGGAGATTTCCTTAAGGAATCCTTCGAAAGAATTTAAAGGATTACGAATTCCTTCAAGGGGATCATCTTTAAACTCAGATTCCCTGAGTTTCGAGATTAGCTCATCGAGCTTCGCCTTTTTAGGACCTGGACCTGGAGTTGGTTTAAATCCTCCAGTTTCGTCTCCTTTCCTTTGTTTCTTCATTTCTTCCTCATAATACCCGCCTGATTCGCTTCAAAGATCTGAGGTAGAAATTTCCGGAATATCAACCTTCCGTTTTCCATCAACTTTAGAAACAAAGTCTTCTTCCTTAACACTTTTCATAAAGAGTTTTTCCGCCTTTTCCCAATCACCTTGGGTTTCTTTGGCCACAACCTGTGCATATCCTGAGGCAATCCGGGATATTTTGCCTGCAAACTAGCCGCGAACTGATCCAAAACGTCCTGACCACCCATGGTCAATCTGAATCAGGTCTCAACTCAGTTGCAAAGTCTGACTCTTTATATGGTGTAGGATCTGGATCCGACTGGGATTCACCGTACCAGTAAGGAATTATCGCCTCAGCTTTTTCCAACCACTTATTCCGAAGCTCTAGCTCAGAGACTTCAATGGTGGAAATCCGGCAAATAAAACACAAAATCTTTGTGCACCCTTGACTAAAAGCCTTTTGAATAACATCCAAAAGTTGCTTTACACCTAGCCAAGTCAAATATTCTTCTCGAATATCTGGATTGCCGTTACAGAGGTCTAACACAACCCGTTTAACCTCTTGTTCAGTATATCCTTCAATAGGCCACACTTGTTCGATGTCACTCAGCACCAGAGACATCTCCTATTTTACCGGCTTAGTAAAATAGTTAGAACACGTTCTAGTGTTTTGACCTTTTGAAGTACAGAATTAACCTTTTCAATCTGATTCCCGATCTGGGTTAATTCTTCGTTTAGAGCAAATATACGATACACCGTATAATTTGCTCTCCTGTCTAAGTTTTCAAGCTTCTGGGTCAAAAGCTCTAACTTATCTATGACAGTATTTAACAAACTGATCTCCGGTTTTACCTCGAGTCCACCATCGGTTTACTATAGTAAGGCGGTCCAACCGTGGTTTAAAACAGTTTGAAGTAAAATTCTGGTTTTTTGCTTCTTTCAAACCGGAAATGTGAGCAAAACCCGGTTGGACCAGTTCAACCGCCCGGTCCGATCCGGGTTTGTTTCAGAACATTGGTCTAATGTTAAGAGGTGCAATTGGTTTCTGGCTTTGTTGGAGATTCGAGTTCGAATCCCTATCTACGCACCCACGCATTGCTTAGAGGGCTGTGGTGGTGGATTCTTGTAGTCCCTCCAAGGACTAGGTGGGTTCGGCTTGTAAGTGGACTTGTAGTGGGCTCCCAAAAAAAAAAAAAAAAGCGAGTTCAGCTTGTAAGTGGACCCGTAGTGGGCCTCAAAAAAAAAAAAAAAAAAAAGGTTTCCTGAAAAAGGTTATTTAAAAATAAAGAATAAAAGAATAAAAAGCCTTTCTAGAATAAAAAGTTTGCTTGAATCGATCCTGTTGGATGTGTATTGAGTTTGAGTCCTAGCAAACATATACCGGATATGATCAAGGTGGTTTCGAATTATAGAGGGGATCAGACTCCACTTAGTACATATTTGCGTTGAATATTAATACATGATCTCCTACATATAACTCAAACTTAATCCTTAAGATATGTTTTAATTAGGTGGATTTGATTATATACAATTATAAATGAAAAAATGGACTTGATTATTTTTGACAAGAAGGTTTGTAATGTATAAGGGTCTTCCATGTTAGATGCCTAGACCTCTCCTACAAGTATATTAATTTGAAGAGAAAGAGAATTGTTGGATTGAGAGAAAGGGAGTGAAATTAATAAATTTAAAGTAATGTTATAAAATGGGAAGATGGCGTGTAAAATGTAAATAAGAGACAACTGTTAATAAAATGTAATTTAAAGTAATGTTATTAAATGGGAGAAGAGGACAAGTAGATGAGAGAAAAATGTTACCAAATGTAAACCAATTCTTTATAAAAAAGAAAATAAAAGAAAAGAAATTAATTTTTAATTATTATATTGAGGGTTGATATAGTTTGTTGTAGGACCTCCAAAATTTTATTTAGGAGTCAATTTTGGGGTCCATTACAGTTAGTTTTTAACAACTTAAGTTCATTTTGGACCACACATGCCTAGCCTGTATCTGTTGACTTCAACTCTCCTCAATTATATTTCTTGAATCGACTTCAACACTTCTCTAAAGCATTATTTGGAATTTGATAGTTATAGCAAATTACACTACATTTTTTTTTATAATTCAGAAGTTCAACATGATTCTAATGCCTTACCTCGATCAATTAATGTTGATCAATATGCCGCTGCCATCATCACCAGAACTATCTCCGACAACTTCGTGACCTTCATTTTATCTTCTCCATTTCTTTGTTTGATCTCCTGCTCCCTTGCACCATTGCAAATTATAAACTTGCATGTTTATTATTAATCTCTCTCTATTACGAATAATATATTACGATTTAGAATTAGGCAATAAGTTTATTTGTAGAAACCGTTAATTAAAATTAAAACAAGCAATTAATGTTGGATATGATGTATACTTCTCTTAGTCTCGACAGATTGTCTATCTACAGTAACTCATTTGAGGGTCCCACTCCCCAGTGAGTGGGCGACAATCAGGTTAGATTCAGATAAGCCCAAGTGGGGTTATGTTTCTATTATGTATTTTCTGTAATAGTAAAAAACGCAAGATGTGAAAGAATTGAGAGTAAGAGTAAGTTGCAGATATTGTTCATCTTTGTATTCTGCAGTTTTTTTATATTCAATCAAATCGCTCTATTTGAATACTAGACGTAGTTCTTTGAAAAGGGAACGAACCAAGTTAAATCATTGCGTTCTGTTATTATTTTATGCTTTTCTTGTAACGTGTTTGCTTTCAGTTTCAACAATTAAATTTCATGAGAAGATTCAAAAATCAATGCTAGTTGAGGAATAGGGGTGGCACATCAATAAGAAGTGGGTAGAATGATAATGGTTAGGGGTGTTCAAAAGAACTGATTGGAACTAGAACTGGCGGGTACCCGGGGTTTGGTTCCGATTCCTACCCGGAACCGGCTATCAACGGGTAGGTTCCGATTCCAAATTTTTGAAACCTTTACTGTGCAGTTACGATTCCGGTTCTTATAGTTAGGAACAGGAACCGGAACTGAGAATCGAGACTAATATAAAATAAAATAAAATAGTAGGGGGTTAATAAAAACTTTTGTAGAAAAAGTAATGTGAATACATTTATATTTATATTTCATAACATTTAAAGTAAATTGGTTTGACTTTTGAGAATCTATCTTTACAAAGTAATGGAGTTTGTAATTTTGAATTTATAAGGTATCGAGCAGCAAGGAACCATTGTTACGGGTTCCAGTGCAGGTACCTTTAGGAACCGAAACCGTCGGTTCCGGTTCCGGTTCCAAATTTCAAGGAACCGTCGGTTCCGGTTCCTTTAAAAAATACAGGGCACCCGGAACCGAATACCCCTAGTAATGGTAATAGTATAAATTAATATATAAGAGAGCTCTTATATATGAAGATTGAACTTGATAATTATATTCAAAATGCTCCAGTATCAATATACAAGGATCAGAGCTATTTACAACAAGAATATACAAGGATCAGAATATAAAATACATAATTGATAATAACACAAATTCAGCCTAAACTTTAGGGTCAAGTTTACTTCTAAGAATTATACTGAAACAGAAAGGGAAATGGAAAAGGATACGTATTCAAATAATGAATCAAAGATGGAATGAATTATGATTACATTGTCTAATTATAAGACTGAATATTGGGAGAATAAAATAATAGGTGTGATATGTGACAAATACCCTCAACATTAAAATATTCAATGTAAGTTAAAAATTATGATTATATTTTTACATAGAAAATTAATTATGTAAATAATTATTAAAAAATAATACTTCATTTATTTATTAAAAAAATTATGATTCTAACAAAATAAAATAAAATTTAATGGTCGGTCAATAGTAGTCAATCTCGATCAATGGTCACTCAACAAAAGGTCAATAGTGGTCAACTGTTGAACATTTATAAATACTAATTTTAATAATAACTAAATTATAAAATAATAAACATTAATTAAAAATTGAAATGGAAAATAGGGTCAAAAAAGTAATTTTATTGGATTTCCTACCTTAAGAATTAGGATTCCTTATAATTTTTTAAGGAATCCTTAACCCTTGTTTTTGTGCAATTGATTTTCCATGGGATTCCTATTCTTTACTCAATTCCAAAAAATAGATAAAGGAATTGAGAATACTAATTTCATTCCCTAGTCAATTCTTCGAAGTAAATAGGACCTATAAGTATTTAACACGATTGATAATTGCACAAAACATTAACAATAAATAAAGGAATCAATTTATTTGGTATTAAGAAATGTTTTTAAACCCAGACTGCCCCGTGCCGGTCACGGGGCCAGTTCCTGGGTTTAAAAACATTGTTCTCATTACTATTCCGCTGATCAAAATCCAGCCCAATCCGGCCAATGGCTGAAACCGGGTTCGAGGGGTACCCAGACCTGAGTTAGTGCCATGCTTCGTCGCCTGAATTTATTGACTTCATATCTCTTTAATTAAAGGTCCATATTTAATCCTGCCCTGGACATTATTTAATTTCGAGAACTGAGTCAATTAATTAACTTCAAAAGTTCATGCACTATGTTGATAGATAAGAGATTAATTTATATCAGTTTCTGGTAAGAATAAAATAATTAAGGAGAGGACTTCCAATTCTAGGTAGATTTCCATGTTTTTAAGTCTCCCCAATCCCCGAGTTCCACTTCCATGTTTGAAGTTTACCAAAAATTATCTTTTATAGTTTACTTCAACAGTTGAGGCGGACTTTACGGAGAAAAGTACATTTACAGAATACGAACGTGAAAACTCTTATATAGCATTAGGAATTAGGATAATTAATCAAGTTGTCGTTTCATTATGGATTTTGGTGCTTGCTTGCTTCTGGTCATGGTATTAAATGGCGGGGTATTACAAACTTTGCAGATGAGCTAAGGCAATAGAGTTACGGCACAATTAGTGGTAGATGTGCATGATATGGATGCTATTGAAATGAAGGTGGGCTTAAGGAGGAGAGTTTTGAGGCCAGTGCCAACATTCTCAAATCCTTCTCCAAATCCTAACAGACGTCAGCATCAGTGGTCTCCAGGAGGAACTCATTAATGCACTTCCAAATTATCTAGGACTTGAATTCTGAAATAATCTACTTTTCTTGTTTATGTAAAAGTCAGTTGGTATCTCTACATATATAATTTTCATCTTTTTAGTATTCTCTTTATCTGAGTATAAAAATGGTGTACCTTTTTTAAAGTCAGCACTCTTCAAATAAAACTCTGTTTGCAGAAACAAATTCTATTTTCTGCTCTCAGCAATTTATTAAGCCAAAATAGAAAATTACATTTTGTGATGGTTTAAAAGATAAATGTATGGTAAGCTGTAAATAAAGGCATCTTGTATCCGATTTATGTAAAATATTACACAATATTTATAAGAAATTATATTTCATTTAATTTGGTTCAACATGACCGTCTTAAAAATATTTGTGACCTTAGACAAGAGTTACTTTAGCGGCTTTCGAATAATATAAGCATAAATTAAAAAAATTATTACAAAATTATTTTTTTTGCCTTTTGAGATACAAAATCACTAATTAAATTTTTGTATTCAAGTTTGGAAACCAATTTTTTTTTTAATTGATAATATAGTCAAATTACGTAATCTTTCTTGTGACATGGTTGAACTCAAATAAGATTTTATTAACTTTAATTTTGAAAAAAATTCTTTTTGCTTAAGCTCCAATAATAGGAATAGTTAATAGTATTCTATAAGCTATCCATGCATTTAAAAAAGAATTCACCTTTCTATAAAATCTATGACTCCGTTTGCTTCACTATTTAGAATAAGATTTGAATTTGAATATGTGTTTAGTACATTATTTGAATATTATATTAGAGTTAAATAAATAGTTGAATAATTGGTTTGGTATATTTTTTCAAAAAGGATTTTAAGATAAAATATTTTTTGTGCATTTGATTTTGAAACTTTTCAATTTACATTTAAATAATATTAATCAGTTGTTTTGTAATTTTTTTATCTCTAAATTAAAAACAAATTCTCCATAATAATTTCAACTACTAATACATCATTTAAAAACACAGCATTAATACA
Source organism: Pistacia integerrima (assembly GCA_026225825.1). Classification (NCBI taxonomy): domain Eukaryota; kingdom Viridiplantae; phylum Streptophyta; class Magnoliopsida; order Sapindales; family Anacardiaceae; genus Pistacia; species Pistacia integerrima. The sequence goes on from CM047748.1 coordinate 8,402,520, forward strand.
TATCTAAATTAATAATACAAATTACTAATAATCATCCCTTCGAATCCTTCGTACACCTATATTCGATTAACAATTATGAGATGAATTCATGCTCTGCCCACATAGCATTAGTTATGTTATCCCTTAGAGTTCTCATGTCGTCTGTATTATGCTGATGCAGTTGATTCGAACTTGCCCCATTCGCTTCCTCATAAACTCCATAAGCATTAAAATTATGAATTACACAACATGCTATAAAAATTTTAGCTTGCTTCTCCAATGGGTAATTGTTCATGCTATCAAGAATATGAAACCTTTATTTCAAAACACCAAAGGTTCTCTCCATAACATTCTGAAGCGATGCATGTCTGTAATTAAACAACTCCAAGGGTCTAGAAAGGTTACAATGCACATCGGAAACATGGTAAGGAACCTGTCTATGTAGGGCAAGGAACCCACTTCTGTTCGCATAACTCGTATCTACTAAGTAATATTTTCCTATAATAAAATACTGAATGTTATTCGCAGAATCTTAAAAAAATGTTTACAGTTTAGCTAGAATACGTAAATGAGTTAGTTATATTTGGAGGAGGATGTGGGAAACTCGAATCAGGATTATCTAGACCTGACTTTAAAATCCTTGAGTCATGGGCAGATCCTTCCCAGTCGGTGACAATGTATGTGAACAACATCTTGAAGTCGCATACGGCCATCACATTATGCGACAATGTTCCTTTACGATTCCGGTATGTTTCGGCTACCTCAACTGGTGCCCAAGCATGTACATGTGTACCATCAATCACTCCAATACAATCCTGTCCACAAAATTGAATTTTAATAATATGGGAAGACTAACAACATTTAGCCGAATAAGAGGAGGAGAGACGTTGCATACTTTCCAAAATATAGTTGCGGTGCAAGTTGCATACTTTCCAAAATGTCCTCATAGTTTTTCAAGGAATATGGATTTGTCCCAACACTTGTGTTCTCTTCAACCCTACCATCGGCACTGTGATATGATTTCATAGATCCCACAGTCCTATTGGAAATAGCTTTCTCCAACTGACCAATCACACCCACTAGTGGGTTTCCATGGACGTCTCTCCTCCTCCTATTTACGAATTAGCTAGATCCAAACCTGTTAGATTGTAGCTAATAATGATACCATATGCCATGTACATAAAATGTTTATAGCTAAATACATTAATTAGCTACAAATTTCAATATTTTATAGCTAATGCACAAATAATAGCTATATAGTTAAACTTGTAGCTAATAATAATATTATATGCCATGTAAATGAAATGTTTATAGCTAAATACATTAATTAGCTACAATGTTTTACCATAGCTAATAGATTGTAGCAAAATGACTGGTTATTACCACAATTTTAATAAGTTAAAGCAAGAGATGAATATTAGCTTCGAGGAAGAAAATCTTATCACTAAAATTATTTCAATTAGCTATAAATATTGACTTTTGTAGCCTACTGGTTTATAAGAGGGGGTAATCCTCATATTCAATAAGGCTTTATTGGGTGAGTAATCAAGTCCACCACAAAATCTATTAGGGTACTAGAGCTAGAATTTCTCCCTCTCCCTCTTTCTATAGCCAAACACCAAAAAAAAAAAAAAAAAAAAAAAAAACTTCAAAGGTAATCTCTTGCTACTAATCTAGAATGTCGAAGACGCTACGAGATTTCTTAATAATGCAAAGGAAGCAGAGGGTGCACCTCCACCGGCACTGACAAACTCTTTCTCTGCTATTGACTGGGATTGTCCAGAAACAAAGAGCTTGTCTGACAGTGAGCCTAAATTAATGGCATCTTCACCAGGAAGCAAGAAGGACTCGTCGATTTTTTACTTCACAACGGATGATCTATCGGAAATCACTTAAATGGACTTGACGAATTTTGAGAAATCTTCAACATATTTCATAGTCATTGAAACTTCAAAATGTGCTGTAGGATCTAAAGAAAAAAATGATTTAGTATCTTTGGAAGATAGAGAATCTATAAAGAAAGATAGCTTTGAATCCAGAGAGATAGTGAAGTCGGAAAAGGTGAAGAAGATGGTGAGATTGTAGAGCAACGAGAACACATCCGATAACATGAATCTGCCCAAGGCAATGTCGTTAAAGCCGTATCCGAGTGTTGGCATGAGCCTTGAAATATATGATTGTTTGATGAAATCGAAAAATGATGGTGGAGAGAATAATGGGGCCGTAATGATTGAAGAGGCATGGGAGAGACTGAAGAAATCTTACGTCTACTTCAAAGGAAAGCCTGTGGGGACATTCGCTTCAATGGATCCTATGGCCAAGGCTTTGAACTACAATCAGGTTTTTGTGAGAGATTTTGTTCCAATTGGCTTAGCTTGCCTAATGAGGGATCTTACAGAACCTGAGATTGTAAAGAACTTCCTATTGAAGACCCTTCACCTCCAAGGTTGGGAGAAAAGGATTGATAACTTTACCCTTGGAGAAGGTGTGATGTGCATAAGCAAAAGGAGACCTTGATTGTAGATTTCAGTGGTAGTGCCATAGGAAGAGTAGCGCTTGTGGATTCTGGCTTTTGGTGGATTATACTGCTAATAGGGCTGTAAATGAGCCGGCTCGGCTCGACTCGGTTAGAGCTCATTTGGAGCTTGATTCTATTATTATCGAGTCGACTCCGCTCGAACTCAATTTGTTAATCGAGTCAAGTTCAAACACAGTGAAGCTCGACTCGTGGGCTCGCGACGCAGGATGCTTTGGTGATTTTTTAAACCATGAGGTATTAAATTGATATTTTTCAATGAAAAAAGTAAAAAAAAAAAAATGACAGTTTAAAAAAAAGCACGGTCAGAGAGGATTGGGGCAGCACCCCTAGCATCCATTTCAATCCCATCTGAGAAGAACTCAATGGATACTGATGATATGGGAGGGGAGTATGAGCATGTGAGAGAAAAAGAAAGGGATATGCCAAAAGAGACAAGGGAGCAGCGATTACAGAGAGAGAAAATTCTTGAGGAAAGAGTAAAGACGTCAAGAGAATGAGAGGGAGAGAAGGTTGGAGGCCAAGGATGCTGTCAATGATAACCCACTTAAACTTAATTACTGTACTCCATTCTCTAGGGACCCCATTTCTTATTTCACCTTAATTTCTCTCTCAATATCTCTGCTAATATCACCCATATTTTCATCTGATTTTACCTTTCTTTACTGCTTTTTTAGCAAATTTTTATTCTTTTTTTTTTAAATCCTAATCTTTAATGGAAAAAATCCAATCTTTACTCAGAAGTCACCAGAAATGAAAGTGCTTGGTAGGAGTTACTGAATGGGGTTTCTGTGGTTGTAATGAATGTATGGTGAGATTGGTTGAGATGCTTCAAAGTTTGTCTCTTTTGTTCTTTTTGAAGCATACCCATTTGGACTTTGGTGTTTTTCTGTACTGCCATTGTGTTTAATTTGCTGCTTTTAAGGAAGGTAGAGAAGGAGCTTGAAGTTTGCAAAATGGGATTTTGTTTTTGCGTTTAAAGGATTTTGGGTGGGTTTTTACTTGGTATGATTCTCTGCTCATAATTTTTTTTTTTTTTTTGGGTAGGTGAGCTCGAGCTCGATATCGGGCTCGAGCTCTTAATTCTAAGGCTCGCCAGGCTCGAGCTCGAACTCAAGCTCGACACTATAGTAAACGACCCAAACTCGATAAGTTAAAAGCTCGGCTCGTTTACAGTCATAACTACTAAGGTCATATACCAACTACACTCATGATTATACACTAGCAGAATGATCTGAGGTGCAGAGAGGAATGAAGTTGATTCTCAACCTTTGTCTCTCAATTGTCTTTGACACTTTCCCTACACTTTTGTGTGCAGATGGATGTAGCGTGATTGACTAGAGAATGGGAATATATGGGTATCCAATTGAGATCTATGCTTTCTTCTACTTTGCACTGAGGTGTGCCAGACAAATGTTAAAACTAGAGCGTGACAGCAAGGAATTGATAAGAGGATCACAACTCTTAACTATCACATCCAGAAATACTATTGGCTTGATTTTACACAGCTAAATAATATATACCATTATAAGACTAAGGAGCACTCCCACATAACTGTTAACAAGTTTAATGTCATCCTAGATTCTAGTCTTAATTGGGGTTTTTTATTTCATGCCCTTAAGGTGGGTAATCATCCCATTCAATAAGGCCTTATTAGGTGAGGAGTCAAACCTACCTCAAATTCTATCATAATATCAGAGCTAGGTCTAGTTGAGTTGAGTGCTTGACCAGTGGGTGAGAAGTAAGAGCCAACAACTACCTCCATCAACAAGCATGACACAACATATGGGTTTGATCATGAAGGGGAGTGTTGGAGTCTCTCATCGACTAAGCACGCTCAAGCCTACTGGTTTATAAGAGGAGGTAATCCTCCCATTCAGCAAGGTCTTACTGGGTGAAGAGTCAAGTCCACCTCAAATTCTATCACAACATGACTTTACCAATGTGTTTGTGATAATGGCTTAACTGTCAAATTAGAAATATGATCTTGCAAAATTTTCCATCGTTTTGTAGAAGAAGAAAATAATGAGTATATGCGTTGTGTCACTCCAAAAAATGTAATAGCATTAACACATGAATTTGCATATCACAAAGAACTAAATTATGACTGTGACAATCACATGGTGTATAAAAGACTCTAGAATTTATATCTAATAATCTTTTTTGCATACCTTGTTGTTTACCTTTCACAATAGACCCATTATCATATCCTTGTCCTCTCACATTATTTGCATCAAGTTCAAGATATTTTAGTATACTTGTGAGTGCATTAAAAAGACCTTAACCAAAAGTATCGTCCACTATTATAAAATCTATAAAGTACTCTTCTATATTTATTGGACTTATTGAAATATCTACACATCTTAATATAAGTGACATTTGTTCTTGATGACTTGTATTTCGGCTACAATCAAGTATAAACGAAAAATATTTTGATTCTTTGATTTTTTTTTTTTTTTTTAATAATGGTATTTCTTATTTCTAATACTAAACTATTTATCAACTCATTTTGCATATTATGACCAAGATAATGAGTATGAATTTCTCCATTTTGAACACATCTAAGGTGTTCTTGCATTATTTGATCAAACTCGGCAATCATTTCAATTAAACTCAAAAAATTTCCATTATTTTCTTGATAAATCTTCTCATTTGTACCATGAAATGCCAAATTATTTTTTGAAAGATTTTTTACAATTGCTATAAATCTTAGTAGTACATTCTTCCAATGCTCTTTCTCTTTATTTTTTTTCTCTTGTAAATATTTATCAATTGTTTTGTTTTTAAGCAATCTCATCTTAACATCAACCAAAATGTTCATATCTATAGCATGTTCATTGCTTCACTACAAGAAAACTGGCATTCTGCAACCAATTTTTTTAGCAACTAACCAGAATTAGTTGCAGAAATGCTACATTTACCAACAAAATTGACATTAGTCGAGCAAAGAGGATTAAAATTTTGGGGCCCACATGTTCCAACTTTTGGCATCGAAAGTTAATTTTTTGCGACTATTTTGTTAGTCTCAGAACCGATTGCTTCAATGACTAATAAATTTAGTTGCAATTTTTAGCGGGTGCTTTTTGCCTCCAAAATTTGATAATTTGCATCTAAAATATTTTATTTTGCATCTACATTTTTGGTTACAAAAAACTTTTTTTTGCAACTACCCCTTAGTAGCTAAATTAGTTGCGAATAATTAGGGATTTATTAGTAACTATTATGATTAGTTATAGAAAAATAAAATTATCAAAATATCCCATATTTGGACAGTAATTACAAGGGTCCCAAAGAATTTTTAGCAACAAATGTTTGTGTTCATATTAACAATAGTTGCAAAACATTATATACAGCAACTAAATTTGATTTAGTTGCCAATTTAAGTTAAAAAATTCATATTCCCCCCAAATTATTTGTTCCCGCTAGACCTAAATTATAGGCAACTAACACTAATTCTTAATTGACTAAATTTTTAGTTACAAATTGACTTATTTGCAAAATGGAAGTATATTTCAAAATTAAATAACTAATTAGAACCCTTACTTTTTTAAGTTATTTACAGAAAACCCTAACCTATATAAAGCAAGCATTTTTATTAATTTCATATCTCTTCTCCACGCATCTTCATTGGGTGCCCTAGCTTTTTCCCCAAATTTCCCAAACGCACAACCCAAATTTCATATCTTTTCTCCATGCATCTTCATCTCTTCTGACGCGTCTTCATCTTAATCGCTGTTGCCCGAATTTCTGAAATGCAGAACCTGACTTCATCTCTTCTCCATGCATCTTCATCTTTCAATTGATCTTCTTGGCTTCCTTCATTCATCCAATACGAGGCAGTTCCTAACCTCCCGTAAGTACAAACTTTGATTCTTTAGTTCTCTCACATGGTAACATTGAATCTGATTTAAAATTTTGAGAAGCTGATGTATTTTCATGTATTGACATTGCATTGATTTGAAATACTTGATTTTTGTTTGATAACTTGTGAATTGGTGCCATTATTATATGCGTCCTTTCTTTGTTCACTTAGAGGTGTTATTGGCATGTTAGGCTTATCAATACATAGTTGCGTTTTTAAACTTGGACTGTTGAGTAATGAGATACCTTTAGCTAACTCTGTTATGAAAATGTATGTTAAATTTGGTCGACTTGATGAAGCGCGTTTGGTCTTTAATGGAATGAGAGAAAGTTCCATTATTTCATGGGCAATAATTATTGGTGGGTTTGTGAATGTTGGGAAAGTTGGTGAAGCATTTGGTGTGTTCAACCAAATGAGAAGAACTAGTCTGAAACCAAACTTAATCTGAAACTCATTTGAGAGGGTGATCTCAGATGGTAATTTTGGTGTAGCAGACATTGTCGTACTGACTGTTGCACTTGTCCTATAAGAGAGCAAACCATAATGTTGCTGAAGAATGTCAACAAAAGATAGCTTAAATAGCAGAAAAATGTCAAAAAATGGCATTGGATCTGAAGGATCATACACACACCCATTACTGGAAGCTACAACAAGAGAGGAAGATGTTTGAGCAGTAGGAGTACTGGTGCTGGAAGTTGTTGCTACAGCAAAAGGTGAAGTAGGGACACCTGTAAAAATGAATTTGTCTAAAAACTTCAAAAGTTGAAGTAGAATACCTCAAAAGTTTGTGACAGTTGACAAAACAGCATAAGAGACTATCATTAGTATAAACACTGACCACTAAGAACGGAACCTACATCAAACTGAGCAGTAGATGCTACTTCTGCACACCTGCCACTTTCATCTTCATAATACCCCTCTTATTATTTTTATTCTGCCCTAGTAAACATCTGCTGAAGTTTCACTTGCACTTCATTAGGGCCTTAAATTTCCTCAGTTTCACTTGTTTACTTCATTGGTTTCTATTAATTTCTACCCTAGCCGCCACACCATCCCCTTTGTCTCTACAGCCTATATGAACCCTTAATAGCATACAGAACACTCAAAATCAGGTTGCTTTATTATCGGCGTGCAACCATTCCGGATTGGTAGAATATGGATTAAGGTATTTTCGAAGTATGTAGAATGACTATGGAATATAACCCAACCTACAGCATTATGTATGCTTGGTAGATCTTCTTGGCACAACTGGTCAGTTTGATTTGACTTTGAAAACAATCCAAGAGATGCCTGTCCAAGTACAAGCTCAAGTATGGGCTCCATTACTTAGTGCATGCAGGAAACATAGCAACATGAGCTGGGAAAACTTGCAGCTAGAAAATTGTAATATACACCTCAAAATTAGATTATGAAATGAAATTCAAGTTACAAATTTTACCTTGAATTGTATAAACAAAAGAGTAGTGATATTAAAATTATCAATATGGATCAGTGCAAAGTACATATCCTTTGAATTATAAACTGATCTTCCTTATCTTTTAGTCATGTTGCTTGTTTTTAGGCTGCCTTTGACTTTAATTTTAGCCATTGCTTGTTGATTCATTTAATTTAGAGTGTGGTATTTCTTTTCATATAAGGAAAATGACATATTCTTGATAAATTATAAAATTATAACCTAATTATTTTGTTTTAAAAGGTATTTGAGGATCTTAAAGTTGACTTGAAGACCGAGGCTAAGAAGAGTGCGGGCACCACTGCTACTACAACCATAAAAAAAAAGGTATAAGTTACGTAAATTGATATTTAATTAATTTATTGATCGTTTATACTCATTTACATTATCACTAGTAAATGTGGTTTAATTGGGTTGAATATTATCTTTGTGATAGAACATACTTATGATACTGAATTTATGTTTTGTTTGTAAGCCTAGAAGGTCACAATGGATAGAAGATGGATTTGGTTGTCTAATAGGTTGTGCAATGAATATATTCAAGGAATTGACTCTTTCATAGACATTGCAAAACAACATTTGGATAGTGAGGGTAAGACCCGCTGCCCATGTAGAACTTGTTTGAATACAAGATCACATGATATATACACCATTCAGCTACATTTGTATAGACATGGGTTTTCAAGAAGTTATGATGTATGGACTTTTCACAGGGAACACATGAATGTTGGAACCATATTTGATGTCATGTCTGGCGATGAAGTGGACAATGAATATGAAGATGATGATGACATCATGGAAATGCTTAATGATGCTCGTGGTCTAGTAAACATGCATATAGATGGGGATTCATCAAATGTAAGTGGTAGTACAGCCCATAATCTTAGGAGTGTAAACTATGAGAAATTTGATGACATGTTTGCATATGCTCAACAAGAATTGTATCCAGGGTGCACCGACATCTCAATCCTAAAGTTCATAGTTAAATTGTTGTATATAAAAGCCATTAGTCACATGACTGATAAATCATGTGACTTGATAATACAATTGATAAAAAGTGTGTTGCATAAAGGATTCAATCTCCCCGAATCCTACTACGAAGCTAGAAAAATTATACAACAATTAGGCTTAGGCTATGAATCAATACATGCATGTAGGTTTGATTGTGCATTATTTTGAAAGGAGCATGCGAATGCTGATAAATGTCCTATATGTGATGAATGACAGGCTATTCGCAAGTGTACGAAATCGTGCAAGTAATAAAGCTCGAGTAAACGAGTGTTGAATCCCAAGGGAACTACCTACCAAGTGCCAAACTATTATATCCTATTGTTATTTGATAAAACAGAATTTTAAGGGAAGCTCTAATGATTAAATTTATAAACTAACAACTAAATAAATGCAGAATTTGTAAAAGCTTTGATGTAAAGATCAATATGACTAAACCTAGGGCATAGACTTCGCACCAATTTAATCCTATGCATTGACATTTGTTGTTAACCTAATTAAGCATATTCTAAAGGCCAAATCCCCTAATATTCCACTAACTCTCTCTCAAGCAATTAGCAAATTAACCTTAAAGCAACAACCCAAGATATCTCTAAGTTGGATTTAGGCACTAAAAGATCGTTAAGTTCTATGGAATTTACCGAAGCCTCATAGATCGCAGTAACATATCTCTAGCGTTCGCTCAATCTATGGTTTTATTACCTAAGACAAATCGGGTTTCATCTCTCGATCTCAACCAACCCGTGATATCATTCAACTCTCGGGCCCTTGAGACTTGAAAACATTACACACGATAATAAAATTTAGAAATCATGCTCAATATAAAATCAGTATAATAACGTCAACACATATTCATAAATTGGACTACATCTATAGCCCTAGAAAAGAGAATTAGTTCATAATGAAAATAACAAATCCATCATTCTATTCAATGACATCAGTTCAAGAAAGACAAAGATAAAAACTTCTCTAATTGGTGAACGAGAGCTCTCAGGATCTCGATCTGCAACTTGGTAGCCATCTTCTTCCTCCTCCAAAAGTCCCCCTTTTAACTTCTTAAAAACTCTCTTTTATATCTCCTGGGTTCTAGTCGTGCTAAGGAAAAAGATTAGAAAACTTAGCCCATTCAGATTTGGATTAGGGTAATGAATTAACACACACCCGTGACCCATCGCAGCGGCGTTAAGAATAGTCGCTGTGGTGATCGTTCTTTTTGTCCAATGCGTGTCTGTAATCTTTAGAATTTGATAAAGTTATCAACACAAACATTGTAGCTCTCTGAATAAGCTTTCCAACGCCACCATAATCGTCAAATTCCAACTTCTACAGCTCAAGTTATGATAGAAACATCGAGGTATACTCATGATGAAGGATTTCCAGATTTTTCGTAACATCTTCGACATGCCACAACTTCCTCATTTTGACCCTGATTCTTGTGCCGTTTGTTCCTACGCGTTGTGAATCCTATCGACATCATTCTTTTCCCTTCAAAAAAACCTGTTTGAGCCTGAAAACACTCAAAATGCACCCGTGATCCCATAAATGGTATTTATGAAAGAATTAATCCAAATTCCACACTTTAAACACATTTTTCCATAAATAAACCAATTAAATCACTAAAAAAAATATAAACATTCAAGCTCTTATCAATGAACCTAGATATAAGATTAATGATGGAAAAGGCAAAAAAATTGCATAGAAGGTTCTGCGTTACTTCCCATTGAAACCTAGACTCCAACGACTCTTCATGTCAAGGCACACAGCTGAAGATATGATGTGGCATAAGGAAAAACGATTAAATACAGAAGATATGTTGAGGCATCCTACTAATTCTGAATCTTGGAAGGAATTTGACACGATATACCCTTCATTTGCACAAGATGCTCGAAATGTCCGAATGGGTATTGCAACTGATGGTTTTAATCCTTTTGGGAACATGAGTCTATCTTATAGCATGTGGCCAGTGGTACTTGTCCCTTACAATTTGCCTCCATGGAAGTTATGATGTCATTGCTCATTCTAGGGCCTAAAGCACCTGGAAGAGATATTAATGTGTATTTGCGTCCATTGATTGAAGAATTAAAAGAGTTATGGGTTGATGGTGTACAGACTTATGATACAGCTCAGGGAGAACGTTTTCGTTTACATGCAGCTGTCATCTGGTCAATTAATGATTTTCCTGCCTTAGGCAATTTGTTTGGATGGAGAACCAAAGGCTATAAGGCTTGTCCTGTATGTAATGAGAATACTTCATCCTAATTGTTGAGAAGTAAAATATGCTACATAGGACATCGACGATTCTTGTCTCCAAATCATCGGTGGAGGCGAAGCAAGCAATTCGATGGGAAAAGTGAAATTAGATCTCCGCTGAAACTATATTCAGGGGATGAAATTCATGAACAACAATCTCATGTGAACGATATGCATTTCGAGAAAAATATATTATCAGTTGATAGAGGTAGAAAAATGAAACATAGTCCTGGTGCATCTAATTGGACAAAGAAAAGTATATTCTTTGAGTTGGAATGCTGGTGTAAACTTAAAATCAGACATAACCTTGATGTGATGCACATTGAAAAGAACATATGTGACAACATCATTGGCACATTATTGAACATCGAAGGGAAATCAAAAGATACTGATAAAGCTTGACTGGATTTGGCTGATATGAACATACGCAAAGAGTTACATTTGCAACCTCATGGTGATAGATATTTGAAACCACAAGCATGTTATACTCTTACATTAGATAAGAGAAGACAATTTTGCCAGTTCCTGAAATCAGTGAAGTTTCCAGATGGGTATGTAAGTAATATCTCCCGATGTGTCAATGTGAAAGACGGCAAGGTTCATGGGTTAAAGAGTCATGATTGTCATGTCCTGCTACAACAATTGTTGCCCATAGGAATACGTCCATTTTTGCATCAAGATGTTTGTACTGCACTTGTTGAGTTGTCCTACTTCTTCCAACAAATATGTGCTAGGACGTTGTCTGTAAATGATCTAAATAGATTGGAACAAGATATAGTCCTAATTCTTTGTAAGCTTGAAATGGTTTTCCCTCCTGCATTTTTTGATATTATGGTTCATTTGGTTGTACACCTTCCATTAGAAGCTAAATTGGGTGGTCCAGTTCGATATCGGTGGATGCATCCAATTGAAAGGTTTTTGGGAAAATTGAAAAAATATGTTAGAAACAAAGCTAGACCGGAGGGCTCTATTGCGGAGGGTTATTTGGTGCATGAAGCATTAACATTTTGTTCAATGTATCTGCGGGGAATTGAAACTAGATTTAATCGAGTAGAGAGAAATGATGACAGTTTGCATGGACACCCAGAAGAAGTATTATCAGTTTTCTGTCAAAAGGCTTGTCCATGGGATTCAAGGAAGTTAATTGAACTTCCACCAGATGAATTGCAAAAGGCTCATTGGTACATCTTGAACAATTGTGAAGAACTGCAACCTTTTCTAGAGTGAGTCCCTTTTTAAGTTTAGTTTGAAACCTGTTGACAAACAAATGTTTTAAATTGTATATAAGTTCAGCCTTATAACATAGTCCTGTCTCTTTTCTTTATGTAACAAACAGAGAACACTTAAAAGAGTTGGAGGCCCTAAATTGTGATAACATATTCAAAACACAAGAACAGTTTATTTCCTAAATGGTTTACGATCATGTAAGTATACCTTAATCATTTATAAAACATACAAAACAAGGTTTAATATGTTTTAGGTTATGCTTAATGATTTGGAATTGATGTTTTTGTGTAGATGAACACCTTGCATGTTGCAGGTGCAATGATACAACTAAGGAACTGTACTTCTTATCTTGTAGTCCTGATTTTTGTGTTAAATTTTATAACAATTGTATTGTCAATGGAGTGCATTTCCATAACAATGATCAATCACATTGTCGAGTTACACAAAATTGTGGAATGATGCTATTTTTATGGTGAATTAAGTGGTGTGTTAGAGCTAAATTATTTTAATGGGTTTCGGGTTATGTTATTCAGGTGTAACCGGTTTGACACTGATGCAAAAAAGAACAGGATACAAAAAGATTATCATCTCACTTGTATTAATGTTGGGAAATTGTGGTATGAAAATTATCCTTTTATACTTGCCATTCAAGCTCAACAAGTATTCTATGTTGATGATTACAAACTTGGGACTAATTGGAAAGTGGTTCGAAAACCTCAACATAGAAACCTATGGGATGTACAAGAGATGGATAACACAAATGAAGAAGAGAAGGATATTGTTCTTGTACAAGAAGATGAGTTTGACAGGGGACATTTCATTAGACATGATGTTGATCCTGACTTGGTTGATGCAACAATTACACATGTTGGAACTGAAGTAGTGAGAGATGATGCCAATGTTGATGTTGAAGAAGAAGATGATACGTTGATTGATTATTGTACTGATAATGAAAATGATATAATGAGTGATTCTGATAACAACTTCTGATGGTATGCTTGTATAATTATATGTACTTTTTACTATTTTCTAAATGTGTAAATATAGTTAATGATCTAATTTCGTGAGATTAATTGTATAAAGTGACTTATATCTTACCTGGTATGTTTTCTTTTATGTTGATGTTTGCAGATTCCGAAGATGGCTCCTGGTACAAGAAGGACCCTAGCTAGACGTGCAAATGTTGTTCCACAGAATCATAGTCCTGTACCGACACCTGAAATTGTTGCAATCACTGGTAAAGTTATGATATTGGTCCATATAAGCATACTGAAATATATACTTGGATTTTAGATATCGAGTACAATGTTTGTTTAAAATTTAAGAATACATTTTACTTTACCAACATGTAAACCGTCCTTGTGATAACATAGTATTTACTGCTGATGCATTATTTTGATTTTGTAGAGAATATTGTGGCAAAGAACGTGAGAGGGAAGAGTAAAGGAGTTGGATGTGAAAGACTCCTACAAACAAGTCAAACTTGCATGTAGACTTTCAAAAAGAAGATAAAGTACCTACTGGAGTAAATGCATCAAAGTTGAGTACTGAGGTAGGAATAGTTGCGAGGAACTATGCCCCCGTAAGAGTGCTTACTTGGAAGAAAGTTCCCTACAATGTCGAAAAACAAATGATTGCTCGTTTAATATCATTATCCATATTGTCATACTTCCTTATGAAAATAATATATAATACCCATATAAGTTTAATGCATGTACATTATTGATGAATTTAGACCAAGTTTGACATTGATGTCACCGAGCCCCATGTACTGAAATGGCTGAAGCACAAATTGTGTAAGAGATTCAACAGCTTTCGGAGTGCCTTACACAAGAAATTCAAAGCATATGCTACTAAGGAGGAAGCATTACAGAATAGACCAGAAGAAATTAAAGATCCCGATGATTGGATATATCTTTGTGACCTTTTTTCTAGTGAAAATTTTCAGGTAAGATCAACATGGCTTTTAATGTTATTATATATGTATTGTATTTTAATTTCCTGATTTTGTGGTGTTAGGCACGATCAAAAACTTATTCTGAGAACCAGTCGAAGATGAGGTGTAACCACCGCGATGGTTCCAAGAACTTTATCTAGCACAAAAAGGAAAAGGTATTTAATATGATTTACCTATACAAATATACAACTTTGTTGTCCTGTTTAATAAATTTATTTCAATTTATGGTCAATGACGATATGAACTGCTAAGGCGCACCAACTTGGGGAATCTGTCAGTCCTATACAATTATTTCATGACACTCGTTGGAGCGCAGAGAAAGGGTGGATTAATGAACAAGCAAGAGAGCTATATGTAAGTTGATCATCTTTCAATAATCGATATATGAAATGTCTTACCATTCAATTAGGTATAAATGTATTGTTTTTTCGTAACTGTTCCATACTGCCATGCTTTTATTGTTTTAAGTCTCATTGCATTTCTCTATCATCTTTTGATCACCTGTAATTATGATGCTGCTTGTGCATTTGTTTCATATTGGCATTTAGTTTTCTTGAGTGTCACCAAACTTTTATAACTTTGTTCTGGTTTGCTATTGATATTTTACGAACATTGCAGGATAAGGCTGAAATTTAACTTGTGTTATATTGTTTCTCTTGATTGAACTTAACAGTTTGTATTTTTTAAAGCAGAAAGTTAGAGTTTCTTCTAGTAGGAAAAACTTGTTTCATGGTTTATAATCTGTTTGGATTGAACTTAACAGTTTGGATTTTATGATCTAGATATTATTATTGTCTGAATATATAATCTGAATGTTGTATCGCTGAACTTGGACAGATGAGATTAGATTTTTTTTTTTTTTCCTATATTTTTTGTGTATGTGTGTGTGAAGTCTTCCTCCATGGAATTGAGATTCAGCTTGATTGAAACCACCTAAATTAGAGTGATTTAAAATTGTGCACATCATCTTGTGAAATGAATTTTGTTATTTTCGAAATATTCAGCTTCATGATTGCTGAAGATCATTAATGTTAGTGGAGTTTTTACAGTGTGGCAGTGTATGTCCTTGGGAGCTCTGGTAACAATGGTAGAGAACCATGGGTTTGTTTTGCCTCTTGAAGAATTAAAACACTTTGAAAATGGGAAATGCATATGTACAGATTTATACTTCTTGATGAGTAATACTGAACTAATCAACTTCCATTCTATATCACCACATCACCCTTGCCACATCACTTTTATGATATTTAGAAAATGCAACAGCCCTTATCTTTCCAATTACTTAGCATGTTTATGCATGGATCTGTGACTGTAAATCAGTTGCTTATATGTGTATAAGAAAAACTTTATGTCAGAATTTGCCTTTTAGTATTAGATTGATAATGTTTGAGATACTTGCTTCTCTACTCCATCAAATTTATTTTTGTTTGGTGTTGTAGTATTCTTTTATGTTGCTATTTAGTTTGTTGGTTGACTTATTGATTATGCATTCAATTTATGGTAGGAAAAAATGATAGAGCTGTAAGATGAAACACAAGCAGGGGAAAGTGAAAAAACAAAAGCTGAAATATGTGAGGAAGTTCTGGGTAAAGCTTCCGGATTTAACCAGAATTTTGCATTTTCATAGATTGAGCATCAATCCACTGCAGCAGAAGCAGAGTTAAGGTGCATTGTGCAACAACAAGAAAATAAGATTAAACAGTTGGAGGAGCAGCTCATATTATTTGATCAACAAAAAGAGAAAATAACAAGCCTTGAACACCAACAATTTGTCCTGTTGGAGATGATGAAGCAACTAACTATAGCCCTTGAACTACAGCAATCTGATAAAGCTCCAACTCGATAACCATTGCCATCTCCAACTGATCAAGACTCGTCCTTATCAGCTACAGCTATTTCAAATACCGCAACTGGTGACACTTGACATGCTAACGGTATTGATGGTTATTTTTTTGTTGTATGGGCAGTAGATATTTTGACATGGGGGTAGAACCATCTTTTTAGGATTGTTTGCATATATGTGTTAGATGGTGTACATAGGGTGGGCATTTTTTTGTTAGTTATGCACAGATAGATGGGTAGTGGGGAAATTGTGGGTGCATGCTGTTCTTTTGGGTTATGCACATGTGATAGTGCATTTTGGATTTTTATTGCTCATCATGCATAAAAATCCATGTATGGACTATATATATATGTATGAAAATATGATATTTGATTTAATGATCAAATTTTTATATTGTGTCAATTATTTTGTTGATGTTGAATGTATAATGTAGGTCAATACGAAATGCTCTAAAAAAAAACACATTCTGCAACTGATTTTTTAGTAGTAAAAAGTAATTTAGCATAATTGCATTCCGCTGAAGATCAATATGAAATGCTCTAAAAAAAACACATTCTGCAACTAATGTTTTAGTAGCAAAAAGTAATTTAGTATAATTGCTTCCACATTCAGCGTCTAAAAAATAGTCGCGAAAACCTTTTAGATTTCACATTCAGCGTCTAAAATGATTACAATTAACCACTAACTTTTAGTCACCAAATGATACATTCGTCCACTAATAAAATAGTTGCGAAAACTTATTGGATTCTACATTCAACGTCTAAAATGATTACAATTAACCACTAAGTTTTAGTCACCAAACGATACATTCATCTACTAATAAAATAGTTGCGAAAACTTATTGGATTCTACATTCAGCATCTAAAATGACTATAATTAACCACTAAATTTTGGTCACCAAAAGATACATTCGGCCACTAATAAAATAGTCACAAAAATTTATTGGATTCCACATTCAGCGTCTAAAATGACTATAATTAACTACTAAATTTTGGTCACCAAAAGATACATTCGGCCACTAATAAAATAGTCGCGAACACCTATTGGATTCCACATTCAGCGTCTAAAATAACTATAATTAACTACTAAATTTTGGTCACCAAAAGATACATTCGGCCACTAATAAAATAGTCGCGAAAACCGTTTGGATTCTACATTCAGCGTCTAAAAGTATTACAATTAACTACTAAATTTTGGTCACCAAAAGATACATTTGTCGACCAATAAAATAGCTGCGAAAACCTTCTACGAAATTACCCTTACACCTTTGGCGTCTAATTTTTGTGGGATTCGCAATAAATTATTAGACACTAAAAGGTACATTTTGCAACTAATTGATTAGTCGCTATATAATTTTACCAAATTACCCTTGAACTTTTAGCGTCTAAGTTGGGGGACTATTTTGACCAGCATTTAGCGACTATTTTGCTAGTTGCAAAAAAAACTTTTCGTATCTAAACAAAAATTTAGACTCGCAAACAATCTACGACAGCGATACTGCAACTAAGGGGCGACTACCAAATTTAGACGCGAAAAATGGCTTAGCGTCTAAATGTGACTTTCTGCGTCTAATTTTGCTAGACGCCGAAAGACATTTTTCTTGTAGTGCTTGTTTCATGACTTTTAAGGTTGGCACTAAGATTTTTCCTATCTCCACACCCTTCATTTGCTAATTGAATTAATTGTACTTGATTTTAAACTAAATAATTTACAACAAAAACAAAATACTTTATCTAATTCTTTTGAGTACACTAGCCATTTTCTATCATGTTTTTTCTCCATTTGGTAATTTTCAAATGTAATGAATTGTAGAAAAGCGTCTAGAATTTTCATCTCTAAGAAAATTTAAAACTTATCTAATTGGACATTTCTCAACTAATAAATCATGTAAGCTTGTGTCTAAATTATTCCACTGTGTCGGATCATTTTTATTTTTAATAGTTGTTTCATCTTTATTATTAATATTTTTATTCATGTAGCTTGTGTCTTTATTATTCTTTGTGTGTTGGATTCATTATTATTAGTTATTTTATTGCTTTATTATTAATATTTTCATTCATGTCGATTGGAATATCTTCTAAATTTTCATGATATTCTTCACTAGTATTTGATGAATTTGAATTGCTATCTTTAAAAATTTCTTCACAATTTTCAATTGATTTTTCATTTAAGTCTTCATTTGGTTTTCTAGCATTTAGTGTTTCATATTTATAACAAATCTATAAAGTGCACCTTTTGGGATTGAATTAGTTCTTCTATCCTTTTTTTGTTCCTTACATTTTTCAAATCTAGATTCATACTTTCTAGTAGACATTTTTATTCAAAGAATAAATAATTTAGAGCCATTAATATTATTTTACTAAAATAAAAATAATTGTAAAAACTGGAAGGAACTTTAGCACTTGATTTATGCTCTTTTGATTTTGCTTTCTACTGATACTCTAAAATTTTATATTATTACCCCGCATATAAATAATAATGTAAATCACACATTCGCTTGACTAAATATCACTTGCCAAACCCAAAAATAAAAAAATAAAAAATCAAAGCTTGCACAAACAAGCGACAACTTAGCATAAACAAAAAGGAAAAAAATTACGTCTATAGAGATGAGAAAGTTGAGAGACAAGAGACAAGAGATGAGAAAGTTAAGAGTAAAATGAGATGAGAAAGCTAGGAGTAAGAATTAAAAAAATTTAACTTTTGAGTAAAACGAGAGGGATGGTGATATAAGAGATTATCATTTGGGAGAGAGAGGAGATTGTAATTTGACATTTAAGAGATTGCAGCCGGCAATGTGTTTCAACAGAAAAATAGAGTTGGCAATTTGTATGTGTTTCAACGGAAAGATTTGAGAGAGATAGATAGAAGGTTATATTTGATGGAAAATTATATAATAATGGTATTTTTGTAAATATATGTAAAAAATTTATAACAAATTTGAGTCTTTTTGGCTTTTTTTGGTCCCCTTGGGTTGGCCTGAATAAGAAATTATACAATAATGATATTTTTGTAAATATTTTCAAAGAACTTATAACAAATTTAAACCCCTTTGGGGCCCTATTTTTTGGAGGATCCTAGGCAATTGCCTCACCCGCTTAGTGTTAAGTCGGCCCTGGGTTCAAGTTACAACCAAAGTAACGTAGAGATTATCCTAGGAAACATTTAACCAAAGAAAAAAAAAAAAAAAAAACTTCTGTTTTGATATATCCTTCATTTGAATTCTAAATAATTTTAAGAACCAAAGAAAAAAAAAAAAAAAACCTTCTGTTTTGATATATCCTTCATTTGAATTCTAAATAATCTTAAGATTAATCAATTCTTTTTAATGTTTGATTAGTACTTATTCTTCTATTTTCTATTAATTTTTTTTATTAAGAGTTAATTACAAAATTTATTTAATTTTATTCAAATCAAAGAGATCATGACCAAACATGAACGGCAAAACTCTAACCCATTTATATCGTTTCCAATATTTTTAAAGGCCGTAAAGCCCAAACATGTCCAGTCAAACAGGGCTTCTAAATGAAGTATAAATTAATTAGCTCCACCTTATGACTATTATTATTTGAGCTCTATTGAATTTCTTCAAAGGTGATTCCAAGTTCCAACAATACCTCTTTTTCTGTTTTTCATAATCTTTTTACTTGTCATATAAAACTCTGTTTCCAATTTCAATCAATCATTGACCAACTATATACTTATATGTCTGTATACTTAAATTGATGGTCATTATTTTTGGTTCTTGAATCGATTTTTCTCCTCGATGATTAAATGAAATATATATAATTCCTTGGTCTTTACGTGTATAAATGTGTGGCAATGGAAGTCTTTGATTTTATTTCAGTTAATGGTATGTGTTTATGTCAATATTAAAGGTATCAGGTTTTATCTCTTAATTCAATGAATGCGGCCCTCCTGATCCTTTTGTTTGGATCTCATATCAGGATGTCACATATGTCAAATGTGATATTTAAGTCTAAGGTTTTTCCTTCCTATCAGACCGATCTTTTGGGTTAAACTCTCTCTTTGGTTTGAGTTTTAACATTTGTGCTCTTGTTGATAATTTAGCTGC
Source organism: Pistacia integerrima (assembly GCA_026225825.1). Lineage (NCBI taxonomy): Eukaryota > Viridiplantae > Streptophyta > Magnoliopsida > Sapindales > Anacardiaceae > Pistacia > Pistacia integerrima. Next base: position 8,422,710 of record CM047748.1, read on the forward strand.
ATAAAGGGTTACCTATATACTAGATTAAGGTGTGGTGTCATCTCTTTGAGAACGAGTGTTGCATCGAATAACTGATCGATGAGTAAAGTCGTTCAAAGAGGGAAAGAGCTACTGTTGGGTTAGTATCAATAGAGTGAAAGTCGCTGTTGACATTGACTCTTACAGAAAGAGGGGGCGGGGCGGGTTGGGTGGAGTCTAATGTTAAAATCTTATATTGAGATCTGACACCCACTAAGTGTGATACTTAAGCGTAACACCTTCCCTCCCATGTTCCGAATAAACCAAAAAGATTTTTATGTTTATAACCATTACTTCTTGTTTTGTTTGCATAATTATTTATGTTTTTTGTTTATTTATTTCTTTTCATTCTTAAAAGCACTAAAATATGCTCTTAATTTGAATATCTCTTTTAACTTTTCACTTGTAAAATGTCAAATTAATTCACTTTTATTTTATTTTATTTTGTCTGTTTATCATCGTCTCTTTAATATCACTAACTCTATCCAATTTGTATAATTTATATCTTAATTTTGACTTGACTTTTCAACATTAAAATAAATAAACGAAGTTCAGCTTTGAATATTTTGAACTTTTTAAAAATTAAATCTTAATTATTATTTTAACTTTAGAAAGAAAAACTACTTAAAATTACGCTCCTTTTTCATATGTTTTCAAGGTAATGTAATTTAATTTTTGGTTTAATCTTTCGTTCATAGAAAAATCTTGGTTCTCCCACTGTAAATCTGGATATTTTAATAGTCTATGTGGAAGCCACCTGGCTAGGGACCTCCACTTGCTGCTGTCTAGTTAATCCTCATTTTCTTTTTTGTTTGTTTCGGTTAAGGACAAACACGAAATACATATAAAAAAAACTAAAAAAGAATGATTAACCAAACGGGTAAACAATTTTTTCCACCAAAAGGTTTGCCTTAATGATACTTTCCCACCTAAAAAGTTTTAAAATATCATTTTTCATCCATTATTTATATTCTCTTAATACTCAAAATATACTTTACTTTCTCAGTCGATATTCGTCAAGTTACCAGAAGTCAAGATAAAAGAGTTTTTGTAAAGTAAAGACTAGTGGAACAAATTGGGATGGCTGATTGAATATTCGCCATCAAAATCAATTGAAAATCAGTTAAGAACAGAAGACCCTAGCTTTGAGGTGGTTGGCACTCGGTGAAAAATCAAGTACCGAAGTGATAGAGGTTTTGTAGAAAGGAGACCAGAGGTTCAAATGGTGGTGACAGAGAAAATTTTTGCCGCCAGATTTGGCTTTAAGTAATAACGAGATATTAACTTTGAAAGGGAAAGTGGTTTGAAACATTTTTGGTGGAAAAGTGTCATTAAGGCAAACCTTGGGTGGGAAATACCTCGATACTCTAACCAAATTAAGGAAAGAAGTAACATAGTTAATTCAATCCACCAAATGAAAAAACATGGGCAAAGAATTTTAATTAGAACTTTAAGACTTAATTTTCATATAATCTAGGAGTAATTGTTGAACAAGCAATTAGGGTATATATTCTTACAAATATAAATATCTTTTATCGTAATTTTTTTTTTTTTATGACCGGGAGTGTCTAGACTAGCTTAAGTGCACCTCGGCTAATCCCCTAGGATCCTAGAACTACCGACTAGGTAAAAGCTATAATGACCACCCATTATTAGCAATCGAAGAAAGATTCGAATTCAAGATCTATTGAGTAATACACTCAAGAGTTCCTATCAAACCAATTGACCACCTTATGATTGGTTTTTATGGTAAATTTTAGTATAAACTAATACACTCTTAGATGTAACATTCCCAAAGAAAATGTTACACCCACAACATCTTTTCACAAACTTCCTCTCATAACTTCGATGTGACAACTTGTAATTGGTCAGCTTGTAATGGGTCTCACCTGATAAATTACAACTGACCAATTGTAAATTACCACGTCGAGATTGTGAGAGAAAGTTTGTGAGAAGAGATTGTGGATGTAGTATTACTTTATTCCCTATATAAAACATCAAAGTATGTATACCTTTAATGAATAAAAACCTTATGTAAATACTTAATGAATAAATATCCTAACATGCATAAAAGTAAATACTTTAAAATAGATTGAAAGCAATTGTCGGCACCCCAAGAAGAATTTACGTAGTTAAGTACTTAAGTTGTCATGTTAATGGATTCTAATGCCCTCATCCAGCCGCAATTATGCTGTTTGCTACTATTTGCTTGCAGCCGCTGGCATTGACGTATTGCGCACCTAGCAAAAGACTTTTTTTCCATCCAAAATAATGGTTTAATGATACTTTCCTACTCAGACTTTTAAATACTACTTTATTATTTAAATTTATATTTTGTTTTCGATTTTGACATCCTTGTTCTCTGACACTACCACTATTCTCTTCCCCAATCATCGCTCACTAAAATCCCTCAATCTCTACCAGGGGTGGATCCAGCCCACTTTTGGCCCATTCTCAAATTTTTTTTAAAAATACTAATATAAATAATTTTTGGATTTTGGTCCACCCTAACAAAAATATTAATGGACAAAAATATTAATATATAATTAGTTTTTATTTTGGCCCACCCTAAAAAAATTTCTGAATCCACTACTGATCCCTACTCTTATCGACCCCGCCAATCTCTAAAAATCGAGTGTTTAAGGTTTGCATAGCCGCCCTTTCTAAGTCAAATTTCGATTAATCCCAACTACCAAAATTTAACCTTTCACCATTAAAAGACTTATCGGTCATTTCTCTTCAAAAGCTCTAACAGTCTAGAACAAGTTTGTTCTCTATTTACAAATGAAATATAAATTTAGATAATAAAATAGTATTTTAAAAGTCTATAGTGAAAAAGTGTCATTAAACCATTATTTGGGTGGAAAAAAGTTGTTAGCTCTTTCAATACCATTAACAATCAAGTTAAGAATTGGCTTATATGTAAAATGAACTTTAAAAATGAATGGTCCTACAATGAAATTTCGATACTTAAAAAATTTGTCATGATCAAGGTCCAGTACTCTGCCTTGTGGTCCTAATCACAGAGAGAAAATTAAATTAATAAAATTTAATAATATAGTTATCTAATTGCAAGTTGACTAAAATGTGAACCCCACTAAATAATTGAAACTTGGATCCCTCATTCATTATCTCTCAACAAATTTACAAACTAAAAGAAATTAATTATCTAACAAGAAAACTAGGCAATTAGACCCTCAAAATTAATCAGCAAGATCAATCGCTGAAAGATAAACAAAGAGTTAATGATTTTAATTAAAGTTGCAGCCGGAGCTAGCTTCTGATAAACTTAATAATTCTTCCAAGTACTCAGCTCCCAAGTCTTCCAACACCACAAAATTCTCTAACTTCTTCTCTTTCTCTTTCTCTTTAATCTTCTTCTTACTCTCACCTTTCTTCTTCATTGAGTGCCTCTTTTTCAATGCCAGTACAGGCGAACTTCCCTCTTCAAAGTTGTACTTCCATTTCCACAAGTGATTCATAAACTTTCTGCGCAGGAAAATTGAGTATCGCCATTGAACCTCTCATCGCAAATGCAGCTTGATCATAAGCTAAAGCTGCAGCCTCAGCAGTGTCGAAGGTTCCAATCCAAACCCGTACGCCATTTCTGGTCGAGTCTCTAATCTCGGCTGCATATTTTCCCCATGGTCGCTTCCTTACTCCTCGGTAAGAAACTTCTCTCATAGGCTCCCCTTCGTCAGCTTCAGCTCTCGAACTTACTTCGTCATTGAAAGAATTTGTGGGGAATTCATTGAGAAGTCCTAGGAGGAGCATCTCTTGGGAGTCATTTTCATTGAAGGGAAGGTGTTGGTTATGGAAGTTATTGTTGAAAGTGTTTGACGAGAAAGAAGAGTTAAGGGAATTAGTTGTGGTAGAATAAGAAGAAGAAGATTGATCAGGAGAGAATTGAGCATAAGGGGATTCAAAGAATGAAGAATCCATGAATGAAAATTGAGAGAGAAATTTTTTCTGGTCTTCTTGGAAGTTTGAAACTTAAATTCGAAGGTTGAGTGTTTATATAGAGAGCATATATGATGGATTAAGAGATGAAAGGTGGCAAGAATGCATGAACATGAATGAAAGTTTTGGTCGTTGTTGGGACCCAAGAAGTTAACGCACGTGAGTCAAAAGAGATTAAATTAATGGAAGGGATACTCTCTTAAATATAGGGGCATGGCGGCCAGGTCAGATGAGAATTCAAGGTGACATAAGACGATGATTTCATCATCTCCTTAATTGCCCACTTGGCAACTAGCGTCTCTTCTCTTTGTGTCATCACTATTAAAAACGATAATGACCTTTAAATCAAGAGTAAACGGCTTTTTTCCCACCCAAGGTTTGCCTTAATGACACTTTCCCATCTAAAAAGTTTTAAAATATTTTTTTCACCCAAAATTAATATTCCATTACTATCTAAAGCTGATTCTGGCCTCGACGACGAAAACTCTCTCTGTCACCACCATTTAAACCTCCGGTCTCCTTTCTATAAAATTTCTTTCACTCCTATATTTAATTTTTTGTTGATTGCTGGTCACTACAAAGTTAGAGTTTCCTGTTCTTAACTGATTTTTAGTTGATTCCAGCGGCAAATATTCAATTGGTTACCACCATTCAATCCACTAGCCTCTAGTACTCTACAAAACCCCTCTTATCCTAGCTCCTAGTAACTCGCTGAATGCCAATTGAGAAAGTGAAATATATTTTGGATATTAATGGAGTAGAAACTTTGAGTGAAAAAGTGGTATTTTGAAATTTTTTGGGTGAAAAAGTGTCATTAAGGCAAACCTTTGGTGGGAAAAGTCGTTTACTCTCAAATCAATACAAATCTTTCTTAAATTTTCTTCACATCTAACAAAATACTGAGACTAGCAGATAAACACGTGAGGAGTTCAATCAAAATATTTCCTTAAATTCTTTCAAATGTACTCAACTAATGCCCCGAGACCCTGGAACTATCAGTCGGATAAGAACTCTACCCTTATTAGCAACCGTGAGAACTCGAACTTGGGAGACTATATTAAATCCTCCTCTTGCTCTTTTACCTTCAAAAAAACTCGAACTTATAAGACCATGTTAGATTCTCCTTTGCTCTTTTACCATCAGGTTACCCAGTGGTGGTTAATTTGTATGAAAGTTGAGTCTTTCTCTTTCACTTGAACAGAGAGGGAGAAGTGACGAACCAGAAAATAAGAACCCTAAAAATTAAAATGCAAAATCAAAGAAGAAGTGATCAACAAATAAAGCTGAATCTTTTTCAAAATTATTTAATCTTTTTATCTCTTTACTAAACCTCTACTGAATTTACAAATCTGAGCCTCACTTTTTCACTTGTAAATTAACAATAGATCCTAGAAGCTGAATCTACAGCCAACAATATCAATAATGTTAACCATTTGTTTTAAGCAAAATTTAGGCATTTCTCTTTTGTATGACAATCTAAATGGTCATCACTGATTAAGTGGAAGAAGAGTCGCTGAGTTAATCATCAATGAAGAGAATTATTCGAAATCCTTGACTGGGGAAAAAGCCAGTGACCCAAGTTTAAATTTCACGGACATTATGATATCTGAAAGACAGTATCTCTTAGTGAATGATTGGCTGCTATTTGGTCATAGTGTATTGACCAATAATTATCTTGTAATTTAAATATACGTGAAAAGTGGAAACTCTTTGGCATCTTTTATCCGAAAAGAAAATGAGCTGATGCTTTGTACCACGATGGATTTATAAAATGAATAATAATATTGCACGAGTGTGACCTGATTAAGACACTGGTGATAAGGGCGGTCTAGCTGATTGCTTTCAAGGAGGTTGAGTCAATTCAATTCTCTTTATTAACCAAGTGGGTAGCTCCTTATTGGCTATGGCCTATATCTATGCTCAACTTTGATCAGCCTGCACCACAAGTGTTTGGTTGTCGAGAAAATATGCAAGAAAACGAAACAAACTATTAAAAAAAAAAAAAAAAAAAAACTGTAATCTATAAAGCTCCATGGCCCATCTTCTTTTGACCATTAGCCATGCCATTTGTTATGATAAAATCTTATCATATGGGGCCACCGGTGGCATTTTATATTTTGATGTATCAAATTTCTACGAAAATATACAATTCAAAAACAGTAGAAATACAAATGGATTAATAATCAAAAGTAATTAAATTTGACTGAAATTCTTGCTAAGTAACTTTTTGTATATAAATTAATAAGAATAGAGTGATCTCCTTTAATATTAAAATAAGTTTGATTCATGAATCTGAAATCCCATGCGACGTAGATAATTTTAACTTATATTGTGAGTTGAAACATTTAATCATACATCATTTTCTTTCCAAACTCAATTTTCTGAGTTGAAATATTTGAAAAACAGAAGAAAGAGATTGAAAGCATGGGATAAAATTGATAGGAGATAACAAAAGATTGGAAATGTGCATGAACCTATATAGATCAAAGCTCTAAAAGGAAAAGGGTTTGGTGCCATTGCTTGCTTTTCTGTCATTTTAGAATAAAAATTAATCCATTCCTGGTTGCTCTTAATTTTGCACATTGATTTAATCGTGGCAAACTACATAATGGTTTTCTAACCAAAAAACAATTATATAGCCCCCAATTGGTTGGCCATCTTATCTGGGTCCCAAATCGATGATTTCTTTAATTATATGTATGGGGTTATTTTGCTGTTGAAAGTTTGAAACCCAACACAAATTGGAAACTTCTAATCAAAATTTCTGGTTCATCCCCCATTGATATTGTATTATATGTAGAGAAGTACTGTTTGATTCATTATTTATTCTTAAGAATTGTCATTTGTTTGTTTGATATGCTTGAATGACAAAATGATTAGATTGTGAGATGTGTATGGAAGATAAGAGTGATGTATATGAATTTGTTTGGAAGGTGAGAAAGTGCGACAGAAAATGGGTAGAATATAATATATATAGTACTCGAGGAGATCTAGAGGAAAGAAAACCACTATCCGATAGTAGATAAATCCTAGCTGGCTAGTTAACATGTTTCTGTAACGGTGAAAATTCATAAAAGTCCTAGTAAATTAATCAAAGCAAAACTATCCTATAGAAGTATTATTGATATTTTGCAATCTTTTTTGTTTTTTTTTTCCAATTTTGAGAATAACATATTTCACTACATATAAGTTATCATCTTTAAACCATAATAGGTGATTTGATGGTAAAATCTTTTGAGTTCGAACACTCTTAAGCACTAATAGAGATAGTTATTGGGTTCTTACCCAGTTAACAATTCTAGGACCTGTCACAAAAACATGTCGTGTCGAAAATTTAACTTTTCGAGACAAAATGTTTTTCAGTGAAAAGGCGATTTTCATATGGTGCACGTAAATTTTTAGTAGCTTCTTAACCAACAATTGCGCATATTCATCAGTTCTGTTGCAGATGCGTATGTACCGAAGGATTGCTTTTGTTCATCTATCTATTATGCTAATTAAAAATTAGTATTGGCCCGATGCCATTCAAAGGTTATTTTGACCATGAAATAAGGCTTTTTATGCAATTCAATGCCAAGTCTAATCCAGTAAAACCCAAATGATTATGAAGCCACTTCCTCTTAAACTGCTTGTTATATATTTTGTATGAATTTTTATAAGTTTCCAGTAGTCTATTCAATGTTAATATGGATCTACTATTAACTATCTTTGAGTGGTTGAGTAGTTCAATAGGGACTCTTGAGTGTATTACTCAAAATATTCTGAGTTCGAATCCCTTCTCGGTTGCTAATAGGTATAGTCATTAGAGCTATTACTCTGCTGTTAGTTCCAAGGTCCTGAAAGATTAGTTGAGGTGCAAATAAGCTAGTTTGGACACCCTCGGTTATATATATATATATATATATATATATATATATATATATATATATATATATATATATATATATATGTGTGTGTGTGTGTGTGTGTGTGTGTGTGTGTGTGTGTGTGTGTGTGTGTGTGGATCTACTATTTAATGTATGTTATGAGTTTCATTCTCTAATATTTATTACATTCAATCTTATGTTTCAATATCTACACCAATAAACAGTTAACTGTCTTGTAAAAAATTGTATGAAAAATAATAATAGAAAATATTAATCCTCTTCAAGTCAAAATTTACTCTAAAATTTTTATTAATATTCAAAAAAACCAAAAAAAAAAAAAAAAAAACACTGTAGTTTCATGTTTCAACTCTAATATTTTAACTAATTATATGCACAATAATTTAAGAAAAAAAATCTTGAAACTCAAGAGATTGTTGATAAGTATATAATTTCGATATTGAGTTAGTAAGTCATCATATTGAAATTAATTTTTTATATTTTCTTTAGTAGTTTTTGATCTAATAATGGATTCAATCTGGTAATATTATCAAATCAATAATGTAATATTGTTATCATAATTCAATTTTCACTTATTTTACTCATTATTTTATCACATAAGTAAACCCAAATTAATGTGTAGTCAAGTTATTATAATAAATTAAAAGGGATCAGAATTGTGTTAGATAAAATGGAAAAATAAATAAATAAGGGATAGTGGTGAATCCTTATAGATGAGTCAACCAACCAAATGTTTTGGAGATTCAAATAAAAACTTCGAGAAGTGTTTGAAAGTTCAAAGTTCAACAAAGAGAACTTTTGGTCAAAAGTTTCAATATGGTTTATGTAAAGGGGTCAAATATATGGGCACCTTTTTCTTAATGTTTCAATCAACACTTCACCATATCTTGCATATTTAAATATAATTCTCAAATAAATTAGAATAGCCTTTTATGTTTTGAGTACCAATGACTTTTTATCAATAGATTTGACTTTGCAGATATCGTATGACTATATACATATCCGTTAATGTTGTGTGAGAGTTTACGACAAGCTCAAAATTAATAATAGCTTGGAGAAAATGAAGTTCAGTAAAACGAGCTAACTAAACAGTTGTCTCATTTAACCATTATAAATTCTTGTATAAATAACCCCGAAAAACTCCTTGTAAAAGGTTAACAATTTCAAAGAGAGAGAGATTAGTCTTATTTTTGTACTCAAAGTATTAATAAGATAACAGTTGACGTAGACCTAAGAATTAGTTTACCAAACCACTTTAAAAATTGTTTTGTGTCTTGTTTCTATTCTTCTTTGTTGATTTTTATTAATCAAGCACACATTCAATCCGATTTCTTATTAAATTTGAAATTTAATAATAGAAAACAACATTGAAAATATTAAACGGGTTAATAAAAATATGGCTAAGACTCATTTAGGATATGTTTTGTATGAGTTTTTCGAGTAAAGTTTATAGAAGAAGAATTTATTATAGCAGAGTTTATATGAGTAGAGCTTTTGTAAATATTTTGATAGTTGTTTAGTTAGAAAATGAATGGGCTCGCCAATCCTCATTTACCTAATTCTGAATGTAGTTCAAACAAATTTTAAATTCAAGTGTACTTAGAAAACATATGGACACCGGGTTGCATGAGTCAGTCTCGTGGGTAAATGTCGACTGATGGGATACCTCAAACCTTACCAGTCTAGCTTTGGCCCAGTCTAATGTCCATATGGGCTCAGGCAGAAGTTAAGACCCAATGATTCCATTGGTCCATGGGCTTGGCTCAGCAAACCCAACTCTAGCTGGGCTTACTGGGCCTACTAAAGTACAGAGTCCATAAATGGCCCAGGCTTACTTCAGGCTCTGATTTTTTATAGCCCATTTAAATTTCAAAAGCCCAAGAACAACTACCCTCTCTCTCCATCTCTGAAAAAATATCAAAATTAAAAAGATAAGGCAAAAACAAACGCCTCTCGCATCATCCTCGTCTCCTCATTTCCAAATTTCCCGGCAGAACACCATGCTCTCTGTAACTACAAACACCCTTACCCTTAAAGCCTTCACCTCTCCCTTCACTGACAACAACCTCTTCCGTCTAAATCCTCTACCTTTACGATTCTTCTCTTCTAAACCCCTTCTTAAACCCGTTTCTGCCTCTCTCATCCCACCCCCAAACTCTCAACAACGACGCCAGCAACAGGTTTACCAACCTTTCAGACCGCCACCCTCTCCTCTCCCACCGCAGTTCCGCAATCTAGACACCGCCTCTCGTCTCGAAGTCCTCGCCAATCGCCTTGGCCTCTGGTTCGAGTATGCCCCCTTGATTCCCACCCTGTATCAGGAGGGTTTCCCCCCTCCTTCTGTTGAAGAATCAACTGGCATTTCTGGGGTTGAACAAAACCGACTTGTCGTTGCCGCCCAAGTCCGGGATTCCCTCGTGGAATCCAACACTGATCCCGAAGTTCTCGCCTTTTTTGACACCGGTGGTGCGGAGCTTTTGTATGAGATAAGGCTGTTAAGCGCCTCACAACGGGCCGCGGCGGCACGCTTTCTTGTTGAGAATAATTGTGATGCTAAAGGAGCACAAGATTTGGCGCGTGCAATGAAGGATTTTCCACGGAGGCGTGGGGAGATAGCGCGGGAGAAGTTTAATTATGTTCTTCCAGGTGATTGTTTGTCTTTTATGTATTATAGGCAAAGTAAAGAGCATAAAAATCCATCAGAAGAGAGAACAAGTTTTTTAGAACTTGCATTACAAGCTGCTGAGTCTGATGAGGCTAAAAAGTTGATAGAAAGAGAGTTACAGGGAGAGATCGAGGAGAAGGATGAAAAAGAAGTAAAAATTGAGGACAGGGTTCATGTTCCGGTTGTGAGATTAAAAATTGGTGAGGTTAGTGAAGCGACTAGTGTGGTTGTTTTGCCTGTTTGTAGAGGGGAGGAGAAGGAAAAAGGGATTTCTGAAGCACCCTTTGAGTGTAGGAGTGAGGGGGAATTTGGCGTGGTGGCGGCGGAAAAAGGGTGGAATAGGTGGGTGGTGTTGCCGGGGTGGGAGCCTGTTGTGGGGTTGGGGAATGGGGGAGTGGTTGTGTCATTTAGTGATGCCAGGGTATTGCCATGGAGGGTGAACAGGTGGTATAAGGAGGAGGCTATTTTGGTGGTGGCGGATAGGAGCAGGAAGGCGGTAGAGGTGGATGAAGGGTTTTACTTGGTGCAGCTTGAAGATGGTGAGTTGAAGGTGGAAAGAGGGTTGGCTTTGAAGGAAAGAGGGGTAGAAGAGAGTTTAGGGACAGTGGTGCTAGTGGTTAGGCCACCGAAAGAAGAGATTGATGATCAATTGAGTGATGACGATTGGGAGTGAAATGAGTATTAATTTTGTTTAAAATTGCGGTCATTTAGGGTTTTAATAATGGTGAAACTTGAAGATTTCAATCATACAGGCTTCATTTCAATGCCCTGTGGCAGGAGTTTTGCAACTTGTTTTGATGCTGAAGGATGGCTCTAATTAGCAATTAATCCTGTTGTTTGTAATGCTCTACTCAATTTGTTTATTAAGAGGCTACTTATTTTTTGGTTGCGTATGCTGCTTGTAGTATATCAAAAAACTTAAAATTACTACAGAAATTTTGCTGAATTGCATTTTATGATGTGCATGTTGTATTTGTATACCTAATCTCTCTATTTTCCTTCACAATTGCTACATACAGCACATTGTATGTACAGCATGTGATGTGCATATTTAATTCCTGCTTTCATGATTTCTTCCGAGGAGATGCAAGAGGAAGAGGTAAGATATTGTTCTTTTCATTCACCATCTTTTGGAGATCTTTTGATACTGTGTTCGTGTAAATTATTTGTGTCCTTGCCTCGTTCAATGAGTTACATATTGCCTGCAGACTTCAGTTATTTATGAAAGTCCTTAGAATTCCTTTGTTTTCGTTGTTGCCTACTTTCTAGAAGATGCCCCATCATGTCAGCAGAATGGAAGAGAAACCCAGGAGAAGGGCTTTAATTGGCTAAATATTCAATCCGCAGGGGTTAATTGAGCATTACACGAGTTTGCTAAGAGCTATATACCTGCGTAAGAGGTACGAGTTTCTTGCATCTGAAGATTGTAAGGTTTCAGCGGGCCCCCAGTTTTGAAGGTAATTCACTGAGTGGGTTTATAGGAGTTCTGGGTTATTAAATTTGACTAAATAGTCTGTTAAAAGAGTTTTTGTATCTTGAGAATGTGCTGTCATTTCTAATTAAAGCCTTACGGTTCTTTCCTACTGATTGTAGAAATATCATTATATAGACTGGAGGACAAGATCTTATAGCAATAGACTGAGTGCTTTCGTATTGGTCTATTAGGTGTTTTGTTTGTCAATGGCGTTTTCCAATTTTATATTCAATGTTGAAGTACCCTTTCTCTTATCTTTGGACAATTTGTCCAGTGTGCTTGAATGAAACACAGAAAAAGGAACCACATCCTATTTGAAACAAGATTCAGCTTTGATGATTTGAAGGCTGTTGATGATGAAAGAGCTTTATGTTAATTGTCATGTTCATACTGGCATACAAACCATCTGAAGATACTTGCAATGGGAAGTCAGATTTTGTTCACATCCAGTCGAGTGTTTCTGAGTCCCGAGAGAAACTCATAAAGATGGTATTCAGTTGCCGGAGGAAATTGATCTTGCATGTGCATACATGGATTGTGTAATATGTTTTGGCTCCGTTTGTTACACTCTTGGAAATACCATTAGTACTCCCAATAAAGGTAAACAGTCAAATTAACTTATTCTCGAAATATTATTCTATATTATTTAATTTTTTTTAAACCTCTTTAAATTTGTTAATTTAACTAAACACTCTTAAATATTTTTTTTTTAAATTGCAAAAACACCCCCAACAATCTTTTAATGGTGGTGGCTGGCTATCCGTATTTAATAAGTGGGTTAGGGGTATTTTTGTTAACTTTTAATATTTTATTATAGGGGTGTTTAGTAAATAAACAAACATATGGGGTATTTTTGTTAATTTTTAAATCTTACGTTGTAATACCTGTCCAATTTAATTTTTTTTCAAAATAATATTCTAAAAAGCATTAGAATAATGAATCAAACGGATCCAAAAACTCTGGACCAAATTGTCAAAACCTCAAGGGGGTTGACACCCCGTTTGACGCACAGGTGTCAACCTACTTGGGGTGCTCTATACCAAACCCAGTTAAAAATGGGGTGAGATTGGGTTGCCTGGATCTTAACCCATTCTAATTGAGGTGGTATGGGGTATGCTTACCCAACCCATTACCCAAATTAATATCAGAAAAAAACATATAAATTAGAAAAAACTAACACTTGAGACCACTTACTCGAGGGGTGTAAATGAGTCGAGCCGAGCCGAGTATTAGGTTGTCCGAGCTCAGCTTGGTTGCTATAGTTTCGAGCTCGAGCTTCGAGCAGTTGAGCTTCGGTCGAGCTCGAGCTAAGATAAAAAGTTTTTCTCTCCGATAACCATAACCCACATAAAGATTAAAGATTCCTTTTTTTCTCACATAAAAGGAAGGTCAACAGTCAACCAAAAAGCAGAAAATGAAAACAAGAAAACAAAAACCAAAAACCAAAATTAATCGTAACCAGATAAAATCATGATCATTACAACAAAAAGATGGAATTTTTTCACACAATTATCACAAAACACTCATCCCAAATGGTAGTACAATTTGTTGAACCCTCATGTGTTTTGATATGTCAAAACTAATTAAAAGATTGATTGAAATCTAACAAAAATCCAGAGGTATGACTTAAGTCATAACCAAATAAAAATGTACATTTCTTCGGAATGGAACGCCTATTTAGTCTAGTCGAACTCCCGATCCTAGTTCCTACCTTGTTTAATTTCCCAGAAAGTCGTTCAACATAAACTAACATCGTTTCTCTTGCCCGTTCACAGTTCTACCAAGTGTTCACTAAAAGTGATCAAGCCATTCCAAATGGAATGACCAAATCAAACGTCAGTTACCCGCATATATGAAGACTTAAGCAAAAAGGCTAAAGCATACATCCGGATTCAAAGCATACATAGATTTAATGAGCAACCAAACCATGTAAAAGAAAATTTGTACCGCGAAAAGAGGAAGAAGGTCAGATTCAATAGTAACTTTGATCTATACAAGGCTAGCTTTGCTAACTGGAAGGACACCTTGTTTTGTCACATGGTTCCGAATCCTCCACCTCCTGAACAGATCCAGAGCCTGCAGTAAACATTTCCTATATGAAACTTGTAATGGATACTGACAGAATGTTCAAAGTTTAATCTATGTTCATTTTTTTTTTTTCGGGGAGATGTTAATGATTCATTAACAGATCGAGCACTTGTTAAGGGCCCACCCTCAATTTAAAAAAAAAAAAAAATACTAATATGTACAATTTCTAGATTTTAGCCCATTCTAATAGAAATATTAATGTGCAATTAGTTTTTATTTTAGCCTACCCTAACAGAAATTTCTGGATCCGCTACTGTTAATGAAGTTCTCAGAGTCTGTCAGGAAACTAGGAGAAAAATTGTTTGAGTTATTATCTTAGGCACTTGGCCTCAACTCTAATCGCCCAACAGAAATGGGGTGTGCCAATGGACATGTGTTCTCTTGTCACTACTATCTAGGTTGTCTAGAGCTTGACTAGACTCTTGGACATACCAAACACTGTGATCCTGATTTTCTCACTATCCTACATCAAGATCAAAGTGGTGGTCTACAAGTTCTTCATGATGACACTCAGTGGGTTGATATCCCTCTAGTGGAAAGAGCTCTAGTGGTCAATATTGGGAAACTCTTACAAGTTTGTATAAGTATACATAAAGTATTGATTATGTTACACTTATTTGGCATTGAAATTACAATATTTTGTCTTAGAAATTGGTTTAAAAAGGGTGGCCTCAACCAAGCCAAGTATATATAGTTTTGATTATTGTGTTGTTTTGCAGCTCATCAGTAATGACAAATTCAAGGCTGTAGAGCATAGAGTGCTAGCCAATTATGTCACCAGTCGAAGATTATCAATGGCGTGCTTCGTCACAACACATTTTGAGCCATCTAACAAACTTTTTGGACCTATAAAAGAGTTGTTGTCAGATGATAATCCACCTTTGTACAGGGAAACCTCTGTAATAAGACTATATTGGCTCTTTCTATATGATAGACCTCCCATTAAAAATGTTTATCAGTACAAAGGGCATAAGGGACAATCGGGTTAGAAAGTGTAAAGAGTGTGAGGTGCCTTGCTGTTGGTTGTTAGGGAAATTGGTTACAGTCACGTGTGAGTGGGGAATCAATGTTGTTAGTATAGAGAATAGGTAGTCATGATGGTAGTATAAATAAAGGGTCAATTTTGGTGAAGGGATACAGATCAATATAGTGTCATTATGGGAGGTCCCCAACTCCTCGAATTGTTGGGATCTATCTGTTTGGTTGTTTCCTTTCCATTCTCTAGAAATATAATCTGGTTGAGACTCGATTGAGTGCATATTTTCTATTATCTTGGACTGTTTGTGTTGTTTCTTGTTATTATTGCAGGGAGTCTTAACAGGTGGTATTAGAGCTTCGTTCGGGTAATGGTTAAATCGAAGATGGAGAACAGAGTTGAAGGATTGGAAAAGGAAATGGGGAATGTAGAGAAAGAAATGGGGACTGTAAGGGAAGAGCTAGGGAGCATTAAGGGTTACTTACTAGAGCTGTGTGAGTGGATGAGGCTGAAGGAAGAAAGGGATGCAAATCTGAGCCACGATAAAGGGAAGGCATCTAACTCTGATCCTTCCAACAGTAGTGACAGTAGGGGAGTTGATAAGAACAAGGAGCTAGAGAACTTGAAGGTAAAAAAGTTGGAACTACTCATATTCAATGGGGGAAGATCCTTATGGATGGACATTCAGAGTTGACTGATATTTTTCGGTAAATCAATATGAGGAGGGAGAAAAGGTGGTAGTAGCCGTCGTGTGTATGGAAGGTCGTACCCTAAACTGGTATCAGTGGGTGGAGTCTAGAGCACTCATTGGTTCTTGGACAGAATTTAAGACTGTAGTGGTGGAGAGATTCAGACCATCATTTAAAGGTTCAGCTTATGAAGCTCTAGTAGCTTTGAAGCAGACTGGTACAGTGACAAAGTACAGGGAAAATTTGGAAGCTCACGCAGCTTCCTTGCATGATGTAGGAGAAGATATACTGATGGGGGTGTTTACAAATGGGCTAAAGGAGGAAATCAGAGCTAAAATTCGTCTGACTCAACCCACTTCCCTCTTTGCATTGATGGACCATGGTCCTTGAAAAGAACAGGCCCAAGTTCGTTAAAGCCCAAGGAAATAAGTTGGACTCCTATACCTGGGTCACCCCAAGCCCAGAACTCGGTCGTACAAATTATTGGACCAACCCATCGCGTAATACAGAATTAGGTCACCAATTTTCATCGATTTGGCGAAACGATGACGCGAGCTTTCACGGGGACACTTTCTGGCGAGTGACCGACGCCGAAATGCAGCAAAAACATGAAAAGGGTCTCTGCTTCCATTACGATGAGAAATTCGGGCCAAACCACTACTGTCGAAGCAAATCGATCTAGATCTTATTGGTGACCGACGACGATGAGACGGAAAATGACGAAAACACTCCTGAACCCAACTCAGAAAATAACGACGAAGGTAATCCATTGGCTCTGTCTATGCATTCAATTGTAAGGGTAACCACAGATAAAACCTTAAAATTAAAAGGGTTGATTGGAAGAACAGAGGTGATTGTGCTGGTTGACAATGGGGCTTCCCACAATTTTATTTTGCATAACTTGGTGCTGAAATTAGGTCTAGCAGTAGAAAAGGGAAAATCATTTGGGGTTATGGTGGGGAATGGTTTTACAGTCAGAGGGGATGGCATTTGCAGAGGAGTACAATTGAGGATACAAGGGATTGAATTGCGCCAGGATTATTTTTCGTTTGAGTTAGGTGGGGCAGATGTAGTGTTGGGGGTTTCTTGGCTCAGTACGCTGGGTGATGTTTGTGCAAACCGGAGAAATCTGATAATGGCCTTTATCAGTGAAGGGAAGAGGGTGGTTTTACAAGGGGATCCGTCGTTAGTCAAGAAAGTTGTATCCTTAAAAGCAATGTTGAAATCCCTACAATAAGAGGATGCGGGATATGTGATTGAGTTTTGTTCCATTGGTGTCAAGGAAGAGGAAATAGAGGAACACATGGATCCAAGCGTGCTGAGCTTGTAAATAAATTTAGTCATCATTTGAGCTTGAACCTACTCGGCCTCCCACCCAAGAGACCCACTGACCACGCCATAGTCTTAGAAGCTAATGCCAAACCTCTTAACGTTTGCCCATACAAATACTCCTATTCCTAGAAAAATGAAATCGAAAAGTTGGTGGGTGAGATGCTGGTGGCAGGGATTATACAACCCAATACCAATCCTTTTGCTAGTCCTGTGTTGTTGGTTAAGAAGAAAGATGGTAGTTGGCGTTTTTGTGTGGACTACAGGGCACTAAATAACATCACTATACCCGACAAGTTCCTGATCCCCTCCATTGACGAACTATTGGATGAACTATCAAGGGTAGCCATTTTCACGAAATTGGACCTAAAATCAGGTTACCACCAAATTCGGGTTAAAGAAGAGGATGTTCCCAAAAATAGCTTTTTGGACCCACAAAGGTCATTATGAATTCCTGGTCATGCCCTTTGGATTAACCAATGCCCCCTCCATCTTTCAAGCTTTAATGAATACCATATTTAAACCGGTCTTGAGGAAATTCATACTTGTGTTTTTTGATGGATATCCTTATTTACAGCCCTGATTTAAAGACTCATCTGATCCATATGAGACACACCTTTCAAATCCTCACCAAGCATGAATTGGTAATAAATTACAAGAAATGTATGTTTGGCCGTTAGAGATTGGAGTATTTGGGTCACTTAATTTCAGCAAAAGGGGTAGAGGCTAACCTACAGAAAATTGATTCAATGCTGACTTAGCCCGTCCCACGCACAATCAAAGGACTAAGGGGATTTTTGGGTTTAACTGGTTACTATCGCCGTTTTGTGTAGAATTATGGTTTAATCGCACAACCGTTGACACAGTTCCTGC
Organism: Pistacia integerrima; assembly: GCA_026225825.1. Classification (NCBI taxonomy): domain Eukaryota; kingdom Viridiplantae; phylum Streptophyta; class Magnoliopsida; order Sapindales; family Anacardiaceae; genus Pistacia; species Pistacia integerrima. The sequence goes on from CM047748.1 coordinate 8,440,666, forward strand.
GAAAGGACTCTTTTGCATGGGATGACCAAGCACAACGTGCCTTCGAAACTCTTAAAATGGCAATGACTTCAGTTCCGGTGTTGGCAGTTCCAGATTTTACTCTTCCATTTAAAGTTCATACCGATGCATCAGGACAAGGAATTGGAGCTATCCTGGTCCAGAATCAGCGGCCCATTGCATTCATTAGCCAAGCCTTTTCCAACCAGTCCCGACAAAAATCAGCATACGAGAGGGAGCTGATGGCAATTGTGTTTGCTGTCCACGAATGGAGCCATTACCTTAGTGGGCGCAAATTTATCATTAAATCTGACCATCGCAGCCTACAGTTTTTGACAGATCAATGTGTTAAGGCACCCGAACAACAAAAGTGGATTTCCAAGCTCTTAGGATTTTCCTTCGAAATCCATTACCAACCTGGAAGCTCAAACCAAGTGGCTGATGCTTTGTTTAGATGAGGAGAGGGTGTTGAATTGGAGGCCATTTCGGTAGTATAATTTTCAGAATTTTACGAGTTAGCAACTGAAGCACAACAAGATCCAAAGCTCTAAGCAATCATCCAAGACCTTCTTTTTTACCCTTCCAACCATCCCCATTATGGTTTTCGCCATGGCTACCTCATCTACAAAATCAGGGGCATTCAGGTTTTTTCAGAACTTATAAGAAGCTGATGAATATCGTGTTTTGGGACAGTATTAAGAGGGATGTGCAGGAGTATGTCCAGCGGTGTTCTATTTGCCAATTAAATAAATATTCTACTCTTAAACCAGTAAGTCTTCTTCAGCCCTTACCCATTCCATCCTAAGTTTTTGAAGATATCAGCATGGACTTCATTGGAGGGTTACCAAAAGCAAAAAGATAGGATATCATAATGGTTGTGGTGGACCGACTCACTAAATACGGACATTTTATTCCGTTGTGCCACCCTTACAGCGCTAAGGATGTTGCTGCCATTTTTATCTCTGATATTATGAAGCTCCACAGATTTCCCAAGTCCATAGTTTCGGACCGTGATAGGATCTTTATCAGCCAATTTTGGCAGGAACTATTCAAGGTGCCATACGCACTTGAAGTTCGACCTCGTATATCATCCTCAAACTGATGGCCAAATGGAGGTTGTAAATCACTGTTTGGAAACTTACTTGCGATGTTTCTGTAGTTCGCAACCAAAACAGTGGCATAGGTGGCTGTCCTAGGCAGAATATTGGTACAATACCACACATCATAGCTCCATTAAAATGACTCCATTCAAAGCCCTATACGGAAGGGATCCACCCACTCTCCTCAAATTTACAGATTACCCTTCCTCTGTGGAAGAAGTCAACCAGCAAATGGCCGCACGAAATTCAATATTGGATGAACTAAAGCATAACTTGTCTGTAGCTCAAGAACAGATGAAGGGAGCAACTGACCTACGTCATCAGGATATTAGTTTTCAACTAGGAGACTAGGTGTATTTGAAGCTCCAACCCTATCGTTTCAAGTCCTTGGCCAAAAAACTGAATGAAAAACTAAGCCCTAGGTTTTATGGTCCTTTCCCTATACTAGAGAAGATTGGGCAGGTTGCTTACAGGTTGGAGCCGCCTTTTACGACCAAAATTCATCCAGTCTTTCACATCTCTAAACTTAAACGAAGTCTGCACACATCGGTACCCATCCAGCCCCTACCATCATGCCTCACCGAGGATATGGAACTCCTTGTTCAACCAGAATTCGTGTTGGCCGTCCACACTTTATTAAATGGCTTTCTGGAAGTCCTTATAAAATGGAAAGATTTGGCTCCTTTTGAAGCATCTTGGGAGGCTTATGATGTGATAAAACTGTAATTTGCTCATTTCCATCTTGAGGACAAGGTGGCTCTTCATTGGGGGAGGGAGGGCAGACCTCCCATTAAAAATGTTTATCAATACAAAGGGCATAAGGGACAATCGGGTCAGAAAGTGTAAAGAGTGTGAGGTGCCTTGCTGTTGGTTGTTAGGGAAATTGGTTACAATCACGTGTGAGTGAGGAATCAAAGTTGTTAGTATAGAGAATAGATAGTCATGATGGTAGTATAAATATAAGGTCAGTTTTGGTGAAGGGATACAGATCAATATAGTGTCATTGTGGGAGGTCCCCAGCTCCTCGAATTGCTGGGATCTATCTGTTTGGTTGTTTCCTTTCCATTCTCTAGAAATATAATCTGGTTGAGACTCGATTGAGTGCAAATTTTCTGTTATCTTAGACTGTTTGTGCTGTTGCTTGTTATTATTGCAGGGAGTCTTAACACTATACAAAAGGACTGGTTGGTGTCTCCTTATCACTTGCTTGTTTAAGGTTATAAAAATGGAAGTATAAGAACCATATTAAAGGAAATAACTTGAGCTTGCCAAGTTCACTCGCGTTGGGGAATGTCAAAATCTTAGATTCAAGTTCAGTCAATGGTTGCATTGGGAATCTCAAAATCTGGATTCTCGAATCCATTTTAGTGGCATGACAGCTCAGGGTTATTAGAAAGCAAGTTGCCAAAGTAGAAAAATGATTGCATTGGGAACTTCTTGAATATAAATCGGTTTGCACAAACAGGAGAAATCTTTATGTTATTTATGTATTTGTTATGACTGGTTCTTTTGGGCCCTTGTATCATGGAATGACTTAATAGAGCAAAAGTTTCAGGCATGTGTTAATTTGGGGTCTTTTTGAAAGCTCATTACAGAAACAAACAAATAAACAAACATCGTCAGGTAACATGATGTTGATTATGGGCTGGAGAATACTAAAGAAAAGAACGCACGTTTGTAGAGACAAGTTTTCTGGAATTATTCTTTCTCACTTTTTCATTAGCCTAAACAAAGATTATATACAGACATATTATAGCATCATTTACATCACTTATGTACTAATTATTGCAAAGAACTAAATACCTACCTAATTTGTAGAGATTTTTCTAAAACATTACAATAGAGCCACATAAATTTAACTAACACAAAATATGTTAGATTTTACAATCCTAAAAATCAGCTGAACTACTCTTAACCAAAACTTTGACACAACGGCTTCTAGATCGGCTATAAACATCGTCCTCTTTCAGGTCACATACTGCATCAAATCGCATGCACTTTAGTTTGCATGCATTCCTGCTTGCATCACTTCCAGGTCGCATTACTTCTTGGTCGCATCTGATCACATCTATCTATAGCTCGCATCCATCATAGATTGCATGCTTCAGCTTGCACACATTTCAAATCATATGCATTCAGATCGTATCAACATGCTTCCAACAAGATATCAGTTGAATTATTAACAGAGGAACTGTTTCTGACTCACCAATCCAAATGGGATATAAAGAAAAGATATCATTAATAAATTGTTTAAAGGTCATCTGTGAATCACATTTTCCCATTATTAGAAAGGTTCACAATTTGGTTGAACTAATTTAAATAATGGGAAATTAACCTTATTTATAGTCCATACTCCATCATCTATAAATACAAACAAAGAAATGCAAGAGTGTAGGGCCTTTATTTGAGGCGTACAAATCCATTTTTGGGTTTCATATAAGCATCCTTCACCCAAAATGAGTAATACTACTTCAACTAACACTCTCACTAACACACTTATACTAATTGACGTGGCAGCTGATGTGGATGATGCCACATCACAACCTTGCCATGTCAGTTCCCTCCTCAACCCAAAAAGAATTTTTTTTTTTTTTTTTTTGCCAAAATCCATTTTGAAATTGTTTCAGTCGCATCTCAACATCATTGCACGCCAAGATCAGTTGTTCTCCACGCCTCACCGAAACAACTTGAACCTTGTTTCCTAATCGGACACCGTAGACGCGGCCAAATCGATTTTGAAATTGTTTCAGTCACATCTCAACATCATTGCGAGCCAAAACCAGTCGTTCTCCACTCTTCACTGAAACAACCTGAACCTCATTTCCTCGTCAGACACCGTAGACATGGCCATGCCTGGTTTTGACTACTTAACAAACGTCGCCATGATTAGCTAACTCCAACCCTAGTTTGGACGATGCAGTGGACAATGCCACGCTATATTTATGCTTTTTGCTCTTATGTTGCAAAAACCTTTGGCTAAAAAATCAATTTTTGGGTAAGATTTCTATAGTATATTAAATCTATGTTTATTTTAGGTTAAGGTTTGTTGATAGAGTAATACTACTTCAACTAACACCCTCCACACTGAATGACATGGCAGCCAATATGGCATATGCCACATCATCTGTCATGTCACTATATTGCCACATCAGCTCCCAAAAACATAAAAATAAAAAATAAAAACTTCAAATTCCCTGCGTCCCCTAAATCAAAACTCTCTCCCAAATTAGAAAATAAAATTAGTTCATGGCAAAAATAATTAGAACAATCATCTTTATTAAAATAAAATTCATGAGTTTAAGGAAGAACAAAGAAAAACTTCTCTATGATTTTGCTCCAAAAGCTCCAAAAATTCTGATGCTTTTTTCTTTTCTTCTAATAGTTTTTCTTTTGATCTCTCCAAAAATCCCCAAAAATAATGCTAAAAGACTTCTATTTATATCTCACAAGGGTTAGGGTTTTCCTTAATTCCACTTAGTTTAGGACTCTTAAACCCTATTTTCATAGTAAAAAACAGAAAATAAATTTCAAGTTGTCATGACTATGCCCCGACACTATGCGGCAGCATTGTTGATTCTAGACTAGCTATGCTATGGCAAAACGTTGTGGCATGATGTCAAATTCCTCTTCTTCAGTTCAAACCTTGCATCATTCTTCATCACTCCAGAGATAGTGATTTTTAAGCATAATAATGATGGTATCCGGAAAAGTAGTAAACATATGAAATGTAGCCCTTGGAATCATCTTTCCAACAGTCAAAGAATAGTCTTAGTTCAAGGTCTACAGCTCGAGTTATTGTTGAAACACCGAAGCATGCTCAAACTAGAGCGTAATCTAGAATCTCCTCTTTAACTTCAAAACTCCATAACTTCTTCAATTCAACTCTGATTCTCGATCCGTTTGTTTCTACTCATCACTCATTCCGTTGTTGACATGATTTTCATCTGAGCATAATATTTAGCATAGATACCTTGAAAACACTTAAATACACTCGTGATCCCGTAAAAGACATTTATGAAAATATTAAGCAAATTTACCAATTTAAGCCTAATTTCTCCCAAATAGTTCCCATAAACTACTAATTGTGTATTTTCAAGCTCTTATCAGGGTGTAATCGAGTCGAGCCAAGCGTTGCGCTAATTCGAGCTAGGCTCGATTGCTACAGTGTTGAGCTCGAGTTTGGCAAGCTTGAAAAATCAAACTCGAGCTCAAGCAGCTTTGAAAAATTTGAAAAATTTGCTCCCTGTTAGTTTCAAAACTATCAAATATACCCTCATATTCTCTCTTTTTAAAAGTTTTAAAAAAGGCATTTTACACTATTCCAACTTTAAAAAGAACGTCCAAGACTCTTTGGCTCCATTTGTTACACTCTTGGGAATGCTATTATTAGTATTCCCAAAAAAGTTAAATAGCAAAATTGATTTATTCTCAAAATATTATTCTATATTATTCAATTTATTTTAAACCTCCCTAAATTTGTTAATTCAACTAAACACCCCTAAATATTTTTTTAGAAATTGCAAAACACCCCAGCAACCCTCCAATGGTGGTGGCCGACTGTCCATATTTAATGGGTGGGTTAGGGGTGTTTTTGTTAATTTTTAATATTTTATTATAGGGGTGTTTAGTAAATAAACAACATATGGGGTATTTTTGTTAATTACCAAATCCTACATCGTAATACCCGCCCAATTTAACCTTTTTCAAAATATTATTATAAAAAGTATCAGAATAATAAACCAAACGGACCCTTTATCTCCGCATCCTTTTTTTTTTAATCTCATTTTCCTCGTATTTTTTGTCCTTTGTTTTTTTTTTTCTTTCTTCTCTTCTATATATTTTTTTCTCTTTCCTTTTTTCCGAAAAACCACTCATTTTCACCCACAAAAACGCCCAACTCACATCGTTTCAAGCCCCAAACTCTGAAACCAGCCACTTGACACCTATATTCTGAAACCTTTAAGTGCTAACACGAGTACGTTTGTCGTTTAAAAAACTAAAAAATTACATATAAACCCTTATTAGTTTCAAAAATATAAAGACACCCTTGAGTTTTTAAAGCTCGCGAGCCTGTCAAGCCTAGCATTGGCTGTTCGAACTCGGCTCGCTTATTGGGCAGAGCCGCTCGAGCTTTAAACGAGCTAAGCCCAAGCCGCACTCGAGCGGCTCGGCTCGGCTTACACCCCAATTTGAACCTTGCTGACCACCTCAATCAGGAATGCCAACTTAGCGGCCGATTGGATTATCAAGATGAAAAGAATTTATTTTAATGTCATATTAACAAGAGAAAAAAAATCTAAAATACTATATAGGTATCACTATATATTAATGTTTTTATGACTAGTAAAATTTTCTTATTTATCTATCTCGACAAATTGAAAATTATTCTATTCAATAGTTGTGTGGCATGTATTGATACCATAATTTCAATTTGATGGCACCAACTTATCCATGATCTTGACAGATGCCATGGAATTTGGCACCTCGTACCCCTATCATAATGGGTTCGAATGTGCCAAACCACTCATTCACTTTCAACCTGAGCAGACCTTGATTTAAACCAGTCACGATCAGATTCCCCCAAAAATCCACCAACATATGCCTCTGGAAGCTTCCATGCGTCCCACCATGCACGATTTTTTGTTCTTTTTCTTTCCTTTCTTAATTATCATCAGTATTCGTCCACTTAATTCTTAAGCATATAACATTCCAAGTAATTGTATTAATTGACAAGATATTGGTGGGTTCTGTTAATCTTCAGTGTGTGAAAATGAGATCCTATTTAACTATGCTTCATTGGCTAGCTTGCGTCAGCGTCAACAATTTCACAATTTTTTATTTTTTATCTGATTTGTTTATACGATGAATACCTTGGTTATATATTTATGTTTACAACGTGTTTTGCATGATGTCAAATTTCTCTTCTTCGGTTTAAACCTTGCATCATTCCTCATCACTCCAGAAATAATGATTTTTAAGCATAATAACGATGGTATCTGGAAAAGTAGTAAACATATGAAATGTAATCCTTGAAATCATCTTTCCAATAGTCAAATAATAGTCTTAGTTCGAGGTCTACAGCTCGAGTTATTGTTGAAACACCGAAGCATGCATCTAATAGGTGAAAGCGAGTACGAGCAACAATTTTTCTTGCCTTCCTTAACTAAGTCCAATTCTTCCTCCCCGTGTATATATATATATATTCGCACGTGTAAAGCGCTAAGCGGACTTAGAAATCGCACATGATAAGGAAATATGAAATGAAAAAATGAATAAGAAACGATATTTAAAGTGGTTCGGATGCTCAAAAGCGAATCATACGTCCATTGTTATTGTATTGATAGATAGGTAAAATCAGGTCGTGTGTAGCGAGCTGAGTTATAATCTAAAGAGAATACAAAAGAGAGAGAGAATGTGTAAGCTATTTTAGACTAAGATTAGCCAATCCCGTAGATGAGAGGGAAGTCTTTTATTTATAGTGGGAGATTCAAAGGTAATGATTACAAGTCAGTAAGTGGGTAGGTGCCGTGCAAATCCTTTTTTGTTTCCCATTGGTTATCTACACGAGAAATATCCTTAACTTGCATAGGGTTTGGACAGGTGGATGATCCCTAACCGCTCGCAAGCCTGACACTCACCTACTACACTAGCAAGAGCCATGCCCCTTCCGTCAATGCGCGACGTGTAGCGCCTGGATGACACAAAACCTTCATGAGCCCTGATTGGCTCTTGGCCGACGAGTCCACGTCGTTCCCTAACTTTCGAGGCATAACCAAGACCCCCTCCCCCGGTTTTAAGGTTTAAGGATTGAATCTTGAGAACTTCATAATTATGCTGCAACTTGACTTGTCTGGAATGACGCTTGGTCGAGTTGACTAGGCTACAAGGAGGTCATAGCACATGCCTCTACAAGCGACCTGAGATGGTTTTCTTTCGCAAAGTCGACGACCTGGATCAGACCCCACTCAGTGTCGTACCGATGTGCTTCAAATCCCAACCGCGGTCCGCGACCTAATAATACTTGGCATATTTTTGGCCAAAGACAAGGAATCACATTGTCTCGTAATCGATACATGGCAAAGAGTGTTCTGCCCTAATGACCTCTTCAAATGTTTATCCGTTGCGCTTGACAGCTTATCCGTTAATAAAGTAATCTTTATTCTGACAGATGTGTCTTGTGCACAATAAGTGCCAGCCATGCGCATTAAATCCAAGCCACACTGAAACGACATTCCCTTTCAGAGCATTAAATGCGGATGAGGGTGCATTTAATGTGGAGGAGAGAATCGAGCCGTTGCTTGGTTATTCCAATGGAGGGAAGCGTCGGCTGATATTCTCTAAGCATGGCAGTTACTCTTTCTCACAGATTGATGACACATGGTCGCAATCAATGACGAGAAATGTATTTTGCCCAAGCATCGCTTAACTTAGGGAAACCAATCGTTGCTTCCTTCCCCTATAAAACACTAGGCTCGCCTCAAACAATGTCATAAAACTCATATTTTCAGAGAAAGAAAAAAGCTCTCACGAGACTAGTCTCCCCATTTTCTAGTTGGTACGCACCTTTCGTTTACAGCAGGAAGTTCGTTCCCCACGGCCAAGAAGGTAAGGAGGATTTCTCCTTTACTTTTCTTTTTCTGCTTTATAGATAGCTTGTCTTGACGATAATGGTGGGTGTGAACTATTTGTTAAATCTTTGTGTGCGTGTTTATGGGCAGTCGAGAGGAGAAGTCTTTTTCTTTCATAAGGAGTAAGTATTTAGGGCATGAATCCTTGGGGGTGGTCCCTAAGGGTTTTTTTAAGTTTTTTCTAGGGTTTAAGGAAGATACATTAGGGTTTTTGTTCTTCCACGTTGTCGTATGGAATACTGTACAAAGACTGAGTAACCTCTGCATGTCACCCCTTTTTCAGATCATAGGAGCGATGGATGCCTCAACAACAAGGACAACTGAGGGGACAAGCTCGCAGGCACAGGACGCCCCAATGGGTCCCGTGCAAGAGATCTGTCATTGGCCACCCAAGATGAAATATAGAAGGCAGTGGACCAATACGCACTTAGCGTGGACGTCTTCTAGCATAGAATGTATACAGCTTGGAATCCCCCAGAGGGAGTGGCTGCAATCTCCGAGGAGATTTTCAAATGCAGGGCGTTGATACCCTTCTACCTCTTCATTAGGTCGATCCTTGATCACTTCGAGGTCTCACCACTGCAACTAACGCTTAACGCATATATGATAGTTGTTGCTATGTATATCTCGTGCGGTGAGAACAGGCTAGGCCAGTTGACTGTGTTAGAGCTTGCATGCTCCTATTACTTGAAGAAGAGCAAGGACAAAGACTTTTTCTACCTCTCGAAATGATCTACGATCGAGGGAGGCATATTTGGTTACCTAGTAATGTCGGGGCCTACGAAACCAAATTTTTATTTTTTCAATATGATGGCGTCTGCCAATTTAGGGAACCAAGTAGGTCTTACCCTCTTTTACTTAGCAATTTTTTTCTTTTTCTTCAGTCTTTGCTTTCTAACGAGCTTTCCTGTCTCTTTGCAGGAAACAAGATGACCAGGTTGTCGACGCTAACTGATTTCAATTGAATAGTAGCATTCGATAATCTGCTCGAGCATAGTCGCGACGTGAGGCTGCTTGTGACTACCGCCAACCTGAGGAAATACAATTTCTTCAATTTTGAAGTGTCTTTAGAACCCTTGGTTCGTAAGTGTCCTCGAACTTTAAAAGTTCTTTCTTTTGCATGCAGTGACCTTTTTCACTAATCACATTTTCATGCAACGACCATGCCACCCAGAGTCCTAAGACCGTCAAGGGCCAATGGGTTCATTTTTTCTCGGGTCACCCCCACTGAGCTAGCCAAGGCGATCCCTGGCGACACCCCCATCGGAGGAGTGTAGGTGGGAGTGTGAAGCAGCTTCACGAGGTGACCAGGGGGAAACTTTCGGGCCCACGACTGCTCCACCCTAAGCAGAAAACCATGGGCCAAAAATCTAAGAAGAGAAAGTAGCTGTAGGCTGAAGAATCGGAGGTTCGAGGCCGGGAGGGCTTAGGGGGAGGCGGCCCAGAGGTCGTAGCCTAGGCTCACCCTCGGAGGTGACCCCAGAGCACGTACATGGCGTTACAATAGTCCCAGAGCATTGGCGTAGGGGACAGGGGGAGGTCGCGACCCCCGAAAAGAGAGTGGGCAAAGAGTCGGCTGGCGAGGTGCCAACTCCTTTAAGGGTTGGCATACCTGTGTTGGACTCCATGGGATAATTTCCATAACACTTGCAGCCGATGGTGTATACCCTGTTGGAGTGCCAACTTACTAAGGCTTTTGAAGAGTTTGTGGCCTCCTGACCTGCAGACTTGATTACTTTAGTGCTCCAACTACAAAGCTAGGTAAGGCAACTCGTCCTCATCGAGGATTTTCCAATATCAGTTGGTTTTCATATCCTTTATGTTTTTTGAAAGAAATGGAGTTTAACTTTTGTTTCCTTTCTCATGCGATCTTTGCTCGCCTTGCACTTGGGCCAACAAAATACCGACCTGGACTTTGCTGGGGGGCTCCACGAGCTGAGGAAAGAAAATGCAAAATTGAAGCAGGACCTAGCGGCTGTGGATGCAAAGACAAAGGCATATCACCTTCAGGCGAACTAGTACCTATTAGAGAGGAACTCTACGCTTCCCACAGTAGAGTTCCAGAAGGCCAAGTTCGAGAAGAGAGGAGAAGAGATCAAGGAGCTCCAGAGGACAATGGCGAGACTCACCAGAAAGTGTGGCGAGAAAGAGTAAGAGCTACAAGAGAACTTCGAACGATCCATGAAGGTAGAGGAAGAAAGAGCTTGATTGTGGGAAAACATTGAGAAGCAGAAGAGAGCACTAGAGGTACACCTTGAATTATCCCAAGGGCGAGTTGCTTCATTAACTGATCAGATGAAGCGACAAAGCTTTGAAATTGAGAGGAAGGCCACTAACTAGGCGATTTAGGCAATCTATAGCCTGCAGCCAAGGAACCCGGGGATGGACCTTTCCAACTTCCCGATTGACTATCAGAACATCCTTACTTCCATGGCGGAAGTTGATGATGACATCGAGGAAAATGAGGGACAAAAGCCTCATCTAGAGGGGTGATCGGGTGAGGGAGGAATATGTCCCGAGGGAGGGACCCAAGGTTGACTGTGGCCGGCGATCAACCGGGGGATACCGAGGTCGCACCCTCAGGGTCTGGAGGTGGACACCAGTGATCGCTTCTTCCTGCTCCTGCATAACCTTGATTTTAACTTTATTTTTGTGCTTCCTTATTTTCTTTGTACTTTATTACTATTACATGAATAAAAGAAATACTTTCTAGCCATTTGTGATAGCACTTATAATTTTACGTACTCCACAAATCTTACATATGCAAACAAAAAGCTTGTAAAAACATTGTGACGAACAAGATCATGCAAGATAAATTTGCTTAAGAGCGATCTAGAAAGCTTGTAAAAATATTGCGACGAGCAAGATCATATAGGATAAATTTTCTCAAGAGCGATCTTATTTACAAAGTTTACAAGGAAATCAAAAATTAAGAGTGAGTTCAGAATTAGTAGTAATAGGGGCGAAGATGCTCAGCATTCCAAGCTTGCAGTACTTCGGAACCGTTAAGTCTTTTGAGGCGATATGTCCCTGGTCATATCACCTTGGCGATGCGATATGAGCCTCCGAAGTTTGGTCCTAATACCCCCGTGCTTGGTTCCTTTGTACCGAGAATGACTTCTTTTAGAACTAGATCGCTAACCTAAAAGTCTCTTCTTCTTACCTTAGAGTCGAATAACTTTTTTGCACGCTACTGGTAGGATGCTATCCTTAACCAAGCCTTGTCGCGATGTTTTTCAACTAAGTCCAGATATGCACAGAGATGTGCTTTATTATCTATTTCATTGAATTAGGTCTCTCCAAATTGAACCACTCCCTATTTCCACTGGGATCATAGCCTTGTAGTCATATGCTAGCAAGAATGACGTTCCTGAAGTAGAGGTTCTCGAAGTTGTCCTATATGCCCATAGAACTTTTGGGAGGTTGTCGACCCAACTATGCTTGTTAGTGCCAAGCTTAGCCTTTAGAGTGTGCTTAATGGTTTTGTTGACAACTTCAACCTGACCATTGGCTTGTGGTCTTGCGACTGAGGCGAACTTTTTATGGATCCCCAACTCATCACAAAACTGCTTGAATTCCTCGTTGTCGAACTGCTTCCCATTATCAAAGATGAGGGTATGAGCAATTCCGTAGTGGCACACTATATTTTTTAAGATGGGTAATGATCACAACCAATGGTTCAACCTCGACCCATTTGGTGAAGTAATCCACTACGACCATAGCATACTTGACCCTCAATTTCCAACTGGCATGGGTTTAATGAGATCAATTCCCTACATGGAGAATGGCCAAAGGCTGGTCATGGTTGTTAGCTTGTGGGAAAAAGCTCGTGGTATGTTCGTGAACCGTTGGCACTTGTCACACTTTTTTACAAAGTTGAAAGTGTCTTCCTAAAGTAGGGGCCAGTAATACCCTTGGCGGACAATTCTATTGGCGAGGGATCGCTTGGCCGGCAAAGGTGATTACCGCAGATCCTTTCATGTATCTCCCTCATGACATAGCCTGTTTCCTCATCGTTTACACATCGAAGGAGAAGGGCGCTAAACCCTCGCTTGTACAACTGATCTCCTATGAGTGTGCAATGCGCAGCTCTGGTTCGCAAGATTTTTGCCTCAGTCTTGTCATTGGGCAAGGTCTTATCTCGGAGATACTGAATAATTGGAGTCATCCAAGAAATTGACTCTCTTGTATGCACGGTGTTTCAAAGCCGGTGATACTAGGAATTTCTATGTATTGAACAGGAATACTTTTCAGTGCATATGAATCTAACGATGAGGCTATTCTTGCCAAGGCATTTGTGACATAATTACTGTCACTAGGAATCTGTCCGATCGTGAAGTGCTTGAAAAACTCAAGTGCGGCGTTAGCTTTCTTCAGATAACTGATCATGTTTTCTTCCTTGACTTGATATTCTCCCAAGATCTGATTCACAACCAGCTGGGAGTCACCGTGAACACTGATCGTGCTTGACCCCATCTCTTTTGCCAATCGCAGACAAGCGAGTAGCGCTTTGTACTCGGCCTCATTGTTCGTAGCTTGGAACCAAAATTGAAGAATTCCATGGATGCGAGTCCCTTCGGGACTGAGGAGGACAAGGCCTACCCTAGCTCTTTTCCTGTTCGAGGAACTATCGACATAGAGGCTCCAAGTCGAATAAGTTTTGAATAGTTTCCTAGGTGACTTCGCTGGCTTGGGTTGCTCAAATTCCTGATTCGATTAGTGCAAGAACTCCGAAATGAAATCGGCAACAACCTGCCCTTCAATGGTTGCTTTCGGTCTATAATGCAGATCGAACTGACTTAGTTTCATTACCCATTTGAGTAACCCTACCGAAGCCTCGGAAACCACGAAGGACTTGGCCCTGAAGGTGGGATAGTTGGTCAAGACATGAATTGTGTGGGCATGGAAGTAGGGTTGCAACTTTTTTGAAGGCGATCAACAAGGCATAAGCTAATCGCTTCATTTCTGGATACCGTATTTTGGTGTCCAATAGTCGCTTGCTTGTGTAATATATCGGCCATTGGACTACTTCTCACGAATGAGAGAGCATGTTGATGCATCTGAGAGACGACATGTATCAGTAGAATCTCCTAGGGGAGAGGCTTAGACAGGAGAGGTGGCTTTCCAAGATGCTCTTTTATACTCTAAAAAGTTTGCTCGCAGTCCGGGGTCCATTCGAATTTCTTGTTGGCCCTGAGTACATTGAAAAATGGCAAGCAGAGATCTGCTACTCTTGATATGAAGCGACTGAGAGCCGCTTATTCGCCTATTGAGACTCTGAACCTATTTTCGGTTGGTTGGACTTTTCATATCAAGGAGAGCTTGGATCTTCTCGGGATTAATTTCTATCCCCCTCTAGTTAACCATATACCCCAGGAACTTTCCCGAGGATACTCCGAACAAGTACTTGAGAGGATTGAGCTTCATTCTGTACGTTCGGAGTATACTTAACATCTTAGCGAGATGTGTTATGTGATCTGAAGCGACATGCGACTTGACCAACTTGTCATCAACATAGACTTCCATCGATTTTCCGATTTGCTTGGAAAACATTAAGTTAACTAGTGTGGTAAGTTTCCGTCCCGGTTGTTTTTTCAAGGCCCGGGAGGGCATACCTTGTAACAATACTTTACCCCGATCGTAACAAACGAGGTATGCTCTTCGTCCAACTCGGGTACATCAAAATCTGGATTATATCCCAGTAGGCGTCCCATAAAACTCGTAGCTTCATGCTCGAGGTGGCATCCCGGGCAGAGTTGGTGATTCTTAAGGCAAAGGGGAAGCTTTCCTTCGGATAGGTTTTGTTGAAGTCGGTGAAGTCAACACAGGTTTGCCACTTGCCATTAGACTTTTTTACCAAGACCGGATTTGCAACCCAGCTTGGGTAAAGTGCCTCTCGAATGGACTCATTCAAAAGGAGTTTATCGCCTCGATTTTCAAGGCAGCATACGTTCAGGGTCTATTGTTCTTCTTCTTACGGCGAACCTTGACCTTGCCGCACTATCAATATTCAGCGCGTGGCATATGACATTTGGGTTGATCCCGATCATGTTAGCATAAGTCTATACGAACACATCAACATTTTCTCTGAGAAAACTTGTCAGGCTTTTGGCGAGCTGAGAGTTGAGATAACTCCCGATTCTCAACACTCGGGTTCATAATTTATTTTTAATGTCATATTAACAAGAGAAAAAAAAAATCTAAAATACTATATAGGTATTACTATACATTAATGTTTTTATGACTAGTAAAATTTTCTTATTTTCTATCTTGACAAATTGAAAATTATTTTATTTAATACTTGTGTGGCATGTATTGATACCATAATTTCAATTTGATGGCACCAACTTATCCATGATCTTGACAGATGGCATGGAATTTGGCACCTGGTACCCCTATCATAATGGGTTTAACGGTGCCAAACCACTTATTCACTTTCAACCTTAGCAGACCTTGATTTAAACCAGTCACGATCAGATTCCCCCAAAAATCCACCACCATGTGCCTCTGGAAGCCTCTATGCGTCCCGCCATGCACGAATTTTTGTTCTCTTTCTTTCCTTTCTTATTCATCATCAGTATTCGTCCACTTAATTCTTAAGCATATAATATTCCAAGTAATTGTATTAATTGACAAGATATTGGTGGGTTCTGTTAATCTTCAGTGTGTGAAAATGAGATCCTATTTAACTATGCTTCATTATCTAGTTTGCGTCAGCGTCAACAATTTCACAATTTTTTATTTGTTTCTACGACGAATATACCTTGGTTATATATTTATGTTTACAACGTGTTTTGCTTAGTTACAATTCTCTATTTCTATTCATCTTCCTACCTTTGAACATTTTGATTATCAAAGTGATTGTCTGAGAGCCTTAAAGAAAACGAATGGCCAACAGTCAGCAGCAACAAGTTTCAGCTTTAACAGGAAGTGACCAGGACAACCATGACAAAGAAAATGACTTGAAGGCTTTCGACGAATACAAAAGCTGGTGTGAAAGGTCTTGTTGATACTGGAATACAAACAATTCCCAAGTTCTTTGTTGCACCAGCTGAAGAGACTTGCAGTAAAATATGGGATTTCTGCCAACCCCACCTGAGCGTTCCAGTGATAGATCTCAAAGACACGGATACGGATCCTGCTCGACGTAAACAAGTTGTTGAAGCGATTGGACTTGCATCCAACACATGGGGATTTTTCCAGGTTGTGAACCATGAGATTCCGCAATCTACTATATATGATGTTATTCAAAGCATACAGAGATTTCATGAGCAACCAAACCATGTAAAAGAAAAATTCTACTCCCGCGAAAAGACGAAGAAGGTCAGATTCGTTAGTAACTTTGATCTATACAAGGCCAGATTTGCTAATTGGAGGGACACCTTGTTTTGTCACATGGCTCCGAATCCTCCACCTCCTGAAGAGTATCCAGAAGCCTGCAGGTAAACATTTCCTATATGAAACTTGTAATGGATAATGACAGAATGTTCAAAGTTTTATCTAAGTTCATTTTTTTTCCAGGGAGATGCTAATGAAGTTCTCGGAGTCTGTCGAGAAACTAGGAGAAAATTTGTTTGAGTTATTATCTGAGGCACTTGGCCTCAACTCTAATCGCCTGACAGAGATAGGGTGTGCTGATGGACATGTGTTCTTCTGTCACTACTATCCAGGTTGTCCGGAGCCTGACCGAACTCTTGGACATACCAAACATTGTGATCCCGATTTTCTCACTATCCTACTTCAAGATCAAATTGGTGGTCTACAAGTTCTTCATGATGAAACTCAGTGGATTGATATCCCACCAGTGGAAGGAGCTCTAGTGGTCAATATCGGGGAACTCTTACAGGTTTGTACAAGTATACAGAAAATCCATTGATTATGTTACACGTATTTTGCCTTAGAAATTGGTTCAAAAAGGGTGGCCTCCACCAGGGGAAGTATTTATGATTCTGATTATTGTGTTATTTTGCAGCTAATCAGTAATGACAAATTCAAGGCTGCAGAGCATAGAGTGCTGGCTAATTGTAGCACCAGTCCAAGAATATCAGTGGCATGCTTCTTCACAACGCATTTTGACCCTTCTAAAACTCTTTTTGGACCCATAAAAGAGTTGTCAGAGGATAGTCCACCTTTGTACAGGGAAACCTCTGTAATGGACTATATTGACTCTTTCAATACAGTAGGACTTGGTGGTGTCTCATCACTTGCTCGTTTAAGATTATAAATATGAAGTATAAGAAACATATGTATTAACGGAAACAACTTGAGCTCGCAAAGTTCACTCGTATTGGGGAATCTCAAAATCTCATATTCAAGTTCAGTCAATGGAGAGGGTGGTTGCTGTTGGATTTCAGGGTGGTTAAACTTAGCTTTGCTAATGTCGAGAGTGTTTATGGATTAAATGTAGCCAATAGGCAAAGCTAATATGATGTGAAGCAAATAAATTGAAGCTGAAAATTGTGATGCTTTCATTCAACCACAGCAAGCTATTTATAGTACATGTTTAAGATAACAAATTAGCCTAAGCTTGATGCAAAGATCAAGGGTTGTTTTAGCTAAAAATTCATAAACAAATTATAGCTAAAATGAAGCAAAATCATACCAACAGGTTGATGACTAAGTCTGCATATCTTGAAGTTGCAATCTGCAATTATTCCAGCTAAAAAAACTGATTTCAACTTGGTCCTTTGGCACCTGGTATATACCAATACTTCAACACTCCTCCTTGGAATCTAGGTGACAAACATCTATCTTCTTCTTAAGTTCTTCAAATCTTTCCATAGGCAACGGCTTAGTAAAGATGTCTGAAAGCTCTTCTTAACACTTCATTTGATTGTTGAACTTCTCTAATAAAGTGAAACTTAATTTTGATGTATTTTCTTCGACCATGGAACGCTGGATTTCTTGAAATAGAGACTTTTGAGATGTGTCCACCATGATCTTAGTTACTTCTGTTTGCTTCTTGCCCAAGTCATTTAACAGTTTCCTTAACTAGATAGCTGGTTTACTGTTGTTGATGCGAGATTTTGGGCACCAACTAATCAATACGTGTGCAACGTTGATTGATCAAAAAGCCAACACGTGGAAATGAATATATAAAGAGAAATAAATGCTATAAGAGCTTTTAAAGGTTGGTTCTATGCTAAGGTAGCAAGTCCCTTTACGTCCACCTCGATTTGTATTGATAGTGATGTGGGTCGAGTCGGCAGCCGTGTGACTTAACATAGAGGTTTAGGAAAAGTAAATGAATTGCTTACAGGAGAGAGAGAGAGATTTTCCGGTGAAAAATGGTCGAATCCCCTTGATTGGCCCCAATTGGGGTCTTCTTCTTCTTATATCAAGCTAAAGCGTGTAATCATCAGTAACCTCTTCGTTGTGTGATTGTCGAGATATAATCCGGCTTTATGTCCCGTCACCTTTAAACTTCCCAAGCCTTGACTTCGCGCGGTTTATAAGCAGGGAAATGGATGCAGTGAGCTCCATGTCGTGCTTGCCAAGCTCCCGCCCGTGTGATGATCCGATGCCGCGCAAAAGGTCATCCTCCACGTGACTCCTCACGTCAACCCTTGCTTTCCAGCATGCTGTAGCTAGTTTGTAAGGTTTGGAGGATCGGAACCTGAAACTAACTGCAGTCTTAAGTGACGGGTGGGTTTTAGTCGTTGATCC